>OZ012614.1:14688737-15278438 GCA_963942555.1 Aleiodes leptofemur | reverse complement strand
AGGAAACGATATAGAAAATTGATTTTTGGTCGAATATTCGGAATTTAATTCCTTTCAAAGTCATTTTTCACCCATTTCTCTTGGAGATACGAGGTTTTCCTTGAAATTTGCAGAAGTTGCATAAGAGCACGATGTTCGGGGAACCTAGGGACCGAAATAGGAAACGATTTAGAAAATTGATTTTTGGTCTGAATTATCGAATTTAATTTCCTTTATAAAGTCATTTTATCACCCCATTTCCTCTTGGAGATACGAGGTTTTCCTTGAAATTTGGCAGAAGTTGCATAAGAGCACGATGTTCGGGACCCTAGGGGACGAAAATCAGGGAAACGAATTTAGAAAATTGATTTTTGGTCGAATTTTCAGAATTTAATTTCCTTTCAAAGTCATTTTTCACCCATTTCTCTTGGAGATACGAGGTTTTCCTTGAAATTTGGCAGAAGTTGCATAAGAGCACGATGTTCGGGGAACCTAGGGGACCGAAAAAAGGAAACGATTTAGAAAATTGATTTTTGGTCGAATTTTCGGAATTTAATTTCCTTTCAAAGTCTTTTTCACCCATTTCTCATGGAGATACGAGGTTTTCCTTGAAATTTGGCAGAAGTTGCATAAGAGCACGATGTTCGGGGAACTAGGGGACCGAAAATAGGGAACGATTTAGAAATTGATTTTTGGTCGAATTTTCAGAATTTAATTTCCTTTCAAAGTCATTTTTCACCCTTTATCTTGAGATACGAGGTTTTCCTTGAAATTTGGCAGAAGTTGCATAAGAGCACGATGTTCGGGGAACCTAGGGGACCGAAAATAGGAAACGATTAGAAAATTGATTTTTGGTCCGAATTTCGGAATTTAATTCCTTTCAAAGTCATTTTTCACCCATTTCTCTTGGAGATACGAGGTTTTCCTTGAAATTTGGCAGAAGTTGCATAAGAGCACGAAGTTCGGGGAACCTAGGGGACCGAAAATAGGGAACGATTTAGAAAATTGAATTTTTGGTCGAATTTTCAGAATATAATTTCCTTTCAAAGTCATTTTTCACCATTTCTCTTGGAGATACGAGGTTTTCCTTGAAATTTGGCAGAAGTTGCATAAGAGCACGATGTTCGGGGAACCTAGGGGACCGAAAAAAGGAAACGATTTAGAAAATTGATTTTTGGTCGAATTTTCGGAATTTAATTTCCTTTTCAAAGTCATTTTTCACCCATTTCTCTTGGAGATACGAGGTTTTCCTTGAAATTTGGCAGAAGTTGCATAGAGCACGATGTTCGGGGAACCTAGGGGACCGAAAATAGGGAAACGATTTAGAAAATTGATTTTTGGTCGAATTTTCAGAATTTAATTTCCTTTCAAAGTCATTTTTCACCCATTTCTCTTGGAGATACGAGGTTTTCCTTGAAATTTGGCAGAAGTTGCATAAGAGCACGATGTTCGGGGAACCTAGGGGACCGAAAATAGGAAACGATTTAGAAAATTGATTTTTGGTCGAATTTTCAGGAATTTAATTTCCTTTCAAAGTCATTTTTCACCCATTTCTCTTGGAGATACGAGGTTTTCCTTGAAATTTGCAGAAGTTGCATAAGAGCACGATGTTTCGGGGAACCTAGGGGACCGAAAAAAGGAAACGATTTAGAAAATTGATTTTTGGTCGAATTTTCGGAATTTAATTTCCTTTCAAAGTCATTTTTCACCCATTTCTCTTGGAGATACGAGGTTTTCCTTGAAATTTGGCAGAAGTTGCATAAGAGCACGATGTTTCGGGGAACCTAGGGGACCGAAAATAGGGAACGATTTAGAAAATTGATTTTTGGTCGAATTTTCGAATTTAATTTCCTTTCAAAGTCATTTTTCACCCATTTCTCTTGGAGATACGAGGTTTTTCCTTGAAATTTGGCAGAAGTTGCATAAGAGCACGATGTTCGGGGAACCTAGGGGACCGAAAATAGGGAACGATTTAGAAATTGATTTTTGGTCGAATTTCCGGAATTTAATTTCCTTTCAAAGTCATTTTTCACCCATTTCTCTTGGAGATACGAGGTTTTCCTTGAAATTTGGCAGAAGTTGCATAAGAGCACGATGTTTCGGGGAACCTAGGGGACCGAAAAAAGGAAACGATTTAGAAATTGATTTTGGTCGAATTTTCGGAATTTAATTTCCTTTCAAAGTCATTTTTCACCCATTTCTCTTGGAGATACGAGGTTTTCCTTGAAATTTGGCAGAAGTTGCATAAGAGCACGATGTTCGGGGAACCTAGGGGACCGAAAAAAGGAACGATTTAGAAAATTGATTTTTGGTCGAATTTCGGAATTTAATTTCCTTTCAAAGTCATTTTTCACCCATTTCTCTTGGAGATACGAGGTTTTCCTTGAAATTTGGCAGAAGTTGCATAAGAGCACGATGTTCGGGGAACCTAGGGGACCGAAAATAGGGAACGATTTAGAAAATTGATTTTTTGGTCGAATTTCCGGAATTTAATTTCCTTTCAAAGTCATTTTTCACCCATTTCTCTTGGAGATACGAGGTTTTCCTTGAAATTTGGCAGAAGTTGCATAAGAGCACGATGTTCGGGGAACCTAGGGGACCGAAAAAAGGAAACGATTTAGAAAATTGATTTTTGGTCGAATTTTCGGAATTTAATTTCCTTTCAAAGTCATTTTTCACCCATTTCTCTTGGAGATACGAGGTTTTCCTTGAAATTTGGCAGAAGTTGCATAAGAGCACGATGTTTGGGGAACCTAGGGGACCGAAAAAAGGAAACGATTTAGAAAATTGATTTTTGGTCGAATTTTCGGAATTTAATTTCCTTTCAAAGTCATTTTTCACCCATTTCTCTTGGAGATACGAGGTTTTCCTTGAAATTTGGCAGAAGTTGCATAAGAGCACGATGTTCGGGGAACCTAGGGGACCGAAAATAGGGAACGATTTAGAAAATTGATTTTTGGTCGAATTTCCGGAATTTAATTTCCTTTCAAAGTCATTTTTCACCCATTTCTCTTGGAGATACGAGGTTTTCCTTGAAATTTGGCAGAAGTTGCATAAGAGCACGATGTTCGGGGAACCTAGGGGACCGAAAATAGGGAACGATTTAGAAAATTGATTTTTGGTCGAATTTCCGGAATTTAATTTCCTTTCAAAGTCATTTTTCACCCATTTCTCTTGGAGATACGAGGTTTTCCTTGAAATTTGGCAGAAGTTGCATAAGAGCACGATGTTCGGGGAACCTAGGGGACCGAAAAAAGGAAACGATTTAGAAAATTGATTTTTGGTCGAATTTTCGGAATTTAATTTCCTTTCAAAGTCATTTTTCACCCATTTCTCTTGGAGATACGAGGTTTTCCTTGAAATTTGGCAGAAGTTGCATAAGAGCACGATGTTCGGGGAACCTAGGGGACCGAAAATAGGAAACGATTTAGAAAATTGATTTTTGGTCGAATTATCGGAATTTAATTTCCTTTTAAAGTCATTTTTCACCCATTTCTCTTGGAGATACGAGGTTTTCCTTGAAATTTGGCAGAAGTTGCATAAGAGCACGATGTTCGGGGAACCTAGGGGACCGAAAATAGGGAACGATTTAGAAAATTGATTTTTGGTCGAATTTTCAGAATTTAATTTCCTTTCAAAGTCATTTTTCACCCATTTCTCTTGGAGATACGAGGTTTTCCTTGAAATTTGGCAGAAGTTGCATAAGAGCACGATGTTTGGGGAACCTAGGGGACCGAAAAAAGGAAACGATTTAGAAAATTGATTTTTGGTCGAATTTTCGGAATTTAATTTCCTTTCAAAGTCATTTTTCACCCATTTCTCTTGGAGATACGAGGTTTTCCTTGAAATTTGGCAGAAGTTGCTTAAGAGCACGATGTTCGGGGAACCTAGGGGACCGAAAATAGGGAACGATTTAGAAAATTGATTTTTGGTCGAATTTTCGGAATTTAATTTCCTTTCAAAGTCATTTTTCACCCATTTCTCTTGGAGATACGAGGTTTTCCTTGAAATTTGGCAGAAGTTGCATAAGAGCACGATGTTCGGGGAACCTAGGGGACCGAAAATAGGGAACGATTTAGAAAATTGATTTTTGGTCGAATTTCCGGAATTTAATTTCCTTTCAAAGTCATTTTTCACCCATTTCTCTTGGAGATACGAGGTTTTCCTTGAAATTTGGCAGAAGTTGCATAAGAGCACGATGTTCGGGGAACCTAGGGGACCGAAAATAGGGAACGATTTAGAAAATTGATTTTTGGTCGAATTTCCGGAATTTAATTTCCTTTCAAAGTCATTTTTCACCCATTTCTCTTGGAGATACGAGGTTTTCCTTGAAATTTGGCAGAAGTTGCATAAGAGCACGATGTTTGGGGAACCTAGGGGACCGAAAAAAGGAAACGATTTAAAAAATTGATTTTTGGTCGAATTTTCGGAATTTAATTTCCTTTCAAAGTCATTTTTCACCCATTTCTCTTGGAGATACGAGGTTTTCCCTGAAATTTGGCAGAAGTTGCATAAGAGCACGATGTTCGGGGAACCTAGGGGACCGAAAATAGGGAACGATTTAGAAAATTGATTTTTGGTCGAATTTCCGGAATTTAATTTCCTTTCAAAGTCATTTTTCACCCATTTCTCTTGGAGATACGAGGTTTTCCTTGAAATTTGGCAGAAGTTGCATAAGAGCACGATGTTTGGGGAACCTAGGGGACCGAAAAAAGGAAACGATTTAGAAAATTGATTTTTGGTCGAATTTTCGGAATTTAATTTCCTTTCAAAGTCATTTTTCACCCATTTCTCTTGGAGATACGAGGTTTTCCTTGAAATTTGGCAGAAGTTGCATAAGAGCACGATGTTTGGGGAACCTAGGGGACCGAAAAAAGGAAACGATTTAAAAAATTGATTTTTGGTCGAATTTTCGGAATTTAATTTCCTTTCAAAGTCATTTTTCACCCATTTCTCTTGGAGATACGAGGTTTTCCTTGAAATTTGGCAGAAGTTGCATAAGAGCACGATGTTCGGGGAACCTAGGGGACCGAAAATAGGAAACGATTTAGAAAATTGATTTTTGGTCGAATTATCGGAATTTAATTTCCTTTTAAAGTCATTTTTCACCCATTTCTCTTGGAGATACGAGGTTTTCCTTGAAATTTGGCAGAAGTTGCATAAGAGCACGATGTTCGGGGAACCTAGGGGACCGAAAATAGGGAACGATTTAGAAAATTGATTTTTGGTCGAATTTCCGGAATTTAATTTCCTTTCAAAGTCATTTTTCACCCATTTCTCTTGGAGATACGAGGTTTTCCTTGAAATTTGGCAGAAGTTGCATAAGAGCACGATGTTTGGGGAACCTAGGGGACCGAAAAAAGGAAACGATTTAGAAAATTGATTTTTGGTCGAATTTTCGGAATTTAATTTCCTTTCAAAGTCATTTTTCACCCATTTCTCTTGGAGATACGAGGTTTTCCTTGAAATTTGGCAGAAGTTGCATAAGAGCACGATGTTCGGGGAACCTAGGGGACCGAAAATAGGGAACGATTTAGAAAATTGATTTTTGGTCGAATTTCCGGAATTTAATTTCCTTTCAAAGTCATTTTTCACCCATTTCTCTTGGAGATACGAGGTTTTCCTTGAAATTTGGCAGAAGTTGCATAAGAGCACGATGTTCGGGGAACCTAGGGGACCGAAAATAGGGAACGATTTAGAAAATTGATTTTTGGTCGAATTTCCGGAATTTAATTTCCTTTCAAAGTCATTTTTCACCCATTTCTCTTGGAGATACGAGGTTTTCCTTGAAATTTGGCAGAAGTTGCATAAGAGCACGATGTTCGGGGAACCTAGGGGACCGAAAATAGGGAACGATTTAGAAAATTGATTTTTGGTCGAATTTCCGGAATTTAATTTCCTTTCAAAGTCATTTTTCACCCATTTCTCTTGGAGATACGAGGTTTTCCTTGAAATTTGGCAGAAGTTGCATAAGAGCACGATGTTCGGGGAACCTAGGGGACCGAAAATAGGGAACGATTTAGAAAATTGATTTTTGGTCGAATTTTCAGAATTTAATTTCCTTTCAAAGTCATTTTTCACCCATTTCTCTTGGAGATACGAGGTTTTCCTTGAAATTTGGCAGAAGTTGCATAAGAGCACGATGTTTGGGGAACCTAGGGGACCGAAAAAAGGAAACGATTTAGAAAATTGATTTTTGGTCGAATTTTCGGAATTTAATTTCCTTTCAAAGTCATTTTTCACCCATTTCTCTTGGAGATACGAGGTTTTCCTTGAAATTTGGCAGAAGTTGCTTAAGAGCACGATGTTCGGGGAACCTAGGGGACCGAAAATAGGGAACGATTTAGAAAATTGATTTTTGGTCGAATTTTCGGAATTTAATTTCCTTTCAAAGTCATTTTTCACCCATTTCTCTTGGAGATACGAGGTTTTCCTTGAAATTTGGCAGAAGTTGCATAAGAGCACGATGTTCGGGGAACCTAGGGGACCGAAAATAGGGAACGATTTAGAAAATTGATTTTTGGTCGAATTTCCGGAATTTAATTTCCTTTCAAAGTCATTTTTCACCCATTTCTCTTGGAGATACGAGGTTTTCCTTGAAATTTGGCAGAAGTTGCATAAGAGCACGATGTTCGGGGAACCTAGGGGACCGAAAATAGGGAACGATTTAGAAAATTGATTTTTGGTCGAATTTCCGGAATTTAATTTCCTTTCAAAGTCATTTTTCACCCATTTCTCTTGGAGATACGAGGTTTTCCTTGAAATTTGGCAGAAGTTGCATAAGAGCACGATGTTTGGGGAACCTAGGGGACCGAAAAAAGGAAACGATTTAAAAAATTGATTTTTGGTCGAATTTTCGGAATTTAATTTCCTTTCAAAGTCATTTTTCACCCATTTCTCTTGGAGATACGAGGTTTTCCCTGAAATTTGGCAGAAGTTGCATAAGAGCACGATGTTCGGGGAACCTAGGGGACCGAAAATAGGGAACGATTTAGAAAATTGATTTTTGGTCGAATTTCCGGAATTTAATTTCCTTTCAAAGTCATTTTTCACCCATTTCTCTTGGAGATACGAGGTTTTCCTTGAAATTTGGCAGAAGTTGCATAAGAGCACGATGTTCGGGGAACCTAGGGGACCGAAAATAGGGAACGATTTAGAAAATTGATTTTTGGTCGAATTTCCGGAATTTAATTTCCTTTCAAAGTCATTTTTCACCCATTTCTCTTGGAGATACGAGGTTTTCCTTGAAATTTGGCAGAAGTTGCATAAGAGCACGATGTTTGGGGAACCTAGGGGACCGAAAAAAGGAAACGATTTAGAAAATTGATTTTTGGTCGAATTTTCGGAATTTAATTTCCTTTCAAAGTCATTTTTCACCCATTTCTCTTGGAGATACGAGGTTTTCCTTGAAATTTGGCAGAAGTTGCATAAGAGCACGATGTTTGGGGAACCTAGGGGACCGAAAAAAGGAAACGATTTAAAAAATTGATTTTTGGTCGAATTTTCGGAATTTAATTTCCTTTCAAAGTCATTTTTCACCCATTTCTCTTGGAGATACGAGGTTTTCCTTGAAATTTGGCAGAAGTTGCATAAGAGCACGATGTTCGGGGAACCTAGGGGACCGAAAATAGGAAACGATTTAGAAAATTGATTTTTGGTCGAATTATCGGAATTTAATTTCCTTTTAAAGTCATTTTTCACCCATTTCTCTTGGAGATACGAGGTTTTCCTTGAAATTTGGCAGAAGTTGCATAAGAGCACGATGTTCGGGGAACCTAGGGGACCGAAAATAGGGAACGATTTAGAAAATTGATTTTTGGTCGAATTTCCGGAATTTAATTTCCTTTCAAAGTCATTTTTCACCCATTTCTCTTGGAGATACGAGGTTTTCCTTGAAATTTGGCAGAAGTTGCATAAGAGCACGATGTTTGGGGAACCTAGGGGACCGAAAAAAGGAAACGATTTAGAAAATTGATTTTTGGTCGAATTTTCGGAATTTAATTTCCTTTCAAAGTCATTTTTCACCCATTTCTCTTGGAGATACGAGGTTTTCCTTGAAATTTGGCAGAAGTTGCATAAGAGCACGATGTTCGGGGAACCTAGGGGACCGAAAATAGGGAACGATTTAGAAAATTGATTTTTGGTCGAATTTCCGGAATTTAATTTCCTTTCAAAGTCATTTTTCACCCATTTCTCTTGGAGATACGAGGTTTTCCTTGAAATTTGGCAGAAGTTGCATAAGAGCACGATGTTCGGGGAACCTAGGGGACCGAAAATAGGGAACGATTTAGAAAATTGATTTTTGGTCGAATTTCCGGAATTTAATTTCCTTTCAAAGTCATTTTTCACCCATTTCTCTTGGAGATACGAGGTTTTCCTTGAAATTTGGCAGAAGTTGCATAAGAGCACGATGTTCGGGGAACCTAGGGGACCGAAAAAAGGAAACGATTTAGAAAATTGATTTTTGGTCGAATTTTCGGAATTTAATTTCCTTTCAAAGTCATTTTTCACCCATTTCTCTTGGAGATACGAGGTTTTCCTTGAAATTTGGCAGAAGTTGCATAAGAGCACGATGTTCGGGGAACCTAGGGGACCGAAAATAGGGAACGATTTAGAAAATTGATTTTTGGTCGAATTTCCGGAATTTAATTTCCTTTCAAAGTCATTTTTCACCCATTTCTCTTGGAGATACGAGGTTTTCCTTGAAATTTGGCAGAAGTTGCATAAGAGCACGATGTTCGGGGAACCTAGGGGACCGAAAATAGGGAACGATTTAGAAAATTGATTTTTGGTCGAATTTCCGGAATTTAATTTCCTTTCAAAGTCATTTTTCACCCATTTCTCTTGGAGATACGAGGTTTTCCTTGAAATTTGGCAGAAGTTGCATAAGAGCACGATGTTCGGGGAACCTAGGGGACCGAAAATAGGGAACGATTTAGAAAATTGATTTTTGGTCGAATTTCCGGAATTTAATTTCCTTTCAAAGTCATTTTTCACCCATTTCTCTTGGAGATACGAGGTTTTCCTTGAAATTTGGCAGAAGTTGCATAAGAGCACGATGTTCGGGGAACCTAGGGGACCGAAAAAAGGAAACGATTTAGAAAATTGATTTTTGGTCGAATTTTCGGAATTTAATTTCCTTTCAAAGTCATTTTTCACCCATTTCTCTTGGAGATACGAGGTTTTCCTTGAAATTTGGCAGAAGTTGCATAAGAGCACGATGTTCGGGGAACCTAGGGGACCGAAAATAGGAAACGATTTAGAAAATTGATTTTTGGTCGAATTATCGGAATTTAATTTCCTTTTAAAGTCATTTTTCACCCATTTCTCTTGGAGATACGAGGTTTTCCTTGAAATTTGGCAGAAGTTGCATAAGAGCACGATGTTCGGGGAACCTAGGGGACCGAAAATAGGGAACGATTTAGAAAATTGATTTTTGGTCGAATTTTCAGAATTTAATTTCCTTTCAAAGTCATTTTTCACCCATTTCTCTTGGAGATACGAGGTTTTCCTTGAAATTTGGCAGAAGTTGCATAAGAGCACGATGTTCGGGGAACCTAGGGGACCGAAAAAAGGAAACGATTTAGAAAATTGATTTTTGGTCGAATTTTCGGAATTTAATTTCCTTTCAAAGTCATTTTTCACCCATTTCTCTTGGAGATACGAGGTTTTCCTTGAAATTTGGCAGAAGTTGCATAAGAGCACGATGTTCGGGGAACCTAGGGGACCGAAAATAGGGAACGATTTAGAAAATTGATTTTTGGTCGAATTTTCAGAATTTAATTTCCTTTCAAAGTCATTTTTCACCCATTTCTCTTGGAGATACGAGGTTTTCCTTGAAATTTGGCAGAAGTTGCATAAGAGCACGATGTTCGGGGAACCTAGGGGACCGAAAAAAGGAAACGATTTAGAAAATTGATTTTTGGTCGAATTATCGGAATTTAATTTCCTTTTAAAGTCATTTTTCACCCATTTCTCTTGGAGATACGAGGTTTTCCTTGAAATTTGGCAGAAGTTGCATAAGAGCACGATGTTCGGGGAACCTAGGGGACCGAAAATAGGGAACGATTTAGAAAATTGATTTTTGGTCGAATTTTCAGAATTTAATTTCCTTTCAAAGTCATTTTTCACCCATTTCTCTTGGAGATACGAGGTTTTCCTTGAAATTTGGCAGAAGTTGCATAAGAGCACGATGTTTGGGGAACCTAGGGGACCGAAAAAAGGAAACGATTTAGAAAATTGATTTTTGGTCGAATTTTCGGAATTTAATTTCCTTTCAAAGTCATTTTTCACCCATTTCTCTTGGAGATACGAGGTTTTCCTTGAAATTTGGCAGAAGTTGCATAAGAGCACGATGTTTGGGGAACCTAGGGGACCGAAAAAAGGAAACGATTTAAAAAATTGATTTTTGGTCGAATTTTCGGAATTTAATTTCCTTTCAAAGTCATTTTTCACCCATTTCTCTTGGAGATACGAGGTTTTCCTTGAAATTTGGCAGAAGTTGCATAAGAGCACGATGTTCGGGGAACCTAGGGGACCGAAAATAGGGAACGATTTAGAAAATTGATTTTTGGTCGAATTTCCGGAATTTAATTTCCTTTCAAAGTCATTTTTCACCCATTTCTCTTGGAGATACGAGGTTTTCCTTGAAATTTGGCAGAAGTTGCATAAGAGCACGATGTTTGGGGAACCTAGGGGACCGAAAAAAGGAAACGATTTAGAAAATTGATTTTTGGTCGAATTTTCGGAATTTAATTTCCTTTCAAAGTCATTTTTCACCCATTTCTCTTGGAGATACGAGGTTTTCCTTGAAATTTGGCAGAAGTTGCATAAGAGCACGATGTTCGGGGAACCTAGGGGACCGAAAATAGGGAACGATTTAGAAAATTGATTTTTGGTCGAATTTCCGGAATTTAATTTCCTTTCAAAGTCATTTTTCACCCATTTCTCTTGGAGATACGAGGTTTTCCTTGAAATTTGGCAGAAGTTGCATAAGAGCACGATGTTCGGGGAACCTAGGGGACCGAAAATAGGGAACGATTTAGAAAATTGATTTTTGGTTGAATTTCCGGAATTTAATTTCCTTTCAAAGTCATTTTTCACCCATTTCTCTTGGAGATACGAGGTTTTCCTTGAAATTTGGCAGAAGTTGCATAAGAGCACGATGTTCGGGGAACCTAGGGGACCGAAAAAAGGAAACGATTTAGAAAATTGATTTTTGGTCGAATTTTCGAAATTTAATTTCCTTTCAAAGTCATTTTTCACCCATTTCTCTTGGAGATACGAGGTTTTCCTTGAAATTTGGCAGAAGTTGCATAAGAGCACGATGTTTGGGGAACCTAGGGGACCGAAAAAAGGAAACGATTTAGAAAATTGATTTTTGGTCGAATTTTCGGAATTTAATTTCCTTTCAAAGTCATTTTTCACCCATTTCTCTTGGAGATACGAGGTTTTCCTTGAAATTTGGCAGAAGTTGCATAAGAGCACGATGTTCGGGGAACCTAGGGGACCGAAAATAGGGAACGATTTAGAAAATTGATTTTTGGTCGAATTTCCGGAATTTAATTTCCTTTCAAAGTCATTTTTCACCCATTTCTCTTGGAGATACGAGGTTTTCCTTGAAATTTGGCAGAAGTTGC
This sequence comes from Aleiodes leptofemur, assembly GCA_963942555.1. NCBI lineage: Eukaryota > Metazoa > Arthropoda > Insecta > Hymenoptera > Braconidae > Aleiodes > Aleiodes leptofemur. Next base: position 15,266,820 of record OZ012614.1, on the reverse strand, counting down.
ATAAGAGCACGATGTTCGGGGAACCTAGGGGACCGAAAATAGGGAACGATTTAGAAAATTGATTTTTGGTCGAATTTCCGGAATTTAATTTCCTTTCAAAGTCATTTTTCACCCATTTCTCTTGGAGATACGAGGTTTTCCTTGAAATTTGGCAGAAGTTGCATAAGAGCACGATGTTCGGGGAACCTAGGGGACCGAAAATAGGAAACGATTTAGAAAATTGATTTTTGGTCGAATTATCGGAATTTAATTTCCTTTTAAAGTCATTTTTCACCCATTTCTCTTGGAGATACGAGGTTTTCCTTGAAATTTGGCAGAAGTTGCATAAGAGCACGATGTTCGGGGAACCTAGGGGACCGAAAATAGGGAACGATTTAGAAAATTGATTTTTGGTCGAATTTTCAGAATTTAATTTCCTTTCAAAGTCATTTTTCACCCATTTCTCTTGGAGATACGAGGTTTTCCTTGAAATTTGGCAGAAGTTGCATAAGAGCACGATGTTTGGGGAACCTAGGGGACCGAAAAAAGGAAACGATTTAGAAAATTGATTTTTGGTCGAATTTTCGGAATTTAATTTCCTTTCAAAGTCATTTTTCACCCATTTCTCTTGGAGATACGAGGTTTTCCTTGAAATTTGGCAGAAGTTGCTTAAGAGCACGATGTTCGGGGAACCTAGGGGACCGAAAATAGGGAACGATTTAGAAAATTGATTTTTGGTCGAATTTTCGGAATTTAATTTCCTTTCAAAGTCATTTTTCACCCATTTCTCTTGGAGATACGAGGTTTTCCTTGAAATTTGGCAGAAGTTGCATAAGAGCACGATGTTCGGGGAACCTAGGGGACCGAAAATAGGGAACGATTTAGAAAATTGATTTTTGGTCGAATTTCCGGAATTTAATTTCCTTTCAAAGTCATTTTTCACCCATTTCTCTTGGAGATACGAGGTTTTCCTTGAAATTTGGCAGAAGTTGCATAAGAGCACGATGTTCGGGGAACCTAGGGGACCGAAAATAGGGAACGATTTAGAAAATTGATTTTTGGTCGAATTTCCGGAATTTAATTTCCTTTCAAAGTCATTTTTCACCCATTTCTCTTGGAGATACGAGGTTTTCCTTGAAATTTGGCAGAAGTTGCATAAGAGCACGATGTTTGGGGAACCTAGGGGACCGAAAAAAGGAAACGATTTAAAAAATTGATTTTTGGTCGAATTTTCGGAATTTAATTTCCTTTCAAAGTCATTTTTCACCCATTTCTCTTGGAGATACGAGGTTTTCCCTGAAATTTGGCAGAAGTTGCATAAGAGCACGATGTTCGGGGAACCTAGGGGACCGAAAATAGGGAACGATTTAGAAAATTGATTTTTGGTCGAATTTCCGGAATTTAATTTCCTTTCAAAGTCATTTTTCACCCATTTCTCTTGGAGATACGAGGTTTTCCTTGAAATTTGGCAGAAGTTGCATAAGAGCACGATGTTCGGGGAACCTAGGGGACCGAAAATAGGGAACGATTTAGAAAATTGATTTTTGGTCGAATTTCCGGAATTTAATTTCCTTTCAAAGTCATTTTTCACCCATTTCTCTTGGAGATACGAGGTTTTCCCTGAAATTTGGCAGAAGTTGCATAAGAGCACGATGTTCGGGGAACCTAGGGGACCGAAAATAGGGAACGATTTAGAAAATTGATTTTTGGTCGAATTTTCGGAATTTAATTTCCTTTCAAAGTCATTTTTCACCCATTTCTCTTGGAGATACGAGGTTTTCCTTGAAATTTGGCAGAAGTTGCATAAGAGCACGATGTTTGGGGAACCTAGGGGACCGAAAAAAGGAAACGATTTAAAAAATTGATTTTTGGTCGAATTTTCGGAATTTAATTTCCTTTCAAAGTCATTTTTCACCCATTTCTCTTGGAGATACGAGGTTTTCCTTGAAATTTGGCAGAAGTTGCATAAGAGCACGATGTTCGGGGAACCTAGGGGACCGAAAATAGGAAACGATTTAGAAAATTGATTTTTGGTCGAATTATCGGAATTTAATTTCCTTTTAAAGTCATTTTTCACCCATTTCTCTTGGAGATACGAGGTTTTCCTTGAAATTTGGCAGAAGTTGCATAAGAGCACGATGTTCGGGGAACCTAGGGGACCGAAAATAGGGAACGATTTAGAAAATTGATTTTTGGTCGAATTTCCGGAATTTAATTTCCTTTCAAAGTCATTTTTCACCCATTTCTCTTGGAGATACGAGGTTTTCCTTGAAATTTGGCAGAAGTTGCATAAGAGCACGATGTTTGGGGAACCTAGGGGACCGAAAAAAGGAAACGATTTAGAAAATTGATTTTTGGTCGAATTTTCGGAATTTAATTTCCTTTCAAAGTCATTTTTCACCCATTTCTCTTGGAGATACGAGGTTTTCCTTGAAATTTGGCAGAAGTTGCATAAGAGCACGATGTTCGGGGAACCTAGGGGACCGAAAATAGGGAACGATTTAGAAAATTGATTTTTGGTCGAATTTGCGGAATTTAATTCCTTTCCAAAGAATTGTCAAATTGCAGGAAAAAATTGAAAACAAAATTTAAAAAAAATGCCAGACAGCCGAGCCTTTTCTACTATTTCTTTCAATTTTCTTTTCCAATTTTTCCCTGCAATTTGACAGTTCTCCTCTTTTCAGCAATGATTTTCATCGTCGCTGACGAGGGGAATGCGTCAAGACAAGGGAAGAGTTAAAAAAAATTAAAGTGGAAGAGGCCTGGACTCTATGTAATTAAAAAAAAAATTTTCATTTTTTCCCTCAATCTTACGGTTTTCTTCTCTCCAGCAATGATTTTTATCGTTGCTGAAGAGAGGGAAATACGTCAAAACAAGGAAATTATTGAAAAAAAATTGAACGAAAAAAATTGAATTCGCCCGTTCGAATTATTCGCACACCCCTTATTTAAATTAAATATTGGAAGTATTCAATATTTGATATTCTCAATAAATTATTGAAAAAAAATATGTATCTAGAATAAATCAGTTTTTTCTTCAATGGTTTTTTGAGAATATTTCGGAAACTAAGCGAGATAGGGCGAAGATGTTCCCCTCCTTTCTTGTAGCTCTTAAAATTCTCTATAAGAAAGGATTCGAACGAAATCTCTCTAGCTGGCTTAGTTTCCGAGATATTCGCAAAAAAACATACACGAAAAAAGCCCCATCCGACGTCTTCACTATTGTTTATTGAATAAATGGAATACTTATGAATTGAGGATCTTCGTATTGAGATACCTTTGACCACCAATCGTTTTTACATCGGTTCAAGTAAGTTGAAATTGAAAAATAGTAAATATTCCCGCTAAATATGGGGCTAAAAAATAAATTAATTCTAAAAAATAAACTAATTATAACAAATAATTAAAAGTGATCCACCACTGACCACCAGCGAACCACCAAGTCATAAAAAAAATTAAAGCAAAAAAAAAACATTTTTTACCCGTTATTTATACGGAGCTCTCATTTTTTCTTCCGTTAAAAAAATCGATACGATTTCTCCTGAAAAAAAATCGAAAAATCGATTAATCGATTTAAAGAATTTTCCAACATAGCCCGAAAAAGTCGATTAATCGATTTAGAGGACTTTTTAAAATAGCCCGAAAAAATCGATTAATCGATTTAAAGAACTTTTTAAAATAGCCCGAAAATTCGATTAATCGATTTAAAGAATTTTCCTAAATAGCCCGAAAAAATCGATTAATCGATTTGAAGAATTTTTTTAAATAGCTCGAAAAAATCGATTAATCGATTTAAATAATTTTTCAAAATAGCCCAAAAAAATCGATTTTCAAAAAAAAAAAGAACTGATCTCGCAAAGATCGATTCAAAATTGCCCATTACTAAGCAAAACCCATTTTTATTTAAAATAGATGGCACGATAAAACATTGAAGGTATACTGGAACGATAGTCTCGTATTCAATTACGTCCACACGCATCCACTGCTATTTTATTTTTTTTCACTAGCAGTTGATAAAGGTGGACTGGCAACGTGGACAGCAAATTGCATGCCTCCAGGTAAAAGAAACCTTTTTTTTTCAAATGTCTATTCATATCTTTTGTTCCCCATGTTAATTGTCAATTTTAATTTGCTTTATTTTTTCAATTAAATTAAATCTATAACACGAAAAAAAAAATAATAATTAAGAAATCGATGGAGATCCAGTTGATGGTGGCTGGTCTGAATGGGGCCCGTGGGCGTGTAGTGCAAGTTGCAACGGCGGTGTCGGTACGAGAAAACGACTGTGCAACAATCCAGAGCCAAACATCAGAGGCGAGCCATGTATGGGTCCTGGGATAATGGCAGGCAAATGTAATATGATATTGTGCGGTGATATAACTGAGGATACAGTTAATTTAATAAAGCGAAGACTACAGAGAAATCATACATCGATTATTATCAAAGAGGGCCAAGGTATCATAATTCCGGCAGATTCTGATGTGATTGAGATCATTGGAAGAGAGGCGCCTGACTTGAGGATCGATTGGTCTTGCAATGGAATTTATATTAAGGAGCATGAGGAGAGAATCGAATTAATTGATGAAGATATTGGTAACAGAATGAAAAAATTAATTTTTTTCAAGTGATTCAAAAAAAAATCGATAGTTCGATTTTTTTTTGAACTAAAACTGACGAGATATTCGATATCTCGAAGTTATTGCGAGATATCGCATCGATTAATCGATGTCAAAATTCGATTAATCGAATTTTGGATCGATTCATTTTATCTGCTTCAGATTGAAGAGAGAAGAGAAGAAAGGATATATCATATCCCCTTTCGATGGATCGTTTCCGAATTTCGATTAATCGATTCCACCTCTCATGAAATTCGAGATATCGAATATGATTCGATAGTTCCGTTTCACCAGCTTTGATTCAAGGGGATTAATCGATTTATCGATTTTTTTTCTTGAAAAGAATCGATATCCAAAAAAAAATCGTATTTTCCAAAGATCGATTCTTTGGAAAAGTCGATTTTCTTTTCCGTAGATCATCCATCACTACCCTCGTGAATCCATCGATTACTATTTTTCTCCCCATTTATTATTCATGCTCCTCCTCCTCCTCCGCCTCTTTCTGTCAGTTATAAAACGCAGCAAGGTGAATGACTCCGGTGTTTACACGATGACGCTACTTCGAGCTGATGGTACACACATGATTCTAAAACTAGTAAGTCTGGCAGTACTTCCTGTTAAGACTATCGTAACTCTACGTGAAACGATGCCCATGACTATGGTGTGTCACTGCATTACACTTGGCTATCTTTATAATGATTTAAAAGTATACTGGACGTTGAATAATATAGTATGGAAAGATTATGGTACTACTCAGCCACTCTCGGTTAATGTTGATCATGTACCATCGTTGAATGCTACGCATCGTGGTCTTTGGCAGTGTGGAATTAAACAGGATGATCTTGGATTCAATTGGACTACTAATGCGTTTTTTGTTAATGTCATTGGACCGCCAAATTGGAAAACTCATCTGATGGAGGATGAATTTACTAGACCCATTTTTGGATGGATGCCGAATGAGTCCTTTGTTGCTCCTTTGTTGTTAGTTATTACGGGATTCATCACGGCAGCTATTGTTGTCGGTACAATCATGTATTTGAGGTAAGTTATTGAAGCCGAAAGACGGTTTCACGTCAAAAGATCCTCGTAAACAAGATGGACCTTTTAGGGTCGTCGCACTACTACGTCCTCGTCGTGGCCTTGGGTTAAGCTAAAAGTAGTGCATTTCCTGATTTCGTTTTTCTGGCGCTTAAAAGTTGTGTAGAGGCTGTCTAGAGGCGGTCGAATGCTTACATTTGGACGTCCAGAAACGGAATTAGGTTCCAAAAGATTAAAAATTACGTTGGCTGAGTGAAAGTACTCCATTACCAAAGATCCTACCTCCGTTTATCAATATTATTTTGTGAATATCTCAGAAACTATTGGTTTTGAGAGGATTTAGAGACGTTTAGAGACCTCTTTTCGTAGGAGATAAGATTCTCGATGAAGAACCTTCCTTAAAAGTGTTCTGGAAGGATTTAAAAATGAGGATTAGTTTTATCAGGATCTTCTTTACGAATCATTTGAACGGTTACCTCGAGGGCCGAATTTTTTTCCAATTTAATGCAGCTTGATTTAGGAATTCATCCTGATGAAGGATGAAATCGATTGGAATTTATTTTTGGAGTGAAGGATTCAATTAAAAAAATCGAAAAATTAGACAACATTGAAGACATTTTAGAGCATTTTCATGATTTTTTTCGGATTTTCCTATAAAGTCCTCCACCTCACGAAAAAAATCCTGGTCCATTTCACCCCACAGGTCCATTCTGATGAATTTTTGTCTGTTCGCACTTGTTTACTTCTCATTTTCCCAAAATTTCAGGTTCCAAAAGGGTCTGAAAGGTGTAATTTCGCCAAATATCTCCAAGACATACAATCAAGTGTCTGCTAAATTATTAAAAAAGGGAAAGAATAAAAGCAGTAATCCCGAAGAGACGAAGCAACTATTACTAGACCCAAAGACTCAAAATTGATTATTTGAATAGTGCAGCTCAAAAAAAGAAAGAATCCAGCATCCTGATAGAAAAAAAACGTGGAAAAATGGAGGCTGAGGATCAGTGTGATGAGTTTATGTGGAAAAGTGTGTATGTAGAAGAAAATGATGATGATGATGAAGATGATGATGATAAAGAAGAAAAAGACGGAGAAGAAGAAGAACAACAAGAGAGATGAAGAAATGAAACTTGTTTAAGACAGGTTTGATGGTGGTTTTAGCAGTGGAAGAGAGACGAAATGAGCCGACAGGTGCCTTTGCGCTCGCCCACGTGGTCTCTCCTCAGGAGTATTGGGACAAGATGAGGATGGAGATGCTGAAGAGAGAAAAAAATAGTGCCTCTATGCATTATATCGTTCAGAAGAGAAGAAGAAGGAGGGGAGGGATGAAAGGGAGAAGAAAATATATTATACATGTGTATGTATGTATGTATTTTACTTTGAGGAAGGTGGAGCCTCTCTTCGAGAAAGGCAGGAGGGGCACCTGTGAGCTACCCATTCGGTAGCAAATGCCTGCTTGCTATAAAACAGTCGCAAGGTCAAGATCAGTCGGTTAATCCTATACTCAGTCAGCCGAGGGCCTTGCACCTTGCATCACCTCCTCTCGGATATATCTGGAAATAGTCTTAAATCATTAGTTTATCCATCAATAAGAAGAATTTTTTCATGAATTACCACATTTCTATTAGCACATTTCTATTGTCCTAAGCAATTAAAAAATTAAAATAGGGGAATATTGGGAGGGAAAAGGGGAAAAATCAATGGTGAAGACACCAAAACGTGACAGATTTCATGGAGGATGGAGACTTGTGTACTGATACCAAAGGAATTTTCACTAGCACTAGCCAACGATCGCAGCAGAGAATTAGGAATTTTTAAAGCTGACACTAATATCAATGCCAATGTCAGAATATCAGTTTGGTCAAATGTTTTTATACCAAGTGGCACGCTTATTTATCCATTTCAAGGGTCAATACGATTTGATAAAATCGATTTGTACTCACTGCTCGATGACAATGACGTAAGTTTTTTAAGTCAGTTTTAAGCCACTTCTTTTTAAAGTCAATTGAATTAATTATACTAAAATAATGCACTTGTTTCAGATAAGACGAGAATATGGCTGTTACGATGAAGTCTCGTTTTCGAACTATAATCTTAATCATCGCAAGTGCAATTGGATAAGGTTCCTAAGAATTGTTCAAACTTACAGTGATCATGTGAACCTCATCGGCACTAAGGTCAAAGGTAATAAAATAGATGACATTAAAAAAAAAGCAGAAATCTGACAATTTTTAGATTTTTCTTCTTTTAACAAATAAATTATTGTTTAAAAAAATAAAAAATATGGACTTGCAGAAAATTTAAAAAATACAAGTCCGATTTTTTAAATGTTTTTATTTTTTTTATGATAATTTCGACACCTTAGAAACAAAGGGGCGTAAGTGCTATGTTTAAACATAACACTTGCGCTTTTTTGCATAGAAAACATGAATATTTCTTAAAAATCTAAAAATTTCGGATTAAATCGTCTTTTTTGTAATTATGCGTGACGATTTATTTGTTTAAAAAAATCGAAAAAATTGTCAAATGTCTTATTTTAATTGTCATTAAAACACAAAATTTATTGAAATATGTGATATGAAAGAAGAATCTAATTGATGAATCATTGGAATGTCAGGTGAACCAATATTCGAGGTAATCAAAGATGTCCAACCTGATTCTGAACTCGTTGCATGGTTTCTTCCAGCATCACACGAGGATCTTGTATTTATATCGCGTGACGTCTGTTCACGTTCGGCAATCTACAGGTGCACCATCGACTCAATTCTCGCTGGTAAGTTGTCTTACGACTATCTGCTTCAACTAATCTGCATATGCAAAAAAAAGTCGACTCTCTTTCCATTATCTCGATAAATCTCCAGTCTTCGGAGTTTCATTTCCACTATTTTCATGGTATTTATGATTTAAAGTGCCTTGAAATAGAAAAATAATAAATCTTAACTTAATATTAATATGAGTTTTATTTCAAATGTACAGGAAAAATATCGAAGGGAGTCGATTCGTAACGAATACGCATCGTTTCTATGCGTTTATCCGTCCATTGTACTGTCCTCTTTGAAAATCGTCCACTTCTCGTTCCTTTGGCTATACACAATTTATTTGAATCACAAGCGGTAAAGCCTTGTAATCTGGCCGAAGAACCACGACATAAAAATACCCCTGCACTAACACACACACACAGACACCGGTGTATTTGCATTTCAGATTTGTAGGCAGTCTCACTTTTTACTTTGATTCCTCCTCTTTCTTCTTCATCTTCTTCTTACTCTCTTCTTTTTCCAGTTTATTTTTTTCAATATTTTTTTTTTGCCCCTTTTTGATACCTCATACCCCTTCTTTGCCTGATCGTCCTCGTCTCTTCTTTCTTGGCTTGGGACGATTGTGCCACGATTGCCGACGTATTCGCCAAAGTCGGCGAATAAGTAGAAGAAAGAAGAATCGGGTGCCGGTTGAAAGGGGGAAACGAAAAAAAAAAAGAGAGATCTATCGAATTAAATTCTTTTCTTCGGTCTCCTTATAAGCGAATAAGTAGAGTAGTTGAAGACATGATTTTTCTCATTGAGATTCAAATTAAGGTAGTATCCCAGGGAATTCGAGGATAGTTAAACCCTTATTTTTTTTATGCCTTATCAAAGATGATGTTTTTTTACGTTTTTCTGAATTTTTTCATAATTTTTGACCGTCTAGTTTATGAGATATGAATTATCAAAGTTATTGAAAATAGCAGTGGTGAGGATGAAACGCCCTTAATCGGACGGAAATAACGAAATTACTAAAAAACCACAGGATTGACCCATTATTTAAAAACAATTGGTGAAGAGAACAGCATTTTAACTAAATAATAAAAGAATAAAATATTCAATTCACCGTATAGTTATTGAGAAATTTTAATTAGAAGGTAGTCGTAACTATTTGCCTCTCTCTCTATCTCATGCATGTGATAGGAGATTAATGTAAAAGAAATTCGAGAAAAAAAAATTATATTCACAGGTTGAAGATATGATTTTCGAATAGTTTAATCACTTTTTTCGGGTAAATTAAAGCACTTTTTCCCCCGAATTATCAGGAATTAATTGGAAACAAGCCTGAAAATCCTCATTTTTCCCTGTTTTATTAACCGTACTTCAGGAGACTACCTCATCAATTTGAGAAAAATCATTTCGAGTAGAAATTGTCTATTATTGAAGCGTATTTCAGTTTTAAACGGAATTTTCCGCGATTTTCAAAAGGATCACGAAAACCATTGGGTTTAGGAGAATTTATGAAGAGATCTTTTTTTATGAAGAATTGAATGTTCTACAAAAAAGTTCTCCTGACAAATTCTCCTAAACCCAACGGTTTGCGAGATCCCTTTAAATAATGAAACGAAAGTGAGAAATTTAAAAAATACTCCTGAATTTCACGTTTCGAATAGTTTAATCACTTTTTTCGGGTAAATTCAAGCACATTATCCCCGAATTAACAGCAATTATTTGGAAACTCACCTACAAATCCTCATTTTTTTTTGCAGAATCTCCACTGGATCTCTCAACGACACTTTTATCTCATCAATCCACCTCATCATCATCATTATCAACAACTCCATATTACGAAATGGATGAATACGAGTCGACCTCTGAAGAATCATCATCCTCAACTCTGTCCCTAGTTAATGATCATTTAGACTGTAGTATTATAACGACTATAAAACGTGGAGAACGTGTTCTTTTACCCTGTGAGGTCTGTGGAAAATCATTTGATCGTCCATCCTTGCTAAAACGCCACATGAGGACCCATACAGGTAATTGAGAAAGGTATTATTACTGTTATTATTGTCATGCAGATTGATTTAATGAATTGCATCGAATTAAAAAAAATAAAAAAATCATCCACATACAGACTAATCTCTCTTCCTCAGACCTATAATAATCATAATAATAAGCCACTAATATAATTAACAATTATTATAATTGCAGGTGAAAAACCACATGTCTGTATGGTCTGCAACAAGGGCTTCTCAACTTCAAGTTCTCTCAACACGCATAAACGTATACACAGCGGTGAAAAGCCACATCAGTGTCTTGTTTGTGGTAAAAAATTCACAGCATCATCAAATCTTTACTATCATCGAATGACGCACATAAAAGTAAGTGCAAGAATAGTGTCAAAATAATTTTTTTTCAAAATAATACTAAAATAGCAGCTATTTGACAATTTTTCCGATTTTTTTAAACAAATAAATTATTACAAAAAAAATATTTAAAAAATTCTCACTTGTAATTTTTTGAATTTTCTACATGTGCATATTTTTTTTTTAAGTAATCCATTTGTTAAGAAAAAAAAAGACTAAAAATTGTTAGATGTCTGCTATTTTAAGTATCATTAAAAAAAAAAGTAATTAATTTGCGGAAACGTAAAAAATTGGAAAAAATCATTTCCGCTTATTCTGAGACAAAAAACAGTGTTTTTTCGCAAAAAAATTGATTAAATTGTAGAAAATTTACTTTGCTCCAAAAAATTTCAATATATCGTCGTTTTAGAAACAAAGAGGCGTAAGTACTGTTTATAAGCATAGGACTTACGCCCCTTTAACTCTAAGCCGATATATAGATATAAAAATTTCTAAGGAAAATTTTGTTGCAGAGGAATTTTCTTGCCGCAAGGATTTCGTTTTTTTTTTCTCAATGTGCGGATGATATTAAGTAACGCAATTTCCGTTTGCGCGTAAGCCCAGTAGAACTCGATCGAATTATCCTCAACTGAAGTTCGATGTGCAAGTTTTTTTCCCTCCTCCTTTTTTTTTTTCTTTCTTCTAATACTCCTCGATTTTATTAATTGGAACGGAAATAATATATACAGACGGGGTTTCTCTAATCCTCTGTAGTAATGGATATCTCGTAGTTTTGAGTCTGTATGTGTGTGTATGTATAGACTCTTACTACTTGTATGAGATGGAAAAAGGGCAGAAGAACGGAGGAAAAGGTATACCCATTCCATATAGGTTGGTGCCTGCCATCAGCTACTGTAATTGGCCCATTACTTGCTACCGCTTGGAATGCAATCCAATTAGAGAGACAGAGAACATATCTGTATCCTCGGGCTGTTTCCAAGCGATTCCTTTTTCAACCTATACACAACTGTAACATCGGGTTTAACTTGTGCGTGCTTCGCGCGTGAGTTAACCACCCTCCCTCCCCTTATCCCCCTTTTCCTCCCCTCTTTCCCCCTCATCTTGCACATCTTTTTCTCTTCATCGTCTTCTTGGCTCCGTTTTCTCATCTCTCTCTCACTTTGTGGGTCTTTTTACTCTTCTTTGGCTCTCTTTCCATCCTCTCTTTGTCGACACCGGTTTACGTTTGCTACTTGAAGCAAGGATCGGTGTATATATAAGGCACAAAGTCATTTTAACGCGCGATAAATTTAAACGAATTAACAGATTCGCATTTAATCGATGACGTTTTTATTGCTCAATATTTTTCTTTACCTGTGTTTTTTTACCCTCATCTTCTCTCATGGGGGCACTTAGGTGATCTACACGTATTTTTAGTTTTGTGGAAGATTTTTAGTAATATTGTAATTTTACAATTGTTCGTGGGGATATTGGGAAAGTTTATAATAATATCGAATTATTGTCAAATCTCGATGTTCAGTTGGATACTTTCAGATTCTTCAGACTCTGGAACTAAACGTGATATTTTTCATTTGTGATTGATAAAGCTGGAATTATTCAGTGCAACGTCGTGATTTTGACAATAATTCGATGTTGTTCTTAACTTTTTCAATATTCCTATGAATAGGGCCGAGATTTTGGTGGAAGGTTCGACTTAGACTGAAGTTTTCTATAGATTAAACCCATTACAAATGGTTAGCAATGTCAAATTGCAATATATAAACATTGAACTGACTTTATAAACGTTAAAGAATTCGTATTTCCCAATAATTTGAAGAATTGATCAATATTTGGATATTATTATTCATCGTGATGAGTTACCCTACGAGTTCCCTTGAAAGTTCCCCTCAGAACCCACTCGAGCCCCCCCCCCCCCCCCAAGAATTGCGCTCGAAGTTCCCCCAAGAGTTCCTCTGGATGTTCCCCTAAAAGTTGCTTTCAAAGTCCTCCTAAAAGTTCCTTTTAAAGTTCTCTTAAAAGTTCCTCTGAAAGTTCTTCTAAGTACCTCTCCCCCCTCCTCAGGAGTTCCTCTGGAAGTTCCCTCAAAAAGTTCCTTTGAAAGTTCCCCTAAAAGTTCTTCTGAAAGTTCTCCTAAGAACTTCTCCCCCCCCCCCCCTCCTTAAGAGTTCCTCTGGAAGTTTCCTTAAAAGTTTCTTTCAAAGTCCTCCTAAAAGTTCCTTTTAAAGTTCTCTTAAAAGTTCCTCTAAAAGTTCTTCTAAGTACCCCTCCCCCCTCCTCAGGAGTTCCTCTGAAAGTTCCCTCAAAAAGTTCCTTTGAAAGTTCCCCTAAAAGTTCTTCTGAAAGTTCCCCTAAGGACCCCTCCCCCCTCCTTAAGTGTTGCTCTGGAAGTTCCCCTAAAAGTTCCTTTGAAAGTTCCCCTTAAAGTTCTTCTGAAAGTTCTCCAAGAACCCCTCCCCCACCTCCTCAAGAGTTCCTCTGAAAGTTCCCCCAAAAAGTTCCTCTGGAAGTTCTCCCAATAGTTTTTAACGCTCATAAAGTCAGTTTGACGTTCATAAATGTCAGTTTAGCATTCATAACCATTCAGAATGTGTTTCATTAGAGGCAACTTTAGCCTAGATCAAACCATACACCAACGTCTCGGTCCTACCTATAAACAATTACACAATTAAAACGCAGAAAAATAGGAATAAATCCGATAATTAATTTTACTAATATTTTTTTTTGGAATTTTTTTTTTTTCGCAGGAAAAACCGCACAAATGCTCGCAGTGCTCCAAATCCTTTCCAACTCCGGGCGATCTCAAGAGCCACATGTATGTGCACAATGGATTATGGCCATTCAGATGTCATATCTGCAGTCGTGGCTTCAGCAAACCGACTAATCTGAAGAATCACATGCTTCTGCATCTTGGCAGATGCTCCAGCAAAAAATTCCTCAAGTCTGATATGTGAGAAATTCTGTTTTTTCTGAAGAAAACATAAAAAACATTAGAAATTAGTCAAATAAATTATAAATTCATGTGCCAGAATATCGAGTTGTCTTAGGTTTAATGATTAGTCTCATTTTTTTTCTGTTTTATTTTTACAATTAAAAGTTTTCTAGGGAAGACCATAGGTATGATTAGAATTTTTAAATTCTATTCCTTTTTTTTATCACTTTCCAAACTATTTACAATTATTACTTGATGTCAGTTCTCTCAATATTTTATTTTCACTGTTACAATTTTTTTTAAAATGACTTTTTTGTATATCGTTGATTAATCCCAAAGAGTCTCCTTAATTACTCATCCATAGGTATATTGGAAATAGATTTCTTTTATTTTTTTTTTTCTTGAAAAAAACAATTATCCAATGTGCTTTCACTCTTCTCTCTTTGTGTGTATGTGAAAATTAATACAAGATAGATAAATTTGTGATTATTTATATTAATGAGACTCTCTGAGTGGTATAGGATATTTTTTTTTTCATAATTCATGTAAAACATATATGTAATTACAATACAATATTTCTGAAAGTTCTATGGGATGTTTATCTAATTAATTATTAATCCCGAAAATTGTGTGTTTTTTTTTAAGAAGAAAAAAGAATTGAATTAGTCAACTACGAGAGAGTGAATTTAATTTTAAAGAGGTGTTTAGGGGAAAGTGGGGTAAAATGGAGATTGGGATGAAACGGTTGGAGATAGATTTTTTTTGATGATTCCATTGAAAAGCTGAGGAAATTTTAGATAGAAAATGAGTGCCAGAATTGATTTTTTTGAATTTTTTGAGAATTCGATTTTTTAATGGAAATTTTTCGATTTTTGGAAAAATTCACTTTTTTCGAAATATCTCCGGTTCTATTGATTATAGAGTGAAAATTCCGATTGGAGGTGAAAGGTGAGATCATTTGCCATCGATTGATGGGGTTTTCAATTTAAAAATATTGATTTTTAAAGGATTTATGTTCACTTTCGTGAAAATTAGGTTTTCGCCCTATAACTACCTTGAAAATTCATGTTTTCAAATTGAAAACCCCATAAATCGATGGCAAATGATCTCACCTTTCACCTCCATTCGGAATTTTTACGCTACGACCTATAGAACTGGAGATATTTCCAAAAAACGAAATTTTTCCAAAAATGGAAAGGAAAAACACTTCAAATCTCGAGCAAAAAAGTCAAATTTTTAAAAAATAGCAAAAAATTATTTCTAATACATGATTTCCACCGCAAATTTCCTCAGTTTTTCAATCAAATCATTTAGAAAATCCTATTTCCAACATTTTTTATTAATTTCAAGTGTTTTTCATAATATAGACATCAAAACTCAAATATATCCGTTTTACCCCTTATGTCCATTTTATCCAACTTTCACCTAATGGATTATATTATTTTTAAATCACGTGAATTTACAGCTATTAAATGGAACACAATCTGGATATATTTAGATTTCAATTATTCACTATTTTGTCGTAAATGTGTTGTTTCATTATTTTTTCATTAAAAAATAATAATATATAATATTTCAAATTTACATTTGAGATGTTTTATCACCCGGAAGAAATAGTTTTAACTTAAAAAATTCAAATTTAAATTTTTTTTCAATTATTATTATTATTATTATTAAATGGCATCCGATGGAAGATGATAGATCTCAGCTCCACCGCTGCTTAAACCGGCTTTTGAGTCTATAGGTAGTTGTTTTGTGAAACAGTCGTCAAGAAATTGAGCCATTGAGAGATACAAGTGGCCTGTAACACCATTGAGGCCATGCCTCACGTCTGGATATACCTGAAATTATTTTTATACTTTAGTACAATGTAATGATGACTTTGGATTAGAAAAATCATACTAAAAATAGCAAAAATCTGAAAATTTTTAGATTTTTTTTTCTTTTAACAGATAAATTATTAAAAAAAAAAATATGCACACGTAAAAAATTTAAAAATCGATAAATGCGAATTCTTTAAATTTCACTTTTTTTATAATAATAATTATAAAATATTTAGATTTTGTTTCCTTTTTAACAAATAAATTATTCAAAAAAAGGAAAATATGCAAATGTAGAAAATTTAAAAATCTATAAGTGCGAATTTTTTTAATATTTTTTAAAAATTAATTTATTTCTTTAAAAAAATGTAGAAAATTGTCAAATATTTGTTAATTTAATTATCTTTAAAAAAAGGCGATGATTTACTTGTTGCCTGAACAATATTCCTTTTTTAGCGAGATGATGTGCCAATGCCATTGACTGTTGAAATTGGACATTCTCATCAGCAGTTCCATGAATGAGATAAAACATTTTATTCTTCAGATGTTCGATTTTATTGTAAACGTCAGATTCAGCGTATCCTTTGTAGTTTGAAGTGACGTTTGGTAAGCCCATGTATCGTTCAGTATAGGCTGAGCCTGGAAATTGTCAATTACGAGAAAATGAGAAATCTGAACGGTTGGAGATGGATTTTTTTTCGAGGATTTCATTGGAAAGCTGAGGAAATTTCCGGTGTAAAGTTGAAAAAAGGAATTTCCTCAGCTTTGATGATTTCATTAAATCATCAGGAAAAATCTATCCCAAATATTTTGAACTGATTTTCATCCCTAAGGGGTCAAAACTGATTTTCATCCCTTATATCCTCTTTATCCCATCCTCCCCTACAATAGATATATCGAGATATATCTCAAGTGCAAAGAAAAACAAACTAAAATAATGATATTTACTATAAAGTTTCCATGAAACAACGGGAGCAACGCTTATCCCACATTGGAACACATTTTGCTCGGGTTCAGCTAGTGCTAAGGCTGCAACGAAACCCCCATAGCTCCATCCCCATACGGCTACTCGTCTCTTATCAACGAAATGCAAAGAATCCCTTAAATATCTGCAAATAAAAATGATTGAATGTCATCGTACCTTAACAAAATATTTGTAAAATATGGATCAATTTATGTCGTTGCCTTAGAAACGAAAGGGCGTAAGTGATGCATATATGCACAGCACTTACGCCCCTTTGATTCTAAGGGAATGATATCAATCATCAAAAAATCACTTACTCTGTGACTTCCAGCTGATCTGCTACTTCCACACTACCTAGTCTATAATAAACTTCATGAAGAAGCTTGCATCCTTGTCCACCACTTCCTCTTCCATCAATTTGTGCAACAATAACATTTTTTCTACTCGCTAAATATGTGTTCCAATCAATTTTGAATATATCAGTGACTAATTGAGTTCCTGGTCCACCGTACCTATTTGAAAAAGAAATTATTTTAGCTCGAATTTAAAAAGTTTAATTCATTTTCTCAATATTTTTAATGAGAAATTTTGAAAATTCAAAAAATGTGGAGCTTCTTACACTTGAACAACCATGGGATATCTCGTGATTTCTTCTTCTCTCAGTCCTGGTGGCAAATAGAGTCTAACTTGTGCGTTGTATCCTCCACTTATTTGGACGGGAAACGTTTTTATTTGGGGCAGCGCAATCTTCGAAATTTTTTCCTGAAAAAATAGAATTCATGTACTCAATCCTCTTCGATCATTTCGAAAAAATAATTTTATCGGATCTGAATGAATTTATTCAGATTTCTGACTCAAGGTAGTATCCCAGAGTACGGTCGATAAAACAGGAAAAAATGAGGATTTTTAGGTCATTTTCAAATTAATTACTGATAATTCGGGGAAAATGTGCTTTAATTTACCCGAAAAAAGTGATTAAACTATTCGAAAATCATATCTTCAGCTTGTGAATATAATTTTCTTTTGTTTCACGAATTTTTATTAACATTACTTATCTCCTATGATATTGCTGTGATGATATTTTCATCAAAGCAAATGAATGAATATCGCGAAACGTGAAATTCAGGAGTAATTTTCAAATTTCTCACTTTCGTTTCATTATTTAAAGGGATCTCGCAAACCGTTGGGTTTAGGAGAATTTGTCAGGAGACCTTTTTTGTAGAAAATTCAATTCTTCATAAAAAAGGTCTCTTCATAAATTCTCCTAAACCCAATGGTTTTTGTGATCCTTCTGAAAATCGCGGAAAATTCCGTTTAAAATTGAAATACGCTTCAATAATAGACAATTTCCACTCGAAATGATTTTTCTCAAATTTTTGAGGTAGTCTCCTAAAGTACGGTTAATAAAACAGGGGAAAATGAGGATTTTCAGGCGTGTTTCCAATTGATTCCTGATAATTCGGGGAAAAATGTGCTTTAATTTACCCAGAAAAAGTGATTAAACTATTCGAAAGTCATATTTTCAGCTAGTGAATATAATTTTTTTTTGTTTCTCGTATTTTTTTTAACATTACTAATCTCCTATCACATGCATGAAATAGAGAGAGAGGCAAATAGTTACGACAACCTTCTAATAAAAATTTCTCAATAACTATACGGTGAATTGAATATTTTTTTCTTCTATTATTTAGTTAAAATGCTGTTCTCTTGGCCAATTGTTTTTAAATAATGGGTCAATCCTGTGGTTTTTTAGTAATTTCGTTATTTCCGTTCGATTTAGGGCGTTTCATCCCCACCACCGCAATTTTCAGTAACTTTGATAATTAATATCTCATAAACTGCAGGGACAAAAATTATGAAAAAATTCAGAAAAGTGTAAAAAAATATCATCTTTGATGCGGCATCGAAAAAATAAGGGTTTGACTGTACTCGAGTTCCTTGGGATACTACCTTTAAAAGAATACTCACTCGAAGAACTGTATTATTCTGCAAAATACTGATGAATCGCGGCTGCGGCGTTTCAGTTTTATAGAGCGACACTATCGGCACATCGGGTCCAAGACACTCCAGAACAAAATACTCATATCCCGGTGGAAAACTCGCCTTATGGTACTGGCAGCCTCCTACAATTCCTGAGAATTCAAAAACAAACTCTGAATAAATCATTGAATATATCCTCAAACAACAATTAAAACAATGACTATGATTCCAGATTCGGTATAATTAATTCGAATAGCATCAAGCTTCGGCCTTTTTTTGTCCCAATTAACATCAAAATAATTTTTGAATAGCAAAATTTTTTCGTTTCATGCCCATTTTTGAGTTCAGACATTGAGAAAGTTTAAAATAGGAGAAAGTGAAGGAAAATGAAATTTCAATCATTTTCTGTATGTTTCTGTTTTTATAAATAAATAAAAATGCTGATAACATTGATTATGATCCAATGAAAATAAAATAATCTAGGGGAAGGTGGGGTAAAATGGACATTCCAATTGAACGAGGTGAGATAAAGATGATCCAATGATTTCATTGGAAAGTTGAGAAAATTTAAGGTGGAAAACATGCGGAATTTTTTTTTTTTCAATTTTTAGAAAATTTGACTTTTTTGGGCGAATTTTGAAGGGGTTTATCTTTCGAAAATCGAAAAAATTGACTTTTTCGGCTATATCTTCGGTCCTGTTGGTCGCAGCGACCTGGGGTTGATCTCAAATGAAAGGTGAGCTCATTTCTCATCGATTTATGTGGTTCAAATTTTTTTTAATCAATTTTTCAAATACTTATAGGCCATTTTCTGAAAATAAATTTTTGCCCTAAAAGTACTTGAAAAATTGATAATTTTTTTTTTTAACCACACAAATCGATGGGAAATGAGCTCACCTTTCATTCAAGATCAACTCCAGATCGCTACGACCAATAGAACCAGAGATATTCCCAAAAACCTGAAATTTTTCAAAAACAGAAGCACTTCACCTTCAAATCTCCCGCAAAAAATGGAATTTTTGAAAAATTCAAAAAAATATCTTCCGACATATGATTTCCGTGGTAAATTTCCTCAGCTTTCCAATGAAATCATCAGAAAAAACCTATCTCCAATATTTCCATCGATTTCTCGTAATTTTCATAGTATAAAATACCAAAACTAAAACATGGGTCCATTTTACCCCACGTTTCCCTACAATAAAAGCACATCTCCATAAGACAATACCATGAATATAATATGACACGCAGACACCCACCTACACACATACATACTGTTAAACATCATCATTATTATTATTATCATTATCGTTAATTAATTAAAATTCGTGGAGGATTTTCCACGTTTATATCTTTTTTCCCTCTCTTTAATCGTCGATCTAACAATAAAGCTTTTTTTTTTTTTTATTTTTTTTTTTGATATTTTATCATACCGTCTCTACCTGAATTAATTGCAGATTTCCACAGTCCTTCATTGTTCATCAGCACTCTCATAAATGAACATCCGTTGTTCCAGCAATGCCAGCTGTCAAGAAATCTTTGCAATAATAAGGACGTGTGGCTTTTCTCATTTCTTTTACAAAAATTCATGAAAAAAAAAAAAAAAAAAAAAAAATTGAAGAAATTAAATGATAAGATATATACATATATATATACATATATATTATAATCTCCTTATTACAAAAATTACTAAAAGCCTAAATTTCCTTCAAATTTTTCTCATAATTTAATTAATTTTCTATCTAGCTTGCTATTCTTAACAATTATCCACAAAATCCTCCAATTTGTCCCAAAATTGTTTTTTTTTAAATTTTATTAATTAATTAATTAATAATCTACATGTGCTAGTGTATGTGTGTATGTGTGTGATAGATAAAGAGATATAGGTGACAGGCAGAATAGTCTCTCAAAAAAAGGTGTTATGAATTCTCAATGAGCCAATATATTTTTCAGGGAAAAAATTACTAGATTTATCTTAGAAAAAGATGAATGAACTCACGTGAGTCATCCTTTGATTTTTCATTTTTTTTCTTCTCTGATGTTGTGTCAGACTGCGATGCTTCTTCCAGGGCTGCTGCATCTTCCTGTGCTTCCTGCTGGGCATTCCAGTCAGAAGTGTCTTTTACAGTTGATTGGAGAGCTGGTTTATCACGGTGGGAGGCTTCCGGGTCAGAACTCGATGTGTGGTTTTCTGATGATGGTGATGGAGTACAGGTAATGCAGAAGGCTGGATGAAGGGCTGAACCAACTTCTGGGAGAATTGAACTCACTCTATAAAGATGACGTTGACCAGGTTTTGATGGGGGAATTCCAATAAAGTAGCTTAAAATCAGATATTTTTGATCATTATTAATATATCGTGAAATCGGTGAAAAAGAGAATTTTTTTTAGAATTTTAAAATTTTAAAATTTTGTTAAATTTTTGTTTAAAATCGTTAATGAAAATTCATAGGGGACGGTGGGGCAATACGGACATAAGGGGTATAATGGAGACATTTAAGTTTTTATGAATATATTATGAAAAAATCTTTAAATGAATGAAAATATTGGAGATGGATCTTTTTTAATGATTCCATCGGAAAGCTGAGGAAATTTTAGTCGAGAAAGACATGTGTTAGAATTGATTTTTTTCAATTTTATTGAGAATTCGATTTTTTTAAGGATTTTTGAGGGGTAAAAGCCTTTCGATTTTTGAGGAAATTGAGTTTTTAGGAAAGGTCTCTGATTCTATTGGTCGTAGCGACCTGGGACCGATTTTAAATGGAAGGTGATATCATTTCCCATCCATTTATGGGGTTTCGGATTCAAAAATATCGATTTTTTACATAGTTATAGGGGAAAAACCGATGATCGTAATTTTTCACAAAAGTTTACATAACTATCTGAAAAATCAATATTTTTGAATTCAGAATCCTATGAATCGATGGGAAATGATCGTACCTTTCATTTGAGATCGGTCCCAGGTCGCTACGACCAATAGAACTGGAGATTTTCCAAAAAAACTGAATTTTTTTACCAAATCGAAAGGATTTTACCCTCAAAGATGCCCAAAAAAAATCAAATTCTCGAATTTGATTCAATGAATCTGTAAAGAATGTAATGAGGAATCAAATAAGCCCGCGAAACAGAAAGTTGATTGAAAATTGAAAAATTTTCATTATTTTTTACATTTTTTCAAATTTTTCAAAATCTAAAGAAATGTAAAAAAAATGGAAATTTTTCAATTTTCGATTAATTTTTTGTTCTAAAGGCTTATTTTATTCCCCATTACATTCTTTACAGATTCACTGAATCAAATTTGAGAATTTCACCTTGTATAAATTGTTTATTAGAAATTTTAGACAAAAAATTCAACTTTTTCTTTCAATTTTACCTCCAAATCATCCTGAACCCTTTAAGGCCCGACTTTTTCAAAATAATGCAATTTTCGCAACACTCTATATTTAGAGGTATTGAAAATTTGAAAAATCTGACAACAGATTCGTAATCAGCAGCCCCAAAAACCCCTGAGTAATGATTTTCATGAGCCTAGCTCCACATAATTTGATAATTTGCCATTTTTTTGCAATTCTTACCACAAATACGAATTTGTTTATATTATTATGATTCCAAATTTTAACTAATTCATTGCACTATAAATTTTTCTCCACAAAGTAGTATAAATTTATAGATCATTGGCGTTGGGAAATAAAAAATATATTGATTTTCGACAAAGTTATGAACATTTGAATGCAAAAGTGGTTTCAATCGAAATCGCTGGGCCTCAATTGGTTGAATTCAGTGTTCTAGCATCAGAAACTCACATAGTATTATTAACTTGATCCCATGCAAGTATCTTCTGTACTTCCCAGCGTCCATGTGTTAATGGTACCACTTGTTTCTTCAGAACATTGACCCAAACAATGTGCTTGAAAAATCCAGCTGGACCCTCACGAACCGGTGCTATTGTGATATAACTACTGCTATTTGATGAGAATAGAGGTGGTTCTCCTGGTACATCAACCCATCCATGTGGCTCGCTAATTCGCTGGATCTCTTGACAGTGCCAAAGAGGACTCCTGCAAACTGTGATAACAGAAACATTCTGCGAGCGTTTGACCCACGTTATGCAAACCTCGGTCAAGGATATCCAAGAGGCTGTTGTGAAGTAATGCTCTCTGAAATATGAAAATCATTCATTATTATCTTTTTCATTCTCTAATAATTTCGTTGCCTTAGAAACAAAGGGGCGTAAGTGCCATGCTTAGACATGGAACTTACGCCACTTTGTTTCTAAAGCAACGATATTATAGAATTCTTCCTATTATGAAAAGAACCTGCCCGGGAAAAACAGATTTAGATCTATATATATCTAAATTTTGGGATAGATCTAAGGAGATCTAGGTAGATCTTGGTAAATCTAGATAGATCTAGATAGGTCTCCGTTTCCTTAGATTTTACTAGATTTAAGTAGATCAATGTAGATCTGAGTAGATCACTGTGGATCTAAGTAGATCAATGTGGATCTACGTTGATATCCTCAGATCCTTAGATCTCTTGAAATTCGCTCATCCGTTTTTATCAATCTGTCTTGCATTTCCATTTATCGACTTGAACCAATTCAGACTTATTAAGATCCAAAAAGATCTAACAAGTTAGATCTACTTATACCTCCGTAGATCTCAGTAGATCTCAATAGATCCCATAGGTAAGATCACCACCGATCTGTTTAGATCTTTAGAGATCTAGGTAGATCCAGATAGATCTCTGTTTTCTCATTTTTCAAATCTCCTTGGATCTAGATCGATCTAGATAGATCTTCGTTTTCTCATTTTTTAGATCTACTTAGATCTAGGTAGATCTAATTCTGTTTTTCCCGGACGAACATCAGCTGACTTCATACTGAAGACTCTTTAATCCCATTCCTATTGGCTCTTACATTCAACCAAACAGCCAATAGGAACTATCGCTATCATTAGAAACTCACTTCAAGGTGATTGAAACATTTTTATAAAAAGCGCGCGATTATTCAAAAAAAATTGGACTTACATGTGCTCCATAACAGGTGGTGGTTTAACAATTTTAGTATTAATGTTCTTCGGATCCGCCAAATCAGCAACATACAATTTAACAATAGGATTTGGCGTCCCCGGTTTTGGATACCTCAAGGACCAAACTTCTGGATATAAAGTTTTGCTCTCTTCCCCAAACCACGAGATGTGCATCTGCTCAACGAGAGAGTCATTGAATGATGCATACAGCATCATGTGACCGTCTTTGGACATCCAAATGGCTTGTGAACTCAGGAGAATTTCCTCTGAAATAATTCTTAGCAATGAGCTTGTCCAAAAAATCTTCGACAATTCAATAAAAATGCCAAATAACTAGAACCTTCATAAAGCCAATCGGGAAAACCGTTCGAGTAGACACCTGGCACAGCATTATCAGTGATTCGATACTCTGATGAAGAAGATGGACTAGTTTTGTAGTAAATATCGTAGTCCTGTACCATAACGAGTCCATGATCCCTTGGGGTCCATTGTGCATACAATAAATAGGGATGAACGAATTTTTCTGGATTGGGCGTCAGCTTTATCGTCTCTCTAATTTGAAAATAAAACAGAAACAAGTGGATAATAGTATTGCTCTCCAACTGATATAGCTTTTTCTGCTGATACTTTAGCAATATGCTTCCGAATGGAAGTGATACAACTTTTTTCAAACTATCATGAAAATATCAAATTTTGAAGAAATTCATTGAAACGCCAATAACTCGAGAACTAATCATGCAAATAAGCTCAAAATTGACAGACATCTAACTGATACAACTCTCGAGATAATATATGAGTATAAATAACATCAGTTCAATAGTTTCCAGAAATTCCATTAAAAACTGATTAAAAAGCTTCGAATAAAGCTTAAAAAATAGACTTCGTCGAGAGGAAGTTTTCCACAAAATATGAAATTTTTCTATAAAATCGTTTTGCTGTAATTGAGAGTTTTATGCATACACAGATATACACACACACACAGACATGCGCAAAAAATATCATTTTCTCTTTATTTTAGGGGTGTGCGAATATGTGATGAATCGAATTGAATCGAATTATAATATTCAATTCGGAAATCGAACTGAATATTCGGGTGGTTCGAATAATTCAAATTCTTCGAATAATTCAAATTATTCGAATAATTTGAATAATTCGAATTATGATAGAATGTTTTGGAATATTCAAATGATTCAAAGAATTCGAATAATTCAAATTAATTGAATAATTCGAATTATTCGAATAATTTGAATAATTCGAATCATTTGAACTATGATGGAATATTTTTTGAAATATTCAAATGATTTAAATAATTCGAATAATTTGAATTATTCGAATAATTCGAATGATTTGAATAATTCGAATTACTTGAATAATTTGAATTATTTGAATACATCGAATATTACGAATCGAATTTGAATCGAATTATTCGAATTCAATTCGAGGTGAATTATTCGAAATTTCGAATATTCGTACCCCCCTACTTTATTTAGATCATTTTAAGTATCTTCTATTGAAAAAATTACAATCGATAAGTCTGATGATTGAATAGCTTCCATTCGGAAGCAAAAAAAAATGAGATTCATTTAAATTCAATAATTAATTCATGCAAAATTATTCAATATATTTTAATTAAAACTCACCTTGTATTAACATCGTAGACTACATACTGCGCCAACTGCGAGAATCTGAATAATTGCTTGACATTCTGTGTCAGTAGGAGATATCGATGGTCCGGGGATAGAGAAAATGATGCTGGATTGAGCCATCGCTGGAAAAAATTGATTAAATTCAATTAATTAAATTAATTAAATTTTATAAAAAAAATTTTCACTTTCGTTTTTTAAAAGGATCTCGGAAACTAAGCGAGATAGCGACTTTTTTGAAGAAACCTTTTTTGTAGCTCTTGAAATTCTCTACAAAAAAGGTATCTACAAAAATTGCGCTATCTCGCTTAATTTCCAAGTGCCCTTTTCTTTAATGGATGAATAACTCTACTCACGAAGGTTTCATTAGACATGAGACTTTGGGAAGTGGCATTTGGATCTGAAGCATCTAATAACGAGATACCACCCCACATATCTCTGTAACATATGTGCCTACTGCTGACCCAGCTTCCATTGAACGTAATTGGTGCTAATTCCTCCGATAATACCTGAAATTCCAAAAAAAAATGATGAATTCTTTAAATCTTTTAATTTCCCTAACAAAAAAATCTATTTTTCCTTTCAACAATTTTTTAAAAAATATCTTGGAAGATAAGCGAGATCGAGCGATTTTGTCCTAATCTACTTTAGTGCCTTTCAAAATTCTTTACAAAACATTAGGACAAAAAGGACGTATCTCCTCTCATTAATTTTCCAAATATTCGGTAAAAAAAATCGACTTTCCCGAATTTTTAAAAAATTAACTCGTCGTCTTAGGAACAAAGGGGCGTAAGTGCTATGAATAAGGATAATTAAGCTGTACTTACGGATAATTAAGAGGTGCAATTGGAAATAAAATTGAATTTTTGTATAAAATCGTTAATAACAATTTTTTATTATTTTTTACAGTTCTTTGAATCTCGAAAAATTTGAAAAAATGTAAAAAATAATGAAAATTTTTCAATTTTCAATTAATTTTTTGTTTTTAAGGCTTATTTAATTTCTCATTACATTTTTTACAGATTCACCAAATCAAATTTGAGAATTTCATCTCGTATAAATTGTTATTAACGATTTTACACAAAAATTTGCCCTTTTTTCCGATTGTACCTTCCAATTATTTTTAAGCGACGATTTTATAGAATTAAATTAATGCACTTACATCTGTGAGCTTTAAACGGGTTCCCCGAACCCGAGGCCCTTCATCTGGTGGAGTCAATAGTGCTACCGAAGTCACAATTAACGCTAATACTGCAATAATAACGAGTAAAGCTATGAGAATCCCCCGCCAGTTTCTTTGATTCGGATTTGTTGACACCAACTCCTGTAAAATAAGCCAAAATCATTCAAAAATACATTCAAAAATCATCATCAAATAACATCAAATAAAACATCTCTAAAAGCTTTTTTTGGCCTTGAGCTAAAAAGCCAATTCATTCAATCATGTTTACAGATGCCCCATCTCCTCAGACAAACAATGAGACAATAAACGAGATGTATGTTTACTCAAAACGAGAGAGAGAGTCTTCCTATATTTAATTCTGACGTTAGTGAATGCGTGAAAAATTCAGTGTCTGACTTCATCCGTGGCTTTTCCACTTTTTGCCTAGGATAAACACGACCAATAGATGGACGGTTAAGGGGTTACATACGTCCAGCGGCGCCGAAAACGCGCTAAAAGAGAAACTTCTTTTAGAAGGGATAGGAATGGAAATTCGTAAAAATAATGTTTGCACATTGTTAAGGATGTTCTATAGGTATTTTATCAAAATTCAAAAATGTACGATTTCATTGAAATTTTTTTCCAAGGTTCTCCAAATCATAAAAAAACCGTATGCAAAATTTTGGATTTTTTTCATACCTGGTTTAAAAGTTATAAATTTTTTAATAACCATCGTTCAAGGATGTTCTACTGGTATTTTATTAGAACTTAAAAATGTACGATTTCAATGAAATTTTTTTCCAAGGTTCTCCAATTTATAAAGAAACCGTATGCAAAATTTTGGATTTCTTTCATACCTGGTTTAAAAGTTATCAATTTTTTAATAACCATTTTTAACATGATTCTCATGGAAAATTCACAAAAGCTTAAGAAACTTTTCGAAAAATTGTTCAAATTTGGTGAAACTTCGGATATAGGTGAGAAATAACCCCCCGCACAATTTGTTCATTTTTATACAACGATTGGGTCAATAATTGGTATTAAAATTAATAAAAATGCTTGAAAAATTGTCGATTTCGCGTAAGTGCTGCCAACTTGTGTCGCCAAAATTCCCTAGAATTCAACGCTTTTTTCCAAATAATTCTCAAACTAATTAAATAAAGGATAAAAAAAATATCTATGAAATGTAATGATAAAAATATAATATTTGAACACTGACAGCGTTCCATAATTCCCTGAAAATCATTTTAATGAGGAATTTGAAAAATCATTATTTCATGTTCAGGGATTGGAACACTGACGAAATCACTGCCCCTCTCATGCCGCACAACCCCCGCTTACGGTAGGTATAGAACATCCTTAATTGGTCTTTAAACTTTATAAAAAAATTTATTTAATTTTTTTTTTTTTTTTTAATTACTATGTAATAAATAACGTTCCCCGAAGCATTGTAAAAAAAAATTGCTCCACGGTTGGCATCATTTCTCTTTGAAATGTTGATGGATCTGCAAAATGTAAAAAGTTTCTTGTAAAAGAAGGTTGTAGTTATAGTCTATGGGGCCGGATTTTTTAATTTTGGAAAATTCAGCAATTTACAGCAGTTTAAAAAAAAGTTTGCGTTTTGCGTCATAAATTTCACACTTTAATAATTTTTTAAAAATTGTTTAATTACAATATCAAAAATCCGGCCCCATAGACTATAACTACAACCTTCTTTTACAAGAAACTTTTTACATTTTGCAGATCCATCAACATTTCAAGGAGAAATGATGCCGACCGTGGAGGAATTTTTTTTTTCACAATGCTTCGGGGGACATTATTTTTTACATAGTAATTGAAAAAAAAAAAAATTAAATAAATTTTTTTATAAAGTTTAAAGACCAATTAACAATGTGCAAACATTATTTCTACGAATTTCCATTTCTATCCCTTCTGGAAGGAGTTTCTCTTTTAGCGCGTTTTCGGCGTCGCTGGACGTATGTAACCCTTTAAAGAAAAATTGGGGTTTATCAGAGCGTATAAAATAGGCAAATCACGTTGAGAAACTGCAGAAGGGAGCGACACATAGAAAAATATATAATAAGAAGGTAAAAATCAATTTAATTTGAATAATGAAGAAATAATTAATGAAAATCGGAAAAAAACTGGAATATTGTAAATTTTAGTTTAATTCAGTAGTGAAGAGGTAAAACAAGATAAGTCTCTTTTTTTCTTAAGTTTTTTGAAAATACCTTAGAAAATAACCGAGAAAGAGCAATTTTGCCCTGAAACTCTTTTTTAACTCTTGAAATTCTCTACAAAAACAGATGAGTAATATCACCTTATCTCGCTTAGTTTCCGAGATATTTCCTTCGAAATGATCACAAAAATAAGTCGATTTATCCTGTTTTACCTCTTCACTATTAAATTGTTTCTTGAAAATTTCATAAAATCAGGAAAAATTGCAGAAAAAATTAAAAATTCAAGTAAATTGTAGCATTTCAATTTTTTGTAATAGTGCTGTTAGAAAAAATGAAATTTCATTAGCAGTGATAGAAATTTCTATAAGCGTAATATTGAATTTGTTTCAATGAAAAGATGATCATGAATTTTGGAATTTTAGAGGAAATTCAAAGGAATCTATGAGTTTTAAGTAAGAAGCAAGACGGAAATTCTACAAATTACTGAAATTTTCAAAGAAACAGGAATATTCAGAACCAAAATGACTTGAATTTTCAATTTTCAAGAAATAATTTGTGTAAAATTCACACATTTCATTGATATTCCCAGGAAATTATTTGAAAATCAATGATTATCTGGAATTTCAGTAAAAATGCGACTCGTTTTGAAATTTCCAGGATTTAACACAGAAATTTTAGCCGAAAATGGTTAAAATTGTAATTTAAACAGATTAATTATTCGTATTGACTGAATTCAATGAATTCAACAATTTTTTTAATTATACTGAAAAAATATTTGCTCAGGAACCAATAATATCAATATTTCATTGTTTTTACCACTTTTTTTTTTGCTCATTGTGTCTATTTATTAATCGTCTATTTTTCACTATCTGCAATTTTTGAATCGCCTTTTTTTTAGCTGCAAAGACATTCAATAAAATTCATCAAAGAGATGGGGGCACTTGTGGCTCGTCGATAATTTCCGTTTTTCAAAGGTCGGTACATACACAGAGAAAAAAAAAAGGAAGAAAAAAAAAACGTCATACGATAATAATAAACACGTGTTTGAAATAGACGACCTCTTGTATCGCTTCATTTCCTCCCTGTTTATACACGCGATATGCTCTTTAACATCTTTAGTCTCAGTTTCTACAGAAGAACAGAATAGCTGCATAATTTTTTTATATTTTGTTGAAAATGCTCATGTTTATTTTTTTTATTGATAACTTTTTACTACCATCTCATTTCGCATTTACTGAATTTTATGAAAATTTCCTACTTTTTTCTTTTTTTTTATTAAGTTTTCATTATGTGGTTTATATTGTGTATAAATAAATAAATAATATATGGACAGTAATAAGCAATAACGTCTTAACCAATGTTTGTAAAAAAAAAAATTTTCTCAGTGCACATACGAAAGTGCTTTATAAAGAATATCTTTTAGGAGTGTGCGAATAATTCGAATCCACGAATTATTCGTACCGAATCGAATATTAATATCCGATTCGAAATTCGAATCGAATAATTCGAATTGTCGAATATTTCGAATTTTTTCGAATAATTCGATTTTTTTTGAATAATTCAAATTTTGGAATAATTCGAATTTTTGAATAATTCGAATTTTCGAATAATTCGAATTTTCGAATAATTTAAATTTTCGAATAATTCCAATTTTCGAATGATTCGAACTTCTCGAATAATTCCAAAATTTTCGAATTGTTCCAAAAATTTCAAATAATTCTAATATTTCCGAATAATTCGAATCTTCGAATTATTCGATTCGAAATTCGAATCGAATAGTAATATTTGATTCGATTCGATTCGAACACTATTCGCACACCCCTAATATTTTTATTACAAGGAATTGAAACGTTTTTTGCTTCCGCATGGAAGCTATGTAATCATCCGAATTTTCGATTGTAATTTTTTTAATAGAAGACACTTAAAATGATCTAAATAGAGAGAAAATGATATTTTTAGCTCATGTCTGTGTGTGTGTGCATAAAAGACTCAATTACAGCAAAACGATTTTATAGAAAAATTTCATATTTTGTGGAAAACTTCCTCTCGACGAACTCTATTTTTCAAGCTTTATTTGAAGAGAATTCGATCGATACTTTTTGAGATATGTCCATTTTTCGAAAATCAGTTTTTAATGGAATTTCTGGAAACTATTGAACTGATGTTATTTATACTCATATATTATCTCGAGAGTTGTATCAGTTAGATGTCTGTCAATTTTGAGCTTATTTGCATGATTAGTTCTCGAGTTATTGGCGTTTTAATGAATTTCTTCAAAATTTGATATTTTCATGATGGTTTGAAAAAAGTTGTATCACTTCCATTCGGAAGCATATTGCTAAAGTATCAGCAGAAAAAGCTATATCAGTTGGAGAGCAATACTATTATCCACTTGTTTTCAATTATTTGGGTGAATTTGAGAGGAAAAATATGATTTTACTGATTATTCTGGGTTTTTTGAGGAGAAATAATGGAGATAAGGGATTTTTTATGATTTAGGTGGAAAGCTGAGGAAATTTGAGCCGAAAAACATGTGTTTGAAGCGATTTTTATTATTTATTTTTCAGCAATTCGAGTTTTTTTATTTGAAAATTTGAAGTTTTGAAGAAATTCATAAGGTTTTACTGATTATTTTGGGGTTTTTTTAAGAATTGGAACTACTTTATAAACACTTTATATAAAAACATTATAAAGTCTTCATAAAGTATTTGAATATGTGTTTATTTTCAGTAAACAAATATTTCTGAACTCAAAAATGTATTTTATCTGTAAAATTTTGAAAAAACGTTGGTTAAAACGCTATTGCTTATTACTATCCATATATATCTATATATGTTGCAATAATTGTTTCAGACTATGGAGAAAAGAAGAAATAATTTTCCTATTTTCGGATTAAATCTCAGCAGTTTATTTGTTTCTCTAAGAAAAAGGGAAAGCATCCAAATATTTGTAAAGTGTTTTTTCAAGCGGAATGAGAGAGAATCCGTCAGCTGCTATTGCTGCCAAATCGATAGAGTGGAAGAAATAGTGGGGAGCTTTTTTACTCTACTCTATTTCTCTTCTTTTTTTATTCGCTTCACATGTGAGAGTTGATTTAACTGTCAATTCGAGGAATGATTCATCAATAAATCATTGATTATTCTGTGAAATGATGTAAACAAAGATAAATTAACTTAAATAAAATGATTTTAAAAAAAAGGCAAAGAAAAACGAAATTACTTAAATTGATTTTATGAATTTTTTATGTTCGAAAAGCTTAAAATTTTGGTAATTTCACGTTTTTTTGATGAAAAAAAAGGTGAAAAGTAATTAATCAAATTACTTACCTCGTCGTCATACATGTTGTCATGATCTGCCATTCTAACTTCCAAAAATTATAAATTTATGAGAGAAAAAAATTGCAAAAAAACCGAAAAAAAATTAAAAAATTCGTTTTATAACGTTTTTTTTTTAATTTGAATTTTTTTATAACTCCATATGTAACTTTTTCATATATTTCAATGATTTTGTCCACTGAATTAGATATTTCGAGAGTTTAATTTTCACCAGAAATTCTAATTCAGCACCTCCGTGACACTGTTTCACGTGTATAGGAAATGTAGTACTGAGCCTCAATGTGAAGGATCAAACCCGGTGATGCTGTTGGAACTTGCGCGGCAATAGTTCTGCGCAGAACTATACGTTCACTCCATTTCAATTACCCCCATTAGCGAAGGGGGGGGGGGGGGTAGCTTTGAACACTTCTAGCTGTTTAAACAAATTAATTTTGATATAATAAAATAGTTAATCATTAATATTTTATCTCGAATCAATACTTTGGGTATTTAACGTTCATAATACAGTCTTGTTGTGTTCAAAAAAAGGGAATAAATCATAATTATATCGCCTTAAAAACAAAGGGGCGTAAGTGCTATGCTTATACAGAGGACTTACGCTTCTTTGACTCTAAGATGACGATATAATAAATTTAGAAGAAAAAAAAAAAATTTCAAAAGTGCTTCCCCCCCCCCCCCCTGCCCCTCTTTAACTTGGGAATTTGTGCTACATGCTGTTATCATAATAATAATAATAATGATAACAGAAAGAGAGAGGGAGAGATCTAGTTGAAGAACAATTGGTGAGTCTCTTTGAAGTCTGACCTCATTGGTACATTTTCCCCATTTTTATGTGAAACATGCTTTTCTGGGGATTTCTAAGAATAGAAACTAATGGGTTGATCCTTAAATTGGTTTTTATGGTTGATTTGCTCTTCATTAGGGATTGGTCTTTAATTAATTGCTCGAATTTCTTGTAGTTCTCCCTCGTTTTACTCTAGATTTGAAAATTTGAGAAAAGGGGGAGGAGACGTTGATGGAAGAGGGTGAATGGGCTTTTCTACTTGAATGCCTCTTGAATTCTGGAGTTAAGGTAGTATCTGAGTACGGTTGGTAAAACAGGAAAAAATGAGGATTTTCAGGTTTGTTTTCAATTAATTGCCGATAATTCGGGGGAAAAGGTGCATTAATCTACCCGGAAAAAGTGATTAAACTATTCGAAAGTCATATCTTCAGCCTGTGAATATAATTTTTTTTTGTTTCTCGTATTTTTTTCAACATTACTAATCTCCTATGATATTGCTTTGATGATATTTTCATCAAAACAAATAAATGAATATCGCGAAACGTGAAATTCAGGAGTATTTTTTAAATTTCTCACTTTCGTTTCATTATTTAAAGGGATCTGGCAAACCGTTGGGTTTAGGAGAATTTGTCAGGAGATCTTTTTTGTAGAGAATTCAATTCTTCATAAAAAAGATCTCTTCATAAATTCTCCTAAACCCAATGGTTTTCGTGATCCTTTTGAAAATCGCGGAAAATTCCATTTAAAACTGAAATACGCTTCAATAATAGACAATTTCCACTCGAAATGATTTTTCTCAAATTTTTGAGGTAGTCTCCTGAAGTACGGTTAATAAAACAGGGAAAAATGAGGATTTTCAGGCTTGTTTCCAGTAATTACTGATAATTCGGGGAAAAAGTGCTTTAAGTTACCCGAAAAAAGTGATTAAACTATTCGAAAGTCATATCTTCAGCCTAGGAATATAATTTTTTTTTGTTTCTCGTATTTTTTTTTAACATTACTAATCTCCTATCACATGCATGAGACAGAGAGAGAGGCAAATAGTTACGACTACCTTCTAATTAAAATTTCTCAATAACTATACGGTGAATTGAATATTTTTTTCTTCTATTATTTAGTTAAAATGCTGTTCTCTTCGCCAATTGTTTTTAAATAATGAGTCAAACCTGTGGTTTTTTAGTAATTTCGTTATTTTCGTCCGATTTAGGGCGTTTCATCCCCACCACCGCTATTTTCAGTAACTTTGATAATTCATATCTCGTAAACTGGACGGTCAAAAATTATGAAAAAATTCAGAAAAACGTAAAAAAACATCATCTTTGATAAGGCATCAAAAAATAAGGGTTTAACTGTACTCGAATTCCCTGAGATACTACCTTAATTACATCCCCTAAGTGTCTTTTAATGTTTTTCTTCATTATCGACTCTCGATAACGTATTTTTCTGTCTAAAAAGCAGCTCCTAACGCCCTCACTTGGTCTCCCATCGACCTATTACGAAGAAAACGTCTTTGATAGATATATATAACTATACCATAATAACATGAGATCAGAATTGACAGCCTGGAACTTCATGAAAGAGGTTGCAACAGCAAGAATTGATCAAAATGATTAAAATAATCAACCACAACGACTAAAATAGTAGAACTCTAGTTATTAAAACGTTAATAAAAAATGGCAGACATCAACGACAAATTTTTTTACGTCTACAGTTCATCATTAGATGTTAGAATTCAGATTAAAGTGTGAGTCAAAATAATCCACTCTTTATATTAACTAAAAATACTAAAAATTCATAAATCTGACAATTTTCCTCATTTTTCACAATAAATAAATCAATTTAAAAAATTTCTTCAAAAACTATTCACATTTCCAAAATTAAAAAAAAAACACAAATATAAATTTTTCAAATATTTCCTTTTATAATAATAATAATTAATTTTATCATATCAAAAAAATCCCTAAAATCGTCAGATTTATGTTAATTTCATCATCAAACCTTTTTTTTTCCCTATTTTTCCAGTAAAAACATAAGAAAAAAGCAGAGAACAATATAATAATGTTAAAAAAATAGGAGAGAATGGGGCAAAATGGATTTCTGCAAGTACATAGTTAAGGATTTTTTTTCGGTGTTAAGGACTCGATGAAAAAATCTGAAAAAATTTGAGAAAATCCTCGAATATGTCTTCATTTTTGTATAATTTTTTCAAATTTTTTCATAAAGC
This sequence comes from Aleiodes leptofemur, assembly GCA_963942555.1. Lineage (NCBI taxonomy): Eukaryota > Metazoa > Arthropoda > Insecta > Hymenoptera > Braconidae > Aleiodes > Aleiodes leptofemur. The sequence continues at coordinate 15,232,032 of OZ012614.1, read as the reverse complement.
TGCCTATTCTATAAAAAAAAATCTCAAATCATTTTAACAAACAGGTCCATTTTGTCCCACTTTACCCTATTAATAATAATAATAATAATAATTAAATAATAATAATATTTTGAATATATAATTAATTATATAATGAATATATATTACTAATCATCATAATAATGATAATAATAATAATAATAAATTCCTGTTTTTCCCAATTAAAGTGGAACCTTGGAGGGCAAGAGACACAGGCCAGAGTACGATAAGCTCCTCCTGGACCCAATGATAAAATACTCAGGACTGTACGGTAGCAGTGGGGGGAGAGGAGACTTGGCAGCATCCCTTCAAGTTTGGGGCAGTGGTCGCCCCTTGGCTCTTCCAGTCCACACAAACTACAAGTACTTTCCAACCCGATGGAACTGGAACCAGTGGGTGACCCTGCCCATTTCCTACTCGGATCTCCCTCGAGATGCACAGCTCTGCATCACGATCTACGATTGTGCTGGACCAGGTCGTAAAATCCCAGTTGGTGGCACGACAATCTGCCTCTTCGGTAAATACGGAGTCTTTCGTCAAGGAATGCTGGACCTTAGGGTGTGGCCTGGAGTCGAGGCTGATGGTAGTGTGTGTACAACGACTCCTGGAAAGGCGCGAGACAGGGGAAAAGAGCAGATGCAGAGACTCGCAAAATTAGCGAAGAAGCGGAGAAACGGAACGATGAGCAGAGTTGATTGGCTGGACCGTCTCACTTTCCGAGAAATCGAACTCATCAACGAACGAGAAAAAAGAGCATCCGAGTACCTATATCTAACCGTTGAATTTCCTGAAGTCACCATGGATGCTGTACCTTATTCAATAGTTTATTACGAGAAGGACGGAGATGAAGTGGTCCAGCACAGATCACAGCCGGATGTTGTAACACTTCCGGACCACGAGATTCTCCAGGAGAACTTGGTCGAAGCCAAGCACCACAAACTCGCGCGAAGTTTGAGGTCAGGGGGCAATACGCGAGAGGTAAAACCAACTTCAACTGTTCGAGACGCCTTAAATACGATCCTAAGTTACCCGCCTACAACAGCTCTGTCAACCGAAGAGCAGGATCTCATCTGGAAGTTCAGGTTTTACCTGTCCAATCAAAAAAAAGCGTTGACCAAATTCGTTAAGTGCGTTAATTGGAAGGTGAGTGGGGAGGAGAGACAGGCACTTGAGATGCTGGCCCTCTGGGCTCCACCGGACCCCGAAGATGCGCTTGAGCTGCTCGGTCCAGCATTTACGCATCCCGCGGTTCGAAGATACGCGATTGGGAGATTAAATCAAGCGCATGACGAAGATTTGATGCTTTATTTACTGCAATTGGTCCAGGCGCTTAAATACGAGAATTTCGAGGGCATCAAGTTGGCGAATCAGAAGCTGGCAAGAGATTCTGAGAAAGGATCCGGATCTGGACCAGGATCTGGAGAGAGGGGAGATAGAGATGCACCAAAATCTGCGCCTGTTTGCGACAATAACTCCTATTCCTCATCAACCACGATTTCAACTCCCAGTGAATCCGAAAATTCGGCATCTGCATCTTGTCAAACATCATCAACCAGCCAAGAACCGCCAATTCCAATGGATTTAGCGACATTTCTTATAACCCGTGCCTGTCAAAATTCAATGTTAGCCAATTATTTTTACTGGTACTTGTCAATAGAGTGTGAAGAACAGTCTGATCCAGCAATTACAGCTAAACAAGATACGCGCGTTCGTGAGATGTATCTGACGGTCATGAAGATGTTTACTTCCGCTCTTTCCCAGGGTAACGCAGTTCTCCAGAAAAGACGCGCTTTCTTGACGAGACAGAAGACATTCATCGATCAATTAGTATCACTAGTCAAAGCTGTTGCACGTGAAAGCGGCAATAGACGTAGAAAAACGGACAGATTAAAGGCACTTCTCGCCGATTCTGATCCAGTCTTCAAGACGAATCTTTCGAATTTCGAGCCTATTCCCTTTCCTTTGGACCCCGAAATTTCGATTAGGGGCATTTTACCGGACAAAGCGAGTCTTTTCAAGTCAGCTTTAATGCCCTCGAAATTAACGTTTTTAACTACTAATAACACAGAGTATATAGCTATTTTTAAGCATGGAGATGATCTAAGGCAGGACCAATTGATTCTGCAGACGATTGCTTTGATGGACAAGCTTTTAAGGCGGGAAAACCTGGATTTGAAATTAACGCCTTACAGAGTACTTGCGACCAGTACAAAACACGGATTTGTCCAGTTTATTGAGTCGACAACAGTTGCGGAGGTTCTGGCTAGTGAAGGAAGCATTTTGAGCTTTTTTAGGAAGCATCATCCATCAGAAACTGGTCCATATGGAGTAGCACCGGAAGTTATGGACACTTACGTGCGTAGTTGTGCTGGTTATTGTATTATAACGTATGTTTTGGGTGTTGGAGATCGGCATTTGGACAATTTGCTGTTGACGACATCTGGAAAGCTGTTTCACATAGATTTTGGGTATATTTTGGGAAGAGATCCGAAACCACTGCCACCTCCGATGAAACTCAGCAAAGAAATGGTGGAGGCGATGGGTGGAGTTAATTCTGAGCACTATCATGAGTTCAGGAAACAATGCTATACTGCCTTTCTTCATCTGAGGAGACATGCCAATTTGATGCTCAATTTGTTCTCACTTATGGTCGATGCTAGTGTTCCGGATATTGCACTGGAGCCGGACAAGGCGGTGAAAAAAGTGCAGGACAAATTGAGACTGGATTTGAGCGATGAGGAGGCTGTTCATTATGTACAGAATCTGCTGGATCTGTCGGTTACTGCTGTTATGGCGGCTTTGGTTGAACAACTACATAAATTTGCACAGTACTGGAGGAAATGAGTCGTCTTTAATACTCTGAGGGGTGTTTAAATTTTATTAAAAAGACTGTGAGATATTTAAGATGTTTAGGAGTAGAGAGGGGGAGGTGGGGTAAAATGGGAATTGGGGAGGAAGGGTTTGAGATAGAGTTTTTGGATGATTTTTATTGGGAAATTGAGGAAATTTTAGGTGGGAAAGTTGATTTTTTGATAATTTTACTTTTTTGGCCAAGTTTTGGAGGGGTTGAGCTTTCGAAAATCGAAAAAAATTCACTTTTTCGGGGATATCTGTGGTTCTGTTGGTTTTAGTGACCTGGGGTTGATCTCAAATGAAAGGTGAGCTCATTTCTCATTGATTTATGTGGTTCAAATTTTTTTACATCAATTTTTCAAATACTTATAGGCCATTTTCTGGAAATCTGTTTTTGCCCCATAAGTACTTGAAAAATTGATAATTTTTTTTTTAAACCACATAAATCGATGGGAAATGAGCTCACCTTTCATTCAAGATCAACCCCAGATCGCTACGACCAATAGAACCAGAGATATTCACGAAAACCTGAAATTTTTCAAAAACAGAAGGTTTTTACCTTTAAATCTTGAGCGAAAAATGGAATTTTTGAAAAATTCAAAAAAATAAATTCTGACATCTGATTTTCATGGGAAATTTCCTCAGCTTTCCAATGGAATCATCAGAAAAAATCTATCTCCAATATTTTCATCGATTTCTCGTAATTTTCATAGTATAAAATACCAAAACTAACAAGTGTTTCCACTTTTATCCCACCTTCTCCTAAAATCAATTATAATTATACAGTGAGGAGTATCAAGAAGCAATGAGATAATATTTTGGGATTGTTTTTTATTTCAATATCAAAGTATTCAATTTTAAAATAAATTGATTATATTAAATACATACCTTTCTTCATTATTTATAGACTTTTTCCCTTAAAAAATACCTTAATATTTATATTTAAAAAAAAAACAAATCAAGGAGTTACGCAGAAAATAGCAACATACATATTATTATTTACGTAAATATTCGTGGATTTATTTATTTGTTTTTTTTTCCTTTTTTTCTTTTTTTTTGACGTCTTAGTTACATGTGTTTTTTTTTCATTTCATTTCGTTTCGTGTACAATGTAGAAATTAATAAATTCTTTTTTCTATTAATTAATCGTGAGTGAAGATTATTTCTTGATTAATCGTAAATGTGTGATATTAGTATTTGTTTTCTGTTAAAATTCTCTTCCACTCTCTCTCCCTCTCATCTAGTCTCTAATTTTTCACGTTCATATTTTTTTAAAGAAAAAGAAATAAAAATAAAAAGTAACAATATAATTAAAAAAAAAAAAAGAAAACTTTATGAATTTTTATAAGGCTTGCTCCTTTTTTTTCTTTTTTTTGCTAAATCCATCACTTTCAAAAACTATTTTTTGTGTAATATTTTTTTCTGTTTTATCTTTTTTTTTTATTTCACACTTTTTTTTTCTTTTTTCTTTTTTTTTTTATGTATCCTTAACAGTAACACAATATTTACATACTTGACCATGATTAACAACGTCACAGAAATGAAAAATAATATATTTTTCGTTTTTTTAATTTTTTTTTTTTATTATTTTATCATTTTATTTCTTTTTGTTGATGCTATAATAATAATAATTAATTGCAATTATACTTTTAATTTTTAATTTTCAGAAACATGAAGAGTCTGTCAAGTATTGTAAATTATCAGTGATTTTATAAAAAAAAAGGATTTTTTTTTTACTATTTATCTATTTTTTTAAATTGATTTTTCACTGTTCAATTGATAAATTCAACAGATTTTATCGAATTATCAAATAAAATGTGTCGTTATCAGTCACACGTGGATTTATCGTTGTTTTGGAGTTAAAAGGGCGTAAGTAGGCGCATATAGAAAAAATGTACCACTTACGCCCTTTTCACTCCAAAATCATCGATAAATTTATAGAAATTTGCGTTTTTAACAAACTCGTTTTTTTTTCCTTTTTACTTCAATTTTTAATTATAATTAGATTTTTTTTCTTTTAATTATAATTTTTTAAAAAAAACCAATGCTTCGAATAAATTTTCCAACATCTTGAAAGACCTTTCAAGCCCCTTATGTATTAAAAATAATTTATAATCCTCACCCTCATTATACTACATCAAACTAACATCCAAAATATTATACGAAAAAGAAGAGAAAAAAAGAAGAAATGAAAGGAAAAAAAAAGAGAGAAAAAGTTATTATCAAAAATCATGTAGTGGGATTCTCTTATATTTCATCACAAATAAATTGTTTTTAATTAATATATTTTATTCATTTTTTTTTCTTTTTTCTATCATTACTAAACAAAATTAAACACTAAATATATTAATGCTCACACATGAGCATCAATACGTTTTTCGTTTCAATGTTTTTTTTATGAAAAAAGTAAATCATGTGATTATGCCTCTCCCATTTTTTTAATTATTTTTTTTTCTAAAAAAGGAACATTCTTGAAGAATAGGGAAAGCAAAGAGATTCCCATAATAATTATTCCCACATTTTTTTAAACACAATATTTAATTTTCCTCATTACTTAACTCTTCACATATTGCAAATATTTTTTGTCATCATAGAAATTCTCTGAAATTGTATATCAAATTTACCTATTTTTCCTTTTTCCTTAATTTCAATTTATTTATTTTCCTATTTTATTTGTTATTTTTTTTAATTTTTCCAAATGTAACTGAAGTGACGAAAAAAAAAACATTAATAAATCATTTGATTTTCATTTTTATTCTTCGAGAAATAAAATTTACATTAAACCGTAGAGTTTCATAGAATTTTTTCCCCTCACACACATTTTTTCTTCAAATTTTCGCATTTTTTTAATAATATATAAATTATAAGAATCTAATTCTTACGATTTAATTATCAAAGCACTTTCGTGTGTGTGTGTGTGTGTATGTCTCTCTGTCCCCCCATGTGTATCTGTATATCTATGTATGTGCTTTTTTTTCTCAAAAAATTGTCTTTACTATATTTCCCCATTTCATTCATTTCCCCTCCATTCACTATATTGACATTGAAAAAAAAAAAAAAAAAGTCCAATTTTTCCATATCATATTTACACTTGGAAAAAAAACACCACATACACGTGTGTGTTACCTAATTATCCTCCAATTAACATTAATTAATTAATTAATCAAATCAAATCAATTGAATTAAAGACCTAAAATTCAGCCACTTCAGCCCGAAAAAATCTCCCCATTCAGGAAAAAAAAGAAAAACCAAAGAAAAAGGATAATAAGAGAAAAAATCGTAGTCCTGAAGCGAAAATTACATAAATGGTACACAGATTCCCAATCTTCTTACCCTCTTTTCCCTCCAGAACCACGAAATAATAACCATAATAATAATAATAATCAAATTGTGTTATGAATATTATAAATGATGCACATGGTATTTTTTATAATTAAATTATTCATTACCTCTCTGCTGGTTTGTTAGCTGGTACAGAGCTCTCAACAAGATCATGCCTATCAATAGGTGAATTATCAAGGCTATAATCAGCTGAGTATCTCTCAGTGTAAGTTGGTGTTGCCTCTCCCTGTGGTCTCATTCTCATTTCATCAGGTTGCTCCTGATAAAAGCTTTGGGAAGCTGATTCATTATTGCCAGAAGATGATTGATCATTTCTCTCATTGTTTGGTTGAGTAGAATAGTAGCTTTGACTGGCTTCTGTTTCGTGATGCTGTGGTCCATCATAGTAACTTGGAGAAACCTGACTCGTTTGAGTCGTGTAAGAAGGACTCGGATCCTCTGGAACGAAGTAACTTTGACTTGGCTCTGACGTCACTTCTTCTGGATTAGAAGTGTAATAAGATGAAGGCTCATTTCTTTGATCACTGCTCTCACTAACGAAATTCTGTGATGAATTAGCGTTTTCCTCGAGTCCAGGCATCGAAATTGCGACTTCGTAGGACGTCGAGACGTTCTGCTCGACGATTATTTGGTCCTCGTAGGAGGATGTTGGTACAGCATCCACGTGACTCAACGTTGATGCTGACGATGAATCAGGATTTAGACTGTAAGATGATGTTGGGATTTCGGGGACTCCGTTGTCGTGAATTGACGAGTGTTCAGTATTTGTGTGTACTGAAGTATCAGGAATTACAGATGAAGTAGCTATATTTATCTCCTCGCAGGGGGGAATCTCGTAGGATGACGTGCTAATTGCAGATTCTTGGTCCTGATCACGTTCCTGGTTCTCTGGAGTTTCTGGAACGTAGGAGGAACTTGCTGTTTCGTCCTCGTTGAAGCCTGTGTTATTAGAGGAAAAGGTGGAGGTTCCAATTCCATCGTCTGTACCAACGTCATTCGACTGAGATGGGATGTTCCCTTCTTGGCTTATTTCTCCATCAGTCTCCATTGCTTCAGCAAGATTGTCATGTATTTTGCCTACTTCGTAGCTCTGAGTTGGAAAACTTGTGTCGTCATTTGTTGGAGACATTCTCTCTTCTTCTGAGTGAATTATTTGATTGAATGATTGGGTTGGAGCGTTTGTTGCGTCATTTGAGCTTTCGTAGGTTGATTGGGAGATTGTTACACAGGATTGAGATGCTCCTGTGTCCTCGAAGGATTGGGATGGGGGTTCTGTACAGATTTTGTCGAGTTCCGCGGTTTTGTAGGGAGGTTGAACGACTTCTGCGGTTTTATATGGGGTTTGGATTGATTGGGTTGCTTCTTCGGAGGTGGAGGAGGAGGATTTTGACGTTGATTGGGAGATGATGCTGTCGGTTATGGTGGAGGGGGGATTGAATTTCTCGTAGGACTGGGAGGGTGTCTCCTCTTCTTGGGATAATTCGAGGATATTTTTCTCCTCTGTTGGGACTTCATTGGTACTTTCTGTGTGTTCTTCTGGGTAATTTGTGTGAAGTGCTTCGGTGATTGGCTGAGTTGATGATTGAACAGTTGCTTTAGTGTCGTCTTCTTGGTGGTGGTGAGGGGGAGTGGAGGAGTCAGTCTTGGAGTCAGTCTCCATGAGCTCTGGAGCAACAGTTGATGCTGATGTTTCAGAATTTTCGGGGGTTATTGATTCAGCCTCGTGTGATTCAGAAGTGCTGGCGAATACAGATGCAGATTCAGATACAGAAGATTCAACGAGTTGCTGCTTTTCTGATGAAATAGAGGCGATAATTGTGGAATCAGTCGCAATTTTATCGTTTTCTTCAATTTTAGGTGATGGATCTGTTAAATCAAACGCAGCTTCCTCATCCTCTTTTTTCTGATCTTTTTTCTTCTCCTCTGCCTCTGTCTCTTCCTTCTTCTTCCTCTCGTCCTCCTCCTCCTGATTAAATACAGGCATATCTCGAATAATCTCTGGACTCAAAACTCCTTGGGAAATTCCAATTTCCTCATTTTCCTTCGTCTCTCCCTCTACTTCCTTCGATAATTTGTCTTCATTTCCCCGAGAAGTTGATAATTTCGATGAAAAATCAACGCTATCGACAAAAGAATCGTCAATTATTGGCATAGACGGTGTCGTTTGGATCTTGTCACCATCAACAACAGTATTTCCATCAGAAATCGATGAAATCCCATAAGAAACCGTTGGAATTGACGTCTCTGATGTTGCAATAGCAGCAAGGCTCGTACTATTACTTCCTTCCAAATCTGAAATCACTAAATACTGGCTACTAATTTCTTGACTCTTTCTAACTTCAATTGAAGCTTCTGAAGTATCCATAATCTCACCAATATCAGGCATTGAATTTCCAGGTATTCTTGTATCAGCCTCTGCAGCAGTAGCAGTCTGTACAGCATCTGGTCCAGTTGTAACAGTTGTCTTCAGATCAGCACTCGATATACTAGCATACGAAATACTCGCATTAGCCATATTTATCGGAAGTTCAAGTGTTTGTGGTCCAGGAATAGCAGAAATTGATGCTGCGCTTGTTTCCAGCTGCATTGCAACACTGCTTGGCACTTCCAGAGGTGTCATAATCGGTTGATTTAACGTCAAAGATGTTTCCAGCACAGAAGGCGAAGAAATTGGCTCTGCAGATGGGATTAAAGTGCTCTGCAGAATAGTCTGAGTGTCCAAATTCGTTTGGGAGAGTCCAGTACTCATTACACTAGTTGCAGAAGTCTCTGGCAGACAGATTTCCTGCTGAAAATCGGTATTAGCCAATGCTGCAGCTAAAATATCCTGATTTGACGACTGAAATCCGGTGCTGACGGTCGGAATTGGGTCATTAGCATGAGTTACTGGCAATGTTGAGCATCCACTTGTTGCTGCATTGTTGTCAAACTGGAGAACAATGTTGTCGAGTGTTCCAGAAGGATCGAGAGAGCTTGGATCGATGTAGAGAGTCCTGGAGCCATCTGCATTTGGTGTTGTCCCCTCTAATGACATCAAAGTGTTATTATCAAGTGGTTGAATCTGTCCTTGCTCGTCAATCGTCACTAAAACGTAGGTTTGAGTACCATCAGCACTTTCTGTAGGCAAAGCCATTATCTGGGGCTGTGCCGACTGAGTTCCCACTTTTTCCTCCTCAATTTTAGACAAAGTGTCTTCTGTTGAATCTGATTTAGTTGGAGTTGGTTCGATTTTACCAGGTTTCACCACGTTTATCTCTGTATTATCAGGCTTTTTGGGGTCTTTGGAGTCTTCTAAAGGTGCAGATTCAGGAGAAATGGCGATGGAGGGTTGGAGAGATGGAGATGTAGATGTAGAATGAGTTACTGAAGCCAACAAGTGCTTCTGCAGATTTTTATTGGTACCTCTTGCAGATTTGTTGGACATTGCTGTGCTGACTGCTGCTTTTTGATTTGTTGATGTAGGCGTTTTGATAATACTTGTCATGATGCTTGTTGTTTGTGAGGCTGATGATTTTTGGGTTGCTGCATCAACACTAGAAACTGATGCTGATACTGCAGATGCTGCTGCTGCATTTTGCTGATGAATTTTTTGAACAAGGAGTTTGTGCTTGCTTTGTTTTGCTCGTGGAGATGGCGTGGATTTTGATTTTTGATGAAGAGTCTGTGGTTGAGACACTGTTTGCATCGATTTTGCTGGATTTTGTTGGATTGACGAGGTGGAGACGACAGAAGTGGTGATGCTGGATGCTGCAGTGCTGGAGCCTGCAGATTGTCGCATGTATTTCTTGCCAGTTGCTAGGATTTTAGGAGTTTGCTGCTGTTGATGCTGTTGTTGTTGTTGTTGCTGCTGCATTGCTGGAGAATTCTGCAGGATTATTGTCCCAGGAGACTTCAACTGCCCAGAAAGCCGCATATTAGAACCTGGTGATATCGTTATTTTCTTCTGGAGCATAGGCAACTGGATTTTTTGAGCCAATTGCTGATACTGCACTTTTGTCGTTGGAGATTTAGCCGGACTCTTAGCAGCCATAGCTTTCACCTGCTGTCCAGTAAAAGGCGTCAAAACAGCTCCTTTACCAGCCACCAAACTGTGACTAGTCAAAAGCGTTTTTCCAGTTAATGACGTCTGTGTAATTGGTGCTAAAATCGTTTTAGTGCCTCCATGAGTTGAGATGCCTCCATGAGCGAAAAAGGTGCCTTTATTAGTGACAATCGCCTTTTGCCCAATAATCGTCTTTCCTGCTAATGAAGAAGAGCTCAATTGAGTTATAACACCACCTTTGCTCAACAATTGCTGAGGAATCGAGCTCAAAAGTGTCTTGGCACCAGAAATTGACGTCAATATTCCCTTAGCTCCAATCACACTTGTATTAACAATTTTTTGAGAATCTGTTAATAATTTTGATGTTGTTGGTGAATTTATGTCGTTTTTAGGGGATATTATCGTTGATTTTGGACTGTTTAATTGGGTGAATACTTGATTTGCTTTAGTACCAACTATTTTTTGGACTTTTCCACCGTGAATACCCTTTTGCACGTTTAAAGGCACCACTTTTTGCTGTCCTCCCTGTTGAGGTGACGTTATGATGACGACTTTACCTCCTTGTTGGACAATCTGGGGATTGCTAGTAGCTGCTGTTTTGCTGCATGCAGAGATGGGAATTTTCTGATGAGGATAAGTCGATTTTCCTTGAACTGTGTAACGAACCTTCTGGCCAGCTGCAGTTTGCACAATCACGTATTTACCAGGTGTACATTTTTGATTGGTCAAAACTGGCATTGCCTTGCTAGTTTGTTGCGTTGGTGTCTGGAATTTGAGACCTTTTACACCACCAGTCAGTGGTGGAACGAGCGTTTTTATGCTTGTTATCGTTGGTTTTCCCTTTGCTTTTTGCTTTAATATCGTTGGAGCTGCTGTTTTCTTCTTCTGAATGACTTCAGAATTAGTTTCATTAACTGCTGGAGTATTTGTGCCTGTACTTGTGGTTGTAGTTAAGCTTGTAGAGCTGGAACCTGGACTGGCACTTGTTAAATGAGTTGTGCTGCTGTTATTACTGCTCTGCACTTGATTTTTAACTGCAATTTTTGGGGATGGTGCTGATACAGGAAGTGCAGTTGTCATTGCAGTTGGCAGGGCAGTTGCAGTTGCAGTTGCACATGATGTTGGAGGCATTATCGATGATATCATCACTGGCATCTGCTCGATATTGTCAGGATTCAGGTCCTCACTCATGACAAAAGGAATCGAATTTATGTCTAATTCCATTTCTGATAGGTTTTGGGTACCTGAGACAGGAATACTTATTGTATTTGTTGGAATATTCTCTAGTGCCTCTTCTGTCTTCAGAACTTGGAGCTTCTTCGTTATTGTTAGGGGCGAGGATTTCATCTTGGTTGGTGATGACTTGGATTTACTGTTTGATGGAGAAGACTCCAGTTTCATCATTTTTGCACTTGATGCACCGATAGTCTCGTTCTTATTTAGGATATTTTCAGCTTCTAATTTGTGCTTTGATGGTTTCGGAGGCTGTTTTTCGAGTAGTTTTGATTTTAAGATCTGCATGGGCTCTTTCAAGGCCACATTCTCGATAATTCGCGGTTTTTCGCGCTTTTTTACTGGTACTGGGACAATTGCCTCTTTTGGAGGGTCGATTTTCTCCGGAATTTCTGGTTTTTCGGGTATTATCGTGGTAATTGGTGGAGAAACTGCAATTTCTGGGGGTTGATCAGACGAATTTTGGGGCAATTCTGTGTCTTCTGGTTTGTCAGTCAAATCTGCTTCCAAAGAAGCTAATTCTCTTGTCATTGCATGTGCATCCATTGATTCACGACGTTTTTTTGGACTTTCACCGGAAATATCGACGTTTGATTGCATTATCTTTTCCTCACTCTTTAATAAATCAATTTGGGATTGATGGATTTTTGAGTGATGGTCGGAGTCAAATGACATGTCAGGATTCTCGATGAATTCGGTGATATCGTCGACATTCTCTGATTTACTTGGAGACAAGGATAATAATAATTTCGAGTCGTCTTTTTCTGGTTCGATGACTTCTTCAATCACAATATTTTCTATAGTCTCTTCGATAATTGCCTCAGAATTATTTTCCTCGATTTCTGGGGGTTTTACCTCGTCAATTGACATGTCAGACACTTTTTCAGGCTCTGCCTCTTTTTCTGGAACATTTAATGACTGATTAAAAGACTGATTAATTTCATTATCAATAATTTCTAATTTTTCCTCTGATTGCTGTTCTTTTATTTCGATTGGCTCTTTTTGAGGCTCATCAGGCTCATTAACGATTTGTTCAATCGAATCCATCTGCGACTGCTCAAATTTCTTTATCTGCGATTTTTTCGGTGGTAGAATCTCAATTTTTTGCTTGTCCTCCTCATCCTCCGACATTTTATCATTAACTTCTGCTAATTTTTCAGATTTTTCCTCTTTTTCTGCCTCTGCATCAACGACTTGTGACTTCAATGACTCCATTTCCCGGATTTCTATATCATTCGTTGATAATAAATCGGTTATATGAACCGGTGATGCAGTGTCTGATTTTTTTTTAATCGTCTCTGATGATTTTAACGGAGATTTTGGAGTTGGCGTTGAAATACCAGCGATTTCCTCAGCACTGTCGAGTGTCTGATCAGAAAATTCGTATTCCTCAATTGATTTCCTCACGTTTTTGCTCAGTCTTGATGGTTTCCTGCCTCTTTTGCCTTTTGTCACCTCTTTGAGAGGCTTTTCCTCCGTTTCCGATTGACTCTCGTCTGTTTTTGGAGTCCTACGCTCTGGAGATGGAGTGTAAATGTCAGATGACATGTATTTCTTGTTGGGTTTTCTTTTTCTGCCAGTGTAGGAACGTTCCCCATCAGATTCAGACGTTTTTCTGTCAGTGTCTTGACTGTCTGGAGTTCTGGGAAGAGGAGAATCGTCGATTTTCATTGGCACCTCTTCTCTGCTGGTTAATTCTGTCTGAAGAGGGTATTTTCGAGGTCTCCCTCGACGTCTTGCTGGCTTTTCTTCAGGCAAAGATTGCTGCTTTTGTTGCTGATCCCCTTTTTTTCCTGCAGATTTTTCCTCTTTCTCCTTTTTTTGATCCTCATCTTCTTCCTCAGTTTCCACTTTTTCTGCATCTTTTTGGGGTGATTTCTGAATCAATTCGTCTTTTTCTGCGTCTTTTTGGGGCGATTTCTGGATCAATTCGTCTTTTATAGCACCAGTTTGTCCGGAACTACCAATAATTTCGTGCAATTGGCTCCATCCAATGTCGTCGACCATACTATCATCGCCTGGTTCTTCTTTTGATTGAATCAATTGAGAAATTGGCAATGGTTCTTCTTCGGACTCTATTGTTACTCTGTCGGAAGGGATTTCTTCGGGAATTGGATCCTCTGGTTGTTTGGGATCTGTTGGCAGTATTTCAGGTGCTTTTGGACTCAAGATTGGTACTGGAGATGGTGGTAATGGTGATAATGCTGATTTTTTCGGTGAATCACTGGGAAATATCTGATTTTCGAGGTTTTTAAGTGGTGAAGGCTCTTCATTCATCTCTGCATCTTTTTCCTCAAAAGATTTCTCTTGCTCAGACTCTTGAGCTAATTTTGCCTCTTCTTCCAGAACCTTTTCACGTTCAATTTCCAATATTTCAACGATTTCCAATTGTGTTTCTCCCCCATCAGTTCGCGATTTCTCCTTATTTGTACATTCACTCTCAGATGAGAGTTTCTCAACCATCACGTCAGTTTCATCAATAATTTCGTCGATTTTCTGGGATAATTTCTCGTCATTATCGTTATTTGTTGTTTCAATTTCACTTGTTGATCTCTCAGACTCGTTAATTATTACTGCAGATTTTTCCACATTTTTTATTATATTCTCACAATGTTTCTGTTCTTCATCAAAACTTTCTGGTTTTTTTTCAATCATTTTTTTCTCCTCAATTTCCTTCTCATTAGCCATAGCCTGGCTCATTGTAAATTCTTTAATCAATTCTTTTTTTAAAGACGTATTTTTCTCACCAAAAACACGTGGGATTTTTCTCACTGGTGGCATAGCAGGTTCTGGCTCTTCATCCTCAAAATCAAAACACGAAAATTTTGATTTTTTCTCTTGATCCTTGTCAAAAGTCGAATTTTTCTTCTCCTCAGCAACAGATTCCTTAAATTTACTCAGTGGAGATTTGATTTTTGTCTGCAAAACATTTGCAGTAGATTCTTTTGCATTTTCAGGGCTTAAAATTTTATTCTTTGAATTCTCCAAATGAATCGGCAAATCCTCTGTTTCTTTCAGCAATTTCTCTGTTTCTAAAAGAATACTCGTATTATTATCATCAAAATCATCTTCCATCTCTTTATTCAAATCTTTACGTGAATCTTTGACTGGAGAACCGTCAATTGAGTCACTGGCATCAGTAGATTTATTGAGATCAACGTCCATGTCATCGTCTGATCCATCATCCCAGTCTGCCAATAATTCCTTAATTTCCGGATCAGATTTCTTCTTTTTGTTGCTTTTTTCCACTTGTTTTTGGTGTTTTCTCTTCAGTGACTCGTTATCACGATCATTTTTCATTCTCGGAAGACTCTTATTTTTCCGAACGTATTTTCTCTTCTGTGTATCACTGCTTCCTCCACTTCCACTGCCTCCAACTCCACCCAATGATCTGCTTTTTATTGGCTGCATGCAGGATGATCGTGATATTGGTGATTCTGCTGGACCAACAGAATGACTTTTGCTGTGGGAAATAATGACATTAACACGTGTTGATGTGAAACTACAAAGTGGACACAAATAAAATTGTCCATCATTTGTATTTGGTGTTGTTGAATGACTGTTACTCGTTGGCTGATGACGTATTCTTATTTCATGATCATTTTCCTTGAAAAAACGTGAATTAGACACAATTTTACGTCCTGAATCACTGCCACCATAACTGTGTCTCATCATTTCACCTTCTTTGATTCTCTGCTTCTTTTTTGGCAGCTTTTTCTCACCAAACAGTGAGGAGATATCGGGTTTTGCCTCTGGACAAAATTTTTCACTTCTCAGGATTTCAGGATCTCCACCAGTTGATTTTTCAGCAATTTCAACGTCACCTGGGAATTTATCCATCAAATTTGAACCATCTTTGCGCTTTGAACGATACTTATCTAGGCCTTTTTTTATAAATTCATCTTTACGTGTACAATTGTAATTGTATATTTGATGGAAATTTTTTACGAATTCGTAGGTGTTTTCTTGGAAAAATTTAACAGCTGCTATTGGTGGCTTTTTCTTGAAGTCTAGTTTTAAATCGTCTGGGAGATTTTCGATGCCTGTTACTTGTCCTGGCCACCAGCAGGCACCAAGCTTCACCCAAACTACGTCACCATCGAGATAATTAATTTCTGTTTGATCGCACATCTTTTTTTGCTGTTTTTTTTTTGGAGTTTTGTAGATGAATTATTGGTTTCAATCCAATCTCTTTTCACGATTATTTTTCTTTGAGGTCGGCATACAGCAGCTTCATGGATTACATCGGAAATTCCTGGAAAATAATTAAATATAAATGATTTTTGAATGGAAATTAATTAATTAATTAACTAATTAATTAATTAAATTAATGAATTAGTTTAGGGTAAAAGTATACACTTAGTTTGTGGTTTTATGGTATTTTTTTGGACACTTTATATCCAAATTCAAGTGGAAATCATTTTTTATGTATAATAATAACATTATAAGTTAGATTTATAGAATTATGAAGGTTTCAAAATTTTATGGAAATGTTATTATGATTTATAAAAATTTTGTTTTTATTAATTTGAATTTGGAATGGCCAAAAAAAAGGTGCAATGGTGGTCAAAATTGGTACTTTTATCCTTTTATTCTTAACAAAGAAAAACTTTCCTTTTCCCTTTTAATAAAGGGAAAAGAAAATAGCAAACATCTGACAAAATTTAGCTTTTCTTTCCTCTTTTCAACAAAGAAATTATTTAAAAAAAGGAAAAAAATATGTACATGTAGAAAATTGACAAAACTATAGATGCAAATTTTTTTAATATTTTTTTTACTCTAATTTATTTGTTTAAAAAAATACTAGAAAAAATTGTCAGATGTGTGCTAATTTCATCATCTTTTTTTTGAATATTAGTTTTAAAATTGAAAATAAGAGATTTTTGATGATTTTATTGGGAAATTGATGAAATTTGAGGTGAAAAAAACGTGTTAGAGTTAAATTTTGCATTTTTAATTAAAAATTCATTATTTTTGAATAGAATTAACAGTGCCACCCTTTCATATTTTCAAAAATACGCTTTCGCACATTTTTTCCACCTAAAATTTCCTCAATTTTCCATTAAAATTATTTTCAAAAAATTGATTTTCGCTCATTTCATTAAAATTCCCATTTTTTCTTAATTTTTACAAAAAAAAAGGAAAATTCATGCTCGAGTTCCATTTATCCATTTAACCCTATATAACACACAATGAATTCGCGGGAAACAGATCCAAAACATTTGCACACAATTAAAAAGTATTTTCCCCCCTAAAAAAATTTGCCAATTACATTATTTCCTCAATTTCGCTGAATTAACCCCAAAATCCCTTTTTTTCCACCAACAATCCTCTTTTTTTTCTTTATCACACAAGTGCACCAGCAAAACTAATGACAAAAAAAAACCGTGAAAATATGGTGGCCCCACTTGCACTCGTCTCTCACCAACAAATTCATGTGTGTATCAATTAAATAGACACATTCCCCCCCAGGACAAACGATAATATTGTTAAAATGTATATATGATAACAGCGATTTTAAAAAAAAACTTTGCTATTCATTTCTTACATTTAACACACACACACACACAATCAAACACACACACATAAATATACATATATATACACGCATACACACACACATATATATATATATACATGCATACACGCACACACACACCCATACATATATATACCCACATATGAATATACCTAAATATGCATATATATATACGCGCATACACATACGCATATATATATAGATATATACACGCATACACACACATATATACTCTCACACACACTTATATACCAACACACATATATATACATATATACACGCTACACATACACACACATGTATATACATGCATACACAACGCATACACACACACATGCACACACATTAATATATATACACACACACAATTGAACTTACATAAAAACAGTGTTTTATAACACACTCAAATAATAATTCTCACCTATTTTTTAAATTCACCCCTTCACCCCTGATAAACAGGGTTTTTACTTTGAAAAAAAAACACACTTTTCTACCGGCTATGTGTGTGTGTATTATTTATTTCACACACTCAATGCCCTCACACACTGTCCTCCCCTCTGCCCCTCCCCGAAAACAACGCAAAATTTGGAGAATCAGAACACACAAGTTTTTGTGTGTGTTTTCTTTTTCTTTCTGTTTCTCTTCGCCCCAGCCACTTTCACGATTTTATTTAAAAAAAAAAAAAAAATCGTAGTTTCGAGTAATTATTATTATTTTCAAGTTTTTTCTTAATTTTTTTTTTTGTGTGTTTCTTTCTCAAACTATAACACAAATCAACGCTTTTTTCCGTGCTGTACGACGTACGTACATATTTCGGTTTTACCCGAGGTGCAACGGGGCACTTTATACAATTTCCAATGAATACACCACTGAGAGTAGAGGAGCCAGTACAATTTAATATGTTGTCGCCATTTTGACGTTGATATATATATGTAGAGAGGGGGAGAGGGAGAGCGATTGTGTGTCGAAACAGTGTTGCCAACTTTTCGCCTGTAAATATGAAAATTAAATAAAATGAAAATGAAATCTAATTTTTTTCGTTTTTCCCGCTTTTTTTTCTTTTAAATTTAAAAAAATGCGCCATTTTTCAAATTGGGGTTTTAATTATTTTTTGCGGCTGAGGATCTTTTTTTGAATAAAACGCGCCATTTTTGCGATGAAACCGCTACACTTTCAAAAAAGCGCGGGAATTCTCGACTTTTCAAATTAAAATTCACTTTTTTTTATTTTTTTTTGCAGTTTAACAAAAAAAACGATAATTTCTCCGTTTATTACATTTTTTTGAATTTTTCCCGCTTTTTTCTTACGATATAAATTGTCAGCATTGAAGGGGAAATTATTTCGTAAATATATAGATATATATATATATATATGTATATGGTCACATGTTCTTTCGTTTCCGATATGCGCAGTACAACGTGCGCACGACCACGATTTCTTCCATCTTTGAGGGAACCCCCCCCCCCCTCTCTTTTTCGTCTTTCTCCGGTGGCCCGGCGAATTTCCACAAAAAGAAAACAAAACGAAATACACACACACACACATATATTATATATATATATATATATAAGCAAGAAAAAATTACTCTGCTTTATTGTCAAAAAATTAAAAAAAAAAAGGGAAAAAAAGTGAGATCGAGTCTGCGCTAAAGAGATAAATAAAGAGGGAAAATATTGGAGTTTTATTAATTTAATTTAATTGATAAAATAAATAAATAAATAATTTTGTTGATAAATTTAAAAAAAATTATTTATTGTCATTCGTTATATATATATAGATATATAACGTCTTGGAAAAAATTCACGATTCTCCAATTTTTTTGTCGGCTTTTCATTAATTAATTTGTCATTAATTAATTAATTAATTAATTAATTGGATTGTGCAGAAGGCGAATAAATACTTGAAGAGGATCTTTTTTAAAGAAATAAAAAGGGCATTTTATATTTATTGTTGAAAATATAATGGCGACTACTGTGCCTTCTCGTTTTGCTGTTCTTGCACTAGACGATGACGATCCAAAGCCAAAAAGAGCCCAAAAATCATTGGTAAATGTTAATAAAACTACTGTACAAAATAAAAATGAGAAGAAAAAATTGCAACCAACAGTGCAACAGCAACAGCAGCAGCCAAAAAAAGATGAAAAAATTAAGAAAAATAAAGTAAGTTTTATTTATTTATTTACATGGAGTTTTGAGGGTTTTTTTTGCAATTTTTTTGTTTACTGGTCAGCCACTGGGTGGCGGGAATATTTGAAATGTAATTGAGATAAGGAGCAAGTGTTTTTTAATTTTTTAATTTTGTTTAATTAATTTTGTGAGTTTTTCATTTTCAGAACAAGAAGAAAAAGGGAAACAGTGAAACTCAGCAGTGGGAACAATGGAAAGAAAAGGATACAATGGTTTGTTCAGTTTTTTTGCTGTTTTTGATGGTAAAGTGTTTCTATTTTGATAGGGGAGAGTGGGGCAAAATGGACACTGTAATGAAACGGCTAGAGATGGATTTTTTTTGATGATTCTATTGAAAAGCTGAGGAAATTTTAGCTGGAAAATGAGTGTCAGATGTATTTTTTTCGATTTTTTTTGAAAATTCGATATTTTTCGGCATTTTTGAGGGGAAAAGCCTTTCCTTCTTTGAAAATTTTCAGTTTTTTGCAAATATCTCTGGTTCTATTGGTCGTAGCAACTCGGGGTTGGTCTCAAATGAAAGGTGAGATCATTTCCCATCGATTCATGGGGTTTTGAATTCAAAAATATCAATTTTTGGGATAGTTATAGGCCAAAAGCTGTTTCACAAAACTGTTTCCCAAAAATGCCCATAAATACCTTGAAAATCGATATTTTTAAATTGAAAACCCTATGAATCGATGGCAAATGATCTCACCTTTCACCTCCAGTCGGAATTTTTACGCTACGACGAATAGAACCGAAGATATCCTCAAAAAACTGAAAATTTTCAAAAAAAAGGAAGGGTTTTACTCCTCTAAAATGCTCAAAAAAGTCAAAATTGACAAAAATTCAAAAAAACTAATTTCCGCACATGTTTCCCGCCTAAAATTTCCTCAGTTTTCCAATGAAATCATCAGAAACCATCCACCGTCAATAATTCTATTAATTTCAAGAGTTTTCCATAATATTTGCCTTAAAATTTAGATGTGTCCATTTTGCCCCACCTTTCCCTATAGTCAACAAAAACAACGTTAAATTTTTGTATGAAATCGTTAATAACAATTTCTACGAAATAAAATTCTCAAATTTGATGAAGTGAATTTGTAAAGAATATAATGATAAATAAAATAATTCCTAGAAAAGAGAAATTGGTTGAAAAATGTGAAATTTTCTGTGGTTTTGAAAATTCCTTCAAAACTGTAAAAAATGAAGGAATGTAAAAAGCACAGAAATCATCTTATTTTTCAATTTTCAATTAATTTTTCATTTCTAAAAGTTATTTTATTTCTCATTATATTCTTTACAGATTCATTTCATCAAATTTGAGATTTTTTATCTGGTATAAATTGTTATTAAGGATTTTATACAAAAGTTTAACTTCTTTTTTGATTGTACAGACAGAAACACGTTAATTGAATGGGGAAATGTGGGAGAAAAAAGTACAAGGGGTGAAATTGACATGATAACAAAATTATCACGTTTCAAAATTTTTTGGGCATTTTTTCAAACCAATAAATCATTATAGAAAAAATATTTAGAAAATTTGCACTTGTAGTTTTTTCGAATTCTCTACATTTGCATATTTTTCATTTTTTTAAAACTTTTTTATCATCACTAAAATATTTTTTTTTTTAAATTTCAGTTATCTGTTATTTCTAGCATTATAAATGAACGCATTTTAGTTTTGATGTTTTATATCCTGGAATCATTAGAAAATCTCTATTTCGAACCGTTCAATCGAAAAGTCCATTTTATCCCATCTTCTCCTCATGCATAAATTTGAATAATAATTATTTCTATTTATAATAATAATAATAATAATAATTGAATGATAATTATTTCCTTTTTCTATTCTATTTAGGCAGTTGAAGAGGCGTATAAACAAGAGCTCCATCAAGCTCTCCTCCTCTCAAAATTAACGTACGAATCAAAACCAGAAGGTGCCACGAAGGATCAGGATATTCTGAAGAAGGCGAATGGGAAAAAATCGAAAAAATCAACAATGTCTTTAGATGAATTCAATAACATGGGCAGCTCGGGTGAAACCACTGGGTCAATTCCTAATAATCATTCGGAGCCTAAAGCTAGCAAAACTAAAAGTATTTGGATCAAATTTTAGTCCTGCTTATTAGTAAAGACTGGACTTATTAGCAAAATGGACCTCTGGGGCTAAATCCGATCCAGGATTTTTTTTTCAGAGTGAAGGACTTCATGAAAAATTCTGGAAAAATTCAAGAAAATGCTCATTAATGCCTGTATTGTTGGTGAATTTTTTCAAAATTTTCCATAGAGGCTTTCACTCTCAAAAAAATGCTGGATCATCTAGCTCAGGTCCATTTTTATGATACTGAAAATAGCAATCATTTGACAATTTTTAGTATTTTTTTCCTCTTAACAAATAAATTATTTAAAAAAAAAAATTAAAAAATATGCACATACAGAAAACTTGAAAAACCATAAGTACAAATTTTTTGAATATTTTTTTTGCAATGATTTACTTGTTTAAAAAAATCCGAAAATTGTCAGATGTCTGCTATTTTCAGATAATTCACTAAAAATAGCAGACATCTGAAAATTTTCAATTTTTTTTCCGCTTAACAAATAAACTATTTTTAAAAAAAATTGAAAATATGCACATGTAGAAAATTTTAAAACTTATAAATGCAAATTTTTCAAATATTTTTTTTTTGCAATAATTTACTTCTTTAAAAAAATCCAAAAAATGGTCAGATGTCTGCTATTTTCAGTACCACCCATTTTGTCCCACATTCCCCTAAATTTAAATTCAATATTGTATCATAATTGAATTGAAAAAATTTCTTTTTTCAGCCGAGTCTGATACAGAGTTCTTTGATAGAATGAATAAAGAGACAAAGGCAGAGATTTTGAAGTGCAAAGAAAAAGACATGCTGAGAACAAGACTGAATGCTCTAGATGATGACATTACTTCAGCACAATTGAGAGTTGAGATTGAGAAGAGAAATGAGCAGATTTTGGAGCTCAAGGATGAGATCGAGGGGCTGAAGGAAGAATTAGCTCAAGTTAAAGAGAGAAATAAGAAACTTTATCAAATTCTTGCTCATGGAGAAAGTAAGTTGATGATAATTATTTTTTTATATTTTTTTATTATTGAACTTGGTTGTATTTTTATTATTATTATTATTATCATTATTTATTGCCTTTCCTTGTATAATTTTTTGGTTCTTTACATCGAGTGGTAACCCTTTCCTTACATAATATTTCCTTTTTTTTCAGTGTAATTTTCAATATTTCAATATTTTAATATTCACATTTTCAAATCGATAAGTT
This sequence comes from Aleiodes leptofemur, assembly GCA_963942555.1. Classification (NCBI taxonomy): domain Eukaryota; kingdom Metazoa; phylum Arthropoda; class Insecta; order Hymenoptera; family Braconidae; genus Aleiodes; species Aleiodes leptofemur. Next base: position 15,209,531 of record OZ012614.1, on the reverse strand, counting down.
GACTTAATTAAATTGAAATTTAATTTAATTTTAATATTGTTAGTTAAATTTAATCAAAATTAAATTAAATTTCAATTATGTTAATTACATTTAATTAAAATTAAGTTTAATTGAATTTAAATTGAATTGACAGATTGAACCTGGTTGTATTATATTATTTTATTCGATTTTTTCTCATTTGACTGTTCATTGATTAATTCATAAATTCATAAAATTAGGCATTATTACAGTCATTGCTCTCTTTATAGAAATAAAAAGAGCAGTTACTGTAATAATCACTGATTTTATGAATTATAATATTATTTTAATTTATTTTTATTTTATTTCAGTGAAAGATAAGGCATCCATACTAGCTGAAGTTACTAAGCTGCAGGAAATTCATGACGAGTTGACCTCAGAGGTGCAATCACTGCATACACAATTGGAACAGGAACGTTCAAAAACAAGGGCCTCCACTACTGTTGATGTTAAATCATCAAAACAAACTGTAATTTGAATTTTATTGGAAAAAGAGGGGTAAAATGGGGATTCTGATGAAACGGTTTGAGATGGATTTTTTTAAATGATTCTATCGAAAAGTTGGGAAAATTTTCTTTGAAAAACATGTGTTGGAATTGATTTTTTTAGAATTTTTGGAAAATTCTATTTTTTTGTCAATTTTTTTTTTTTTTTACTTTTTTTGAGGATATCTTCGGTTCTATTGATCTTAGAGACTTGTGGTTGGTCTTAAATGAAAGATGAAATCATTTTCCATCAATTTGTGTTGTTTTTAGAACATAAAATTATCGATTTTAGGGGTTTTTATGAGCACTTTTGTGGAAAATCAGTTTTTGCCCTATAAATACCTCGAAATCGATCATTTTTTGATTCAAAAACGACATAAATCGATGGCAAATGATCTCATCTTTCATTTAAGATCAATCCCAAGTCGCTACGACCAATAAAATCGGAGATATTTCCAAAAAAAACTAAAATTTTCAATTTTGTGAAGGATTGAAACGCTAATTTTTCCCTAAATAGTTCAAATTTTTAAAAAAATTCTAGAAAATCAATTTTAAAACATGAATAAATAGAATCACGACCTTTTTGGTTACTGTCCTATAATAAAAATACTCTAATTCAATTTGATTCACATCTACGTTTCGATTTCCTTCTGGAATCATCCTCAGGAAGCATATATATATATATATATATTTTACTTATATAGAATTCTAACACATTTTTTTAAATGGAGATTTCCTCAATTTTTTGAAGAAATCATGAGAAAAAGTCTATCTCACATACACTGTTAAAAATTTCCGTTTGAATTTCCCGTGCAAAATCCTAGAAATTTCAAAACGATTCACATTTCTACTGAAATTTCAGATAATTACGTCATTGAAAAATGAACACATCATCGATTTTCAAATAATTTCACGCCTGGATATCAATGAAATTTGCGAATTTCAGTTTAATGGTTTCTTGAAAATTTAGTAAAAATAGGGAAAATTAAAAAAAAAATTGAAAATTCAAGTCTTTTTGATTCTGAATATTCATGTTCAGTTGAAAATTCAAGTAAATTGTAGAATTTTCGTCGAAATTATACTCAAGACTCGTAGATTTCTTTGAATTTCCTCTGAAATTCACAGATTTCATAACTATCTTGCCATTAAAAAAAATTCAATATCATGTTTATGAAAATTCCCATCAAATTGTCTTTGAAACTTCTAGTTTTTGGTAAAAGTGTATTTTTTACTGATTTTTAGCATTTTACTCATTTTTTCCCATTTCCTCGAATTATTATTCATTGGAAAAAAAAAAAAAAAAAAAAACTAATTCAATTAAATTTCTCGATTTTCAGAACAAGAAGAGACCAGCCAATGAAAATGCCTAAGGAGCCCCATCATTCCAGAATCCAATAATCGTTATAATCTTAATTATCATTTCATTATTAAAGTTAACTTGAGGAATCCCACTTAGTTCTATACTCAGTTAATTATCTCAAAAGTATACGCCCATTTATGCTCATTATTTTTTTTTTGTATTTTCGCATAAATTACATTATAATAATTTCGAATTTCTGAAATTTTTGTAATATAATACGAGCAAATGAAAATGTGATTTATTTCCTACTATAGCTTCTCTTAAACTATTAAGTACGTATCATTGCGACTGATTACGATTATTGAGTTTAAATATTTATAGAAAAAAAAAGAAAAAAACTTGAAATACATGTATTGAGGTCATGAAGTTCCCATAATCTGTAAATGAACCTTTGAAAAATATTTTGTAATAAATATACACTCTATGCATGATCCATAGATACCTAAAAACGTTTGTACTCAATTATAAACTTAAATAATTAAAAAATTGTTACTTTATAGTTAGCGAAAAAAAATTGGTTGAAAGAATTTTTTTTAGGGGTGAAGGGCTTTTTAGAAAAATCTGAAAAAATTCGGGGAAATTATACAATAGGTCTACATAATTGTAGAATTATTTCAGATTTTTTCAAACAATCGCCTTTTTCCAAGAAAATCGAATCGATCAGTATCAAGAGATTATTGAAAATTCGTGAAATTTCAATTAGTTTTAATTAATTGAAAGAACATTTTTTTCGGTATGAAGGTCTTTTCGGACAAATCTGAAAAAATTCTAGAAGACGATACGATAAGTTGACATATCTGTAGAATTTTTTCAGATTTCTTCGAACAACCGCCTATTCTCGAAAAAATCGAATCGATCAGTATTAAGAGATTATTAAAAGTTCTTGAAATTTCAATTAGTTTTAATTAATTGAAAGAACATTTTTTTCGGTATGAAGAGCTTTTCGGAAAAATCTGAGAAAATTCTGGGAAATGGTATGACATGTCTTCATTATTACAAAATTTTTTTAGATTTTTCCGACAATCCGCCTCTTCTCAAAAAAATCAAATCGATCAGTATTGTGAAATTATCAAATATTCGCAGAGTTTTGATTTCTTTGAATTTATATTGAAGATCATTTTTTTTCAGTATGAAGAGTTTTTCGGAAAAATCCGAGAAAATACTGGGAAATGATATGATATTCCTTCATTATTACAGAATTTTTCTTTATATGAAAATATCCCGTTTCGCTTAAAAATCTTCCCCTCGCTTGTTTTTTTCCCTTTTTTTTCATTATTGGTGTTTCGCATTAGAGTAACTAGTTACCAACGATCTTTATGGACCGCACGCTCACTTGAATAACGTTAATCCTCATCCGGATTACAATATAGCCGCCCCATTTTTATGAGAATTTTTTCGACAATTTTTTTCCCTCTGAATTTCGTTTTCACTTCAGAACGAATAAAAGTTGTTTATTTTTTCTGTCCCATGAGTTATAGAGAGAAAAATAGGATAAAAGGGGTATTTCGATGCGGGGGTTTGAGATGAAATTTTCCCAGTGATTTCGTTGGAAAATTGAGAAAATTTCAGACGGAAAACATGCGGAAAGAATTATTTTGAGGATTTTTTTTGGAAATTTTTACTTTGGCTGACTAAAAAAGGCATTTTTCCCTTTCTTTTGCAAAATTTTCAATTTTTTGGGAATATCTCCGATTTTAATTTGCGGAGTGCAGGAATTTTGAGTGGAGGTGAAAGATGAGATCATTTGGCATCGATTTATGTATTTTTTAATTAATTTTCATTAATTTTTGATTTTTAGAAATTCAATTTTTTAACTCAAGTGGAAAAGTGGAATTTTTTAAAAAATTCATGAAAATTAATTCAGACACATGTTTTCCAGCTCAAATTTCCTCAGTTTTTCAGCGAAATCATCAAAAAAGTCTTATCTTAATTATTTCTACTAGAAAACTCGAGAATATTTAATTAAATCTGACGAATTTCTTCAAAAAATCGAGTTTTTAAATAAAAAACTTGAATTTATGATTCAAGTTTTTTATTTCAAAACTCGTTTTTCTGAAGAAAATCATAAAAATCAATTCAGACAGATGTTTTCCAGCTCAAATTTTCTCAGCTTTTCATTGAAATCATCAAAAAAGTCCTATCTCAATCATTTCTACTAGAAAACTCCAAAATAACCAGTGAAATCTGATGATTTTTTTCTCGAAAATTCGAGTTTTCAACGAAAAAAAAGTGGAATTTCCAAAAAAAAATCCATAAAAATTAATTCAAACACATGTTATTCATCTCAAATTTCCTCATTTCTCCACTGAAATCATCAAAAAATCCCTCATCTTAATTATTTCTCTTCGAAAAATCCAAAATAATCAATGAAATCTGATCAATTTTTTTAGAAATTCGAGTTTTCCACTAAAAAAACTTCTGAATTTCTCAAAAAATCCAGAAAAATTGATTCAGACACATGTTTTTCATCTCAAATTTCTTCAGCTTTCCACTGAAATCATCGAAAATCTCCTATCCCAATCATTCCTCATTAGAAACCCCAAAATAATCAGTAAAACCTGATGAATTCCTCCAAAACTTCAAATTTTCAACTTGAAAAACTCGAACTTCTGAAAAAAATCATAAAAATCGCTTCAAACACATGTTTTCCACCTCAAATTTTCTCAGCTTCCCACTGAAATCATCAAAAATCCCTCATCCCAATTATTTCCCCTCAAAAAACCCGAAATAATCAGTAAAACCTGATGAATTTCTTGAGAAATTCCAGTTTTTTCAACTAGAAACGTGAAATTTCTAAGAAAAATCCCTAAAAATTAATTCAAACACATGTTTTTCACCTCAAATTTCCTCAGCTTGTCACCAAAATCATCAAAAATCTTCCATTTCACTCATTTCTACTGAAAAAACTCCGGAATAATCATTGAAATCTCATAAATTGTTTTCGAAAATTCGAGTTTCCAACTAAAAAAGTCGAATTTCTGAATCAAAAAAATCATAAAAATGAATTCAGAAATATATATATCACCTCAAATTTCCTCAGCTTTTCACCGAAATCATCAAAAATCCCCCATCCCAACAATTTCCCCCCAAAAACCCCAAATCAATCAGTAAAACCTGATGAATCTCTTCGAAAATTCAAATTTTCAACTAAAAAAACTCGAATTTCTAAAGCAAAAAAGTCATAAAAATGATTGCAGAAATATATATGTCACCTCAAAGTCCCTCAGCTTTTTATCAAAATCATCAAAAATCCCCCATCCCAAAAATTTCTCCTCAAAAACCCCAAATCAATCAGTAAAATCATTTTTTTCCTCTCGAATTCACCTAAAAAAATTTAAAAAAAAGAACGAAACCGAACAAAATTCCGAAGATTAAAGTTTTAAAAGTATCGATTCGCCAGTGCAAACCGTTGACAGACGTCAGAGGGATGCAGGGGTACAGAGATGACTTCTAAAAAAAAAAAAAAGCGTATGCGAGAGTATGGATTGTCAAAGAGCATAATAATTACTGGGCCCCACAGAGAAGAGGCTCAACCCTTTGTTCCACAGTCACTTTGCCATACGACAAAACGATGGAGCTGTATGGGGGATGAGGCATAGAGACAGGAGAGGAGGAAAAGGTGGGATGAGCAGGTGGATAAATGGGTGGGAGGGGGGGAGGAGGGAGGAGGAGGATAGTGTAACGCATGGACCTCGAGCTCTCTGTCTCTTTGATTGCGATGATCCGCGCAAGGGGAGTTCGACATTGACGCAAAAGCGTTTGTTTCACCATTTCGTTGCCATTATGTAATTGATCCAGCACTGGTGCTTTGCAGAGATAGAACACAATCATTATGGATGCATCAAGTGCATCTGCACCTTTTTTTTCAGAAGAAAAATCAGTAGGAAAGCGATAAAACACAGAATGATAAATCTATTTTTTTTTTCTCATTATTTTTGTTTTTTTGATTTTGTTTTTTTGAGGAAATATTGGAGATACGCCCTTTTTTCCCTGAGATCAGATTTTGCAGCTCTCGATATTGATGTACAAGGAGAGAATTAGGATAAAGAAGGCGTATCTCCAATTGTTTGGGGAATATTGCTCCAGTAAAAGTGAAGATATCTCTCGAATAATTGAAAAATTGTCACTTTAGATTTCTCTAAAAAAAAAATTAATTGAATGATTTTTTTTCGGGGTGAAGGGCTTTTCGGAAAAATCTGAAAAAATTCTGGAAGATGGTACGATAGATTTAGATTATTGTAGAATTTTTTCAGATTTTTTTAAAAAACCGCCTATTTACAAAAAAATCGAATCGATCGGTGTTAAGAAATTATCAAAAGTTCGTCTAATTTCAATTTTTTTGAATTAATTGAAAGACTACTTTTTTTCGGTATGGAGGGCTTTTCGGAAAAATCTGAAAAAATTCTGGAAAATGATGGAACAGGTTTCCGTTATCGTGGAATTTTTTCAGATTTTTCCGAAAAACTGCCTATTTCCAAAAAAATCGAATCGATCAGTATCAAGAGATTATTAAAAGTTCGTGGAATTTCAAGTTTTTTTAATTAATTGAAAGACAATTTTTTTCGGAATAAAGGGCTTTTTGGAAAAATCTGAAAAAATTCTGGAAGATAGTACGATAGGTTTACATTATTGTAGAATTTTTTCATATTTTTCCGAAAAACCGCCTATTTCCCAGAAAAATCGAATCGACCAGTATCAAGAGATTATCAAAAGCTCGTCTAATTTCATTTTTTTTTAATTAATTGGAAGATAATTTTTTTTCTGTATGAATGGTTTTTCCGAAAAATCTGAAAAAATTCTGGAAGATGGTACGATAGGTTTACATTATTGTAGAATTTTTTCAGATTTTTCCATAAAACCGCCTATTCCCAGAAAAATCAAATCGATCACTATCAAGAGATTATTAAAAGCTCGTCTAATTTCAATTTTTCTTAATTAATTGAAAGACAATTTTTTTTTGGTATGAAGGGCTTTTCAAAAAAATCTGGGAAAATTCTGAAAAATTGTATGACATGTCTTCCTTATTACAGAATTTTTTAGTGGAATTATCTCTTTTCGCTCCTAAGATCATCATGATCATCATTGCTATCAGTGGAATGGACCACAGATAGTAGAAAAAGTGATGTAAATTGGAATGAGAAGACGAGGGGGGGGGAAGACAATCTAAGAGGGATTATCTCCACATTCATTTCATACCCCCCCCCCCCCTTTTGAGGAGAAAGATGTTTAATCAAACTTGTTTACCGTCCTCCTCCAGTCATCCCTCAAATCTTGAGCCCCTCCCCCCCGCCCCTCTTTTCCCCTTAGTTGAGGAAACTTGAATAGATGCAAGTTACTTATTCAACATTAAATTATCCCGGATGCCTATTTTAGTTTGAGAACAAGCATATATTTCAATGAAAAATTGGGCAATTCCGGTGATTAATCATTTGAGAGTTTTGGGAATTGGGATGTACTGAAAGAGGTCAAGACCCGCATTATCCCTCGACCTCACTTGTCCTCTCGCTCAAAACTTTATCAATCCAGAAATATATAAGTAACATGAATACATCATGTCCAATATACGTGACGTAAATTTTGGGGAAAAAAAATGAAAATTGTTTTTTTTCGGAGTGAAGGGCTTTACGGAAAAATCTGAAAAAATTCTGAAAGACGATGGAATAGGTTTATATTATCGTAGAATTTTTTCAGATTTTTCCGAAAAACCGCCTATTTTTCAGAAAATCAAATCGATCAATATTCAAGAAAAATTGAAATTTTGAGGAATTTTAATTTTGTTTAATTAATCGAAAGACAATTTTTTTGGGGAATGAAGGGCTTTCCAAAAAAATCTGAGAAAATTCTACAATATAGTAGATCATCCCTTCATTATTACAGAATTTTTTCAGATTGTTTCAAAAAACCGCCTATTCCCTAGAGAATCGAATCGATCATTTAAAAAATATTGAAATTTCAAAGAATTTTAATTTTTTACAGTCAATCAAAAGACATTTTTTTTCGGTATGAAGGGCTTTCCAAAAAAATCTGAAAAAATTCTACAATATAGTAAAACATTCCTTCATTATTACAGAATTTTTTCAGATTTTCCCAAAAAAACGCCTATTCCCCAGAAAATCGGATCGATCAATATTCAAGAAAAATTGAAATTTCGAGGAATTTTAATTTTTTTTAATTAGTCGAAAAACAATTTTTTTCGGTATGAAGGGCTTTCCAAAAAAATCTGAAAAAATTCTACAATATAGTAAAATATCCCTCCATTATCACAGAATTTTTTCAGATTTTTCCAAAAAGCCGCCTATTCCCCAAAAAATTCATTCCCGAAAAAAAAAATTAATGCATTTCCAAAAAAAAAAAAAAAATAAGTAATCAATCCGTCACAAATTTTCCTCAGCATCTGAAACAGCATTGCGTTTACTGATGCTTGATGTTAAGTGTACCTTGTGCACAGAGAGAGAGAGAAAGACAGAGAAAGAGAGAGAGTAAGAGAGAGAAAGAGATAAACAGAGAGAGGCAGAGTGAAGTTTGAAGCTGACGATAGCCTCATTCCCTCGTTTCCCTTTGGGCCCATCTCCGAGCCTGGTCCATATACATATCTACATATATATATATATATACATATATATATATATAGGCTCTCGCATCAGATCGCAAACAAAAGACGAACGTAGCTAGCGCGCGCCACTCATCGCTCGATGCTGCGACAGCGAGTGACGTTTGCCACCCCTCCATATTCTCCCATTCTCACCCCCCCCCTTCCTCTCTGTTAACATTCTTCTCCTCTTTTCTATACCTCTCTCTCTCTCTCGTCATCCCCCTTTCCTCCCCCCTCCCCCCTCCCACCAATGCCTCAGCTATCTGTTGTTATCACCAGTTATTTGCATCCCTTCGTGCTCGAAGCAGAATGCGAGAGAAGAGGCGCAGAGGGGGTGAAAGGGGGGAAGGGAGGGGGATGAGGGGGGAGAGGAAAGGGGATTGACTATGGAATGAAACGAAATTCTCGGGAGCTTACTTCCCTGGGAATATTACACTTTCTGTGATGGTTAGAGGAGGGGGAGGAGGGAGGAAGAGGAGAGGGGGGTGGGGGAGGGGGGGTAGTGAAAACGAGAGGTAGGAATGGTGAATTTCTATTGGAATATCTTTCATGATGCTTTTTTTTTTCAGTTATTTTGTGCCTTTTTTTATTTTATTTTTTATTTTATGAGAAAAAAAAAATTTTTATTGCAGAAAATTGGCGGATTATTGGGATTTCTGATTGATTTATCACGAGAATTTTTTTCGGGGGGGTTGTGGAGGAGAGAGAGAGGGGTGGGGGGAGGGGGGGGTGGTTGAGGAAAAGGACTGGATTGAATCTGGAGAGACTCGTATCAGGTTGGAGTGACGAATTGTCGGGCGTTTAAAATTCCCGTGTGACACTGCCTCGTGGTGTGATGATGCAGAGAAAGGGAAAAGAGGGTGGAAGAGGAGGGGGGGGGGGTGGATTAGAATAGAAGTGTCTCTCGTTTCAGTTGTACGAACGAAGAGAGGCAGTTGTATAAGAGCAGATACTTGGCGGGGAGGGGAGGGGGGGGGGGGGAGAATAGAAAGGATGCGAAAGGAGTCAGGGGAGTGGGTGGTGGGTGGTTAGGGGGGGGGGGGGAGGAAAAAAAGGGGTTGAGCTCGCTCTCGTCGAGTGTCGACAGATTGCCGCGGGGACAAATAGAGTATATCGAGTCAGACGTGAATTTTCGGCTAAATTGTTTTTCACTCCCTTCTACGGGGATTTTACTCGGTTCTCTTTATTCTGTTGGTAAAGAGAGAGAGTGGATGGTAAATTTTTGTAATTAGAGAATTAAGGCAGGATTTTAGGGAATTTTGAGTGGAGTGGAGGGGTGGTTTTTTCCTACGCCTCATCAAAGATGATATTTTTTTACATTTTTCTGAATTTTTTCATAATTTTTGACCTTGCAATTTATGAGATATGAATTATCAAAGTTAGTGAAAATAACGGTGGTGGGGATGAAACGCCCTTAATCGGACGGAAATAACGAAATTACTAAAAAACCACAGGATTGACCCATTATTTAAAAACAATTGGCGAAGAGAACAGCATTTTAACTAAATAATAGAAGAAAAAAAAAATTCAATTCACCGTATAATTATTGAGAAATTTTAATTAGAATGTAGTCGTAACTATTTGCCTCTTTCAATTTTTTTTTGAATTAATCGAAAGACAATTTTTTTTTGAGAATGAAGGATTTTCCAAAAAAATCCGAAAAAATTCAACAAAATAGTAGAACATCTCTCCATTATCACCGAATTTTTTAAGATTTTTCCAAAAAGCCGCCTATTTCCTGAAAAATCTATTCCCAATAAAAAGAGATAGGGATCTCATGCATGTGATAGGAGATTAGTAATGTGAAAAAAAATTTGAGAAACAAAGAAAAATTATATTTACAAGCTGAAGATATGACTTTTGAATGGTTTTATCACTTGTTAGACATTGCTGCTACGTTCATCTCGTGCCCAAATGTGCACTTTTCGCTCACCTCGTGACGAAAAGTGCCTTTTTATTCGACTCGTCCTAAAAAGTGCACTTTTTGTTCGCCTCACGCTAATTTTTCCAAAAATTCAGATATTTCGGCTGACTATTGAAGGCATTATCCACTTGATCCTCAAAAACTCTCAATTTTTCAAAAATATCTTTGGTTCTAATTTATGCAGTGCAAAAAATTCCGATTGGAGGTGAAAGATGAGATCATTTGGCATCAATTCCTCTTATTTCAAATGAATTGTCATGATTTTCAAATATCGTGTAATCACGTCTTTAATATTGCCGCTACGTTCAAATCGTGCCAAAAAGGGCACTTTTCGTTCACCTAGTGCCGGAAAATTTACTTTTCATTCGATCCCTGCCAAAAAGTGCCTTTTTTAGTCACTATCGTGCCAAAAAGTGCACTTTTCGTTTACTATCGTGCCTAAAAATGGACTTTTCGTTCATCCCGTGCAGAAAAATGCACTTTTCGTTCACTAGTAAACGAAAAAAGGCACATTTCGCCACTCATAGAACGTAATATCACCGTCTAAACGTATAGTTTAACACGTGTGTGACGATATTTTTCAACTTATGTGACTGGCAACTTCACACTCCTAAAAAACCTATCGCATTTCTCTAAAAAAACACTTTTTCGTATAAATTAAAGCCCATTTCCGCAAATCATCTTCAATTAATTAAAAAAAAACCTCCAAATCCTCATTTTCCTCTGTTCTATCACCTCCATCCCAGCATCCTCCCTTAAAATCAGAAATTCCCATAAAATCGTATGAATCTCTAAAAAATTCTAAACACTCTGGTAGTTACATTCATCCTCCACTCCACCACGGCTTTAAAAAGAGAAAAATCCCCCGTTACATGTTTTTTTTCTCGAATTCCTTTTTATCCCTCCTCCCTCCCCCTATTCCACCCTCTTTCTCCTCTCCAACCAACAAAAAAAAAGTTGAAAAAAAGAAGAAATTCAAAAGCGTGAGCCCAGAAAGTACAGTATCTATCCGCACTAGATATCCTCTCTCTATATATATGCCATTAAAAAGTGGAAAAGAGAAGAAAAAAAAAGGGGGGGACGTGGATAGAAAGAGGGGGGGGGGGAGAGAGAAAGCGCAAAAACGAGTGAACCATTGGGGGGTGTTTTTTTACATTTACTTTTATTCTACAATTCTTTTTTTTTTTTTCATTTCTCTTTTTTTTTTTCCTGTTTTTCCTTCTCCCGCCCACTTTTAGTACCCACTCGGCTCACCACGAAATGTGGCATTCAACAGGGAGCCGCTCCACCGTAGGGATCTATATATATATCTATATATATATCCATAGTGGGGTTGTAAAGGGGGGTGGGAATAAATACACCTATATATATGTCGCTGCTTTAGCAGCAAAAGGGCGTAAGTGCCGTGTATAAAGATGGCACTTATGCCCCTTTGACAATAGGACGACTATATATATACATATATATAGCAAGTTCGTATTTGGCGTGGAGGGGAAATGATGCGCAGATTGGCCGGATCATCTCAAAAACCGCCACCCTCGCCTCGATTCCCTTTGGAGAGGATGGAAAATAACGGTGGGTTGAGATAGGGTGGAATTGCGAGAGGGGGAGGGGAGGGTGGGGGTGTAGAGAGTGGGGGAAATACAATTCTCTGGCATTCAGTGTCTCACTCACTGCACACTTCTCCCCCCTCTCCTCCTCCTCCTCTTTACCTTATACTCTGATTCCTATGGTTGAGGAGGTGCGCTTCATCGTCAACCCAACTACCCCCCCCCCCCCCCCCCCCCGAGCTCACCCCCCTACATAACATCCAACTCGTCACCACAGACTGACTCTCTAGCCGCTTCACCACGATTATTATCTCATTTGCCGGTGTTGGGTTCGCACGCGTGTTTCGACTTTGTTGAGGAGAGAAAAAAAAAAACGCTGGGGTTAGTCTAAGGGGGGGGACTTAAATAAGTTAATTTTCGTTGGATTTTTTTGGCTTATTTTTTGGAATTGTGATAGGTGCACTTTGCTATTGGAGGTAAGTTTTGAATTTAATTTGAAATTGATCTAATTTTTATCCTTTTTTTTTAAGTTTCTTTCACTGTTCTGTTGGGTTAATGTTTGGGGGATTTTTTTGGGGGTGAAGGGGTCCATGAAAAAATCTGCAAAAATTCTGGAAGATGGGATGATAGATATATATTGTCGGAGAATTTTTTCAGATTTTTTTGAAAAACCGCCGATTTCCCAGAAAAATCTAATCGATCAATGTTGACAGATTTTTTAATGTTCGTGGAATTTCAAGGTTTTTTTGATTAATTCATTAATAATTTTTTTTAAGTATCAAGTATTATAGGGAAAAATCTGAAAAAATTCTGAGAAATGATACGAAATGTCTATATTATCTCAGAATTTTTTCAGATTTTTTTGAAAATCCGCCGATTTCCTAGAAAAATTGAATCGATCAGTATCGAGAGATTTTTTAATGTTCGTGGAATTTCAACTTTTTTTCAACTAATTGAATAATAATTTTTTTCAAGTATCAAGTATTGTACGGAAAAAACTGAAAAAATTCTGGAAAATGATACAAAATGTCTACATTATCTCAGAATTTTTTTAGATTTTTCCAAGGAACCGCCTTTTTCCAAAAAAATCGAAACTATTATTATCCACAAAGATTATCAAATTTTCGACTTTTTAAAATTAATTGGAAGAACAATTTTTTTTTATATGAAGACCTGCATAGAAAAATTTGAAAAAAATCTGGAAGATGGAACATCACATCTCCAGCATCCCCGAATTTTTTCCGATTTTTTCAAGAAGCCGCCTTTTTCCAAAAAAATCAAATCGATTACTATTCAGAGAGATTATCAAATTTTCAACTTTTTAAAATTAATTGAAAGACAATTTTTTTTTGTATGAAGACCTTCATGGAAAAATCTGAAAAAATTCTGAAAGATGGAGCGACACATCTCCATTTCCCCCGAATTTTTTCAGATTTTTTCAAAAAGCCGCCTATTTCCCCGAAAAAAATATATTTTCAAACTCCCCATAATTCTTTATTATCCTGAATTTGAAGTTGAAGGGTGGGGGGTAGGGGAAAAGGGGGGTAAAAAAGAATTAAATTGACATTAAGAAATGCCGCTGGTGAGTTCAACACACTCGACTTGCACTAGATATACTGCCCCCAAGAAAATCATTTTGTCTCAAATATTCCCTTTATTTTTTAAAAAATCCCCAAAAATATCAGAAAAACATATTTTCTATTTTTTTTTCGCAATTTTTTTGTTGATTAATTTCAGGTGATTCTCTCGCGCGAGTCGACAAATGCAAATATTCATGCATAAAATATATAGAGGGAAAATGGGACAGGTTGAAGAGATGAGGGGAAAGGGGGGGGGGGGGGGTTGGGGAGGAAAGGGGTTTTGGTGACGAGGAGAAATTGAAACAATCCCCCAATTAGAATCGTCAGCGTGACAGGATTATGCAGATTTTATTCCATTCGTCTGGATGGTGAGGAAGAGTGTTATATATATATGTATATATATACATATATATCACTCCTCCTCACTAACTGGAGAGTTGCTGAGAGTGGCAGCTGGTGGTAGAGCTTAATTCAATCTTCAGAGTTGTCTTATGAATGATAAATCCTAAAAAGATTCTTTATTTCCCACAATTTTTCCGCGAATAAGAAAATTTTTGGAGCTTTTTTTCCCTAAAGAATTTTTACGATTTTTACGCGAATGGAGGAATTTTGAAGCAATTTTTCCTAAAGATTTTCCACGATTTTGAGGCGAATAAAGGAATTTTTGGAGCATTTTTGCCGGAAAAATACCGCGATTTTTCCGCGAATAAAGAAATTTTGGAACATTTTTGCCTAAAAAATGTTTGAGATTTTTACACGAATAAAGAAATTTTCGAGAATTTTTTTCTAATAGAAATTTCACAATTTTTCTGCGAATAAAGACATTTTTGAAGCATTTCTCCCAAAAATCATTCGCAATTGTTACGCGAATGAAGAAATTTTGGAGCATTTTTAGCTAAAAATCTTTCGCGATTCTTCCGCGAATTGAGGAATTTTTTACGCACTTTTTCCTAAAGAATTTTCACGATTTTTCCGCGAATACAGAAATTTTCTAAGAATTTTTCCTAAGAATCGTTCGCAATTTTTATGTAAATGAATAAATTTTTGGGGCATTTTTTCCTAAAATTTTTCACAACTTTTCCGCGAATCAAGGAATTTTTGTAGCATTTTTTCCCAGAAAATTTTCGCGATTTTCACACGAATAAAAAAATATTTGGAGTAATTTTTCCTAAAAATTTTTCGCAATTCTCACGCGAATGAAGAAATTTCGGAGCATTTTTCCTAAAAATCTTTCGCAATTTTTCCGCGAATGGAAAATTTTTGGAGCATTTTTTCCTAAAAATTTTTCGCGATTTTTCCGCGAATTAAGAAATTTTTGGAGCATTTTTTCCCAGAAAATTTTCGCGATTTTCACGATAATAAAGATTTTTTGGAGCATTTTTTCCTAAAAAATTTCCGCAATTTTTACGCAAATGGAGATTTTTTGGGGCATTTTTCCCTAAAAATTTCCTGTTTTTTTTTTCTCTTTTCGTTTAATTTAATTTTATTTATTGATTCAATTCATCTCATTTCTCCGTCATTTCACAACACATTCTCGAGAATTCGCAGTCGTCATTCACTGTGTATTTATCATGACGGGTTTGTGTCCCAGAGTAAAACTGACAGGAGTCCATTTCCCGTTCATCCTGTCTGTCTAGGCATGGAACATAATATCTCGGTGACGGTACAACCGTGGACGCCGTTTGTTTGGTGAAAACAATGGACCGAAACAATGCACCATTCCCTTTCCTCTCTCTCTCTCTCTGTTATACAGAGCTCAAACCTACTCCTCTTGGTTTCATCCCTCCCCCCCCCCCCCCTTCTGAAAAGAGAGAGGTGGATACCACTGATATGGATTTACTGGGTTTCCTTGTACATGACAGATTTTTTGAAGAATTTTATGGGGAAAGATGAATTTTAGGAACAATAATTGATTGAAATGGGTTTTTTGGGGATTTTTTGGGGGGTTAAGGGCTTGAGGGAAAAATCTGGAAAAATTCTGGAAGATGGGGTGATAAGTCTACATTATTGTGGAATTTTTTCAGATTTTTTTGTAACTCTGCGTATTTTTTAAAAATTCGAATCCATTAGCATTGAGGAATGATTGAAGTTTCGGAGAATTTTAACAGTTTAAAATTAATTGGAAGACAATTTTTTTTTTGGATGAAGGGCGTCACGAAAAAATCAGAAAAAATTCTGGGAGATGGTATGATATGTCGACATTATTCCAGAATTTTTTCAGATTTTTCTGAAAACGTGCCTATTACCAAAAAATCAATCTAATCAATATTCCAAGGTTATTGGATTTTTGAGTAAATTTCGACTGTTAAAAATTAATTGAATGACAATTTTTTTTGGGTTTGAAGACCTCCACAGAAAAATCCGAAAAAATTCTGAAAGATGGTACAGTATGTCTCCATTATTCCTGAATTTTTTCAAATTTTTCCAAAAAGCCGCCTATTCTCAAAAAAATCAAATCCATTCCCATTCAAAAGTTACTGAATTTTCGATTTTTTAGAATTGGTAAAAATAAAATTTTTATGTATATATATGAAGGACTCTACCTAAAAATCTGAAAAAATTCTGAAAGATGGTCCACCATGTCCCCATCATCCCCAAATTTTTTCAGATTTTTCCAAGAATCCGCCTATTCTCCAAAAAAAACGAATCGATTCCTATTTAGAGATTATCAAATCTTCGACTGTTTAAAACTAATTAAAAGTGAATTTTTTTTTATATGATCACCTCTACATAAGAATCTGAAAAAATTCAGAAAGATGGAATAACACATCCCCCCCATTCCCAATTTTTTTCAGATTTTTCCAAAAATCCGCCTATTCCCAAAAAAATCAGAACGATTCCCATTCAAAAATCATTAAATTTCCAACTGTTTAAAACTAATTAATAGTCAATTTTTTTTCTATATGAACACCTCCACCTAAAAATCTGAAAAAATTCTGAAAGATGGTACATTACATCCCCTCTATCCCCAAATTTTTTCAGATTTTTCCCAGAATCCGCCTATCCCCCAAAAAATAAAATCGATCCCCATCCCCAACTTACCAAAATTTCCCCTTCAAAACCCACAAAAAACGAACATTCCCTTCAAAAAAGAAAAGAACGAATAATCAAAAAATTGATCTTTTTCTCTCATTTTCAGACGAGATCAGCCTCCGAAGCATCATCATGACAACAACAACAACCGGTGATCCATCAACCCTAAAAACCCCCTCATCCCTCTCCGGTGGTGATCTCGTCTCGCGTTTGCTCGCTGCAACTCCGCCATATCTCTACAACGTCCCCCTAACCCCCCACAGTTTTTTCTTCAGCGAGATGCTGCGGTCCTTCGTCCAGGCAAAGACCGACTCGTCAAATCCCCCAAATCACTCAACAACAGCCGTTTCCACTGGTTTAAACGGTTTAAACCGCAGACGAAAGCGATCATGGCGCGAATCAGTCCGAGATCGACCCCTCGAACTGACAACAAAAGAAAAGCTCCAGCCTCACGAATCATCTCAGCATCCTCCTCAACCCGACAAGTATTTCCACCAAAATCCAGCAGAAGATCCATTCAAATCCGACAATTTCGAAAACGAGCTAAAACCCCAAAATTTCGACGAAAAATCGAATTTTTTAGCTAATGTCAAGGCAAACGACGAAAATTGTCCGGATTTCGTGAAGCAAAGGAGCTTTTACGACGATTCTTCTCGGCTTTTCGGCAGCGAAAATGTCCAGCAAGACTCAAATTTCCAAATTAACAATCAAAAAATAAAACCAGAGGACGGAATTAATTCGCAATTAATTCACGAGCGAAAATACGAGAGTGACTGCGCGAAAATCCCCGAAATTTCGTCTTTCGCGCCTGAAAAAAGCGGCAAATTTGATTTTTCAGCGAGAAATTTTGTGGGAGGATTGGGCACAAGATCGGAGGATATTTCTGGGGGAAGTAAAAATTTTTTGCCTCCAAATCCAACGGAATTCTTGTCGACACCACTTTGGTATCCACCTTATCCTTTGCCCCAGCCTTATCCAGGAATTGATCCACTTCATTTTTTCATTGATTTACGCGTTTCCGGACATATTTGGGACAGGAAAATGAACGAACGCCAATTGCCATTCAAAAATAAACATTGTTCGGCTTTTAGTGTACCACAGGCGAAAGAGTACAATCGACCGCTGAATTTAACGCGCGATGAGGCGAGCACTTCGAAAAAAATGGGAGATGAAAATCTGAGGGGAACACACTTTATTCTGAAAAATTTGACGAGGACTTACAAGGATATTAGGGAAGTGGAGAAGAATTTTAGGGAGGAGAGGGAAAAGGAGAGGGAGAGGGAGGAGCAGAGAGATGCTGAGTGTGAGTATTTTTTTAATTTCTGGGGATGAGGGGGGGGGGGGGGGGAGAAAAAATTATTTTTAATTTTAAGGGTTTTTTTTTTATTAATATATAAAATTCAATTTTATGTATTAAAAATAAATATTCAATTTATTAATTTATATATTAATTAAAAATAAACATTCAATTTTATATATTTAAAAAAAAATGAAAAATAACGTAATTAATAATTTAATTATGTTATTTTTTTTTCTTTGAAAATAGAGGGAAATTCATTTTTTTAATTCAGTGATTCGAGATGAAATCACTGAAAATATTGTTTTTTTTTTTTTTAATAATTCCATCGATTCTCAGGAATTTTTGTTAGGGAAAAGGGGGAGAAAAGGGGGAATTCTGATAAAATGGCTTAAAAAAGCATGTTTTCAATGATTCTATTGAAAAACTGAGGAAATTTCGGTTGGAAAGCATTCGTTGGAATTAATTTTCTTTATTCTTGTGAAAATTCCAATTTTTTAAAAATGAATTTGAGGAAAAAAAATTGATTGAAAAGGTTTTTTTTCGGGGTGAAAGGCTCCATGGAAAAATCTGAAAAAATTCTGAAAGGTGGTACGATATATCTACATTATTGCTGAATTTTTTCAGATTTTTTCAAAGGGTCGCCTATTCCCAAAAAAATAAAAACGATCAGTATTCAGAGATTATTGAATTTCCGAAGAATTTTCGACTCTTCAAAATTAATTGAAAAACAATTTTTTTTCGGTATGAAGGGCTCTACGAAAAAATCTGAAAAAATTCTGAAAGATGGTACATTATACCTATATTATCCCCGAATTTTTTCAGATTTTTCCGAAAAACCGCCTATTCCCAAGAAAATTAAATCGATCAATATCAAGAGATTATTAAAACTTCATAAAATTTCAATTTTTTTTAATTAATTGAAAAACATTTTTTTCGGTATGAAGGGCTCTACGAAAAAATCTGAAAAAATTCGAAAAGATGGTACATTATACCTATATTATCCCCGAATTTTTTCAGATTTTTCCGAAAAACCGCCTATTCCCAAGAAAATCAAATCGATCAATATCAAGAGATTATTAAAACTTCATAAAATTTCAATTACTTTAAATTAATTGAAAAACATTTTTTTTCGGTATGAAGGGCTCTACGAAAAAATCTGAAAAAATTCTGAAAGATGGTACATTATACCTATATTATCCCCGAATTTTTTCAGATTTTTCCGAAAAACCGCCTATTTCCAAGAAAATCAAATCGATCAATATCAAGAGATAATTAAAACTTCACAAAATTTCAATTTTTTAAAATTAATTGAAAAACATTTTTTTTCGGTATAAAGGGCTTCACGAAAAAATCTGAAAAAATTCTGGAAGATGGTACATTATATCTGTATTATCCCCGAATTTTTTCAGATTTTTTTAAAGAGCCGCCTATTTCCAAAAAAATAAAATCCATCAATATTCAAAGATACTCAAATGTTCTGTTCAGTTCCCCGATTTTCCCCTAAAAAAAAATCGAATCTTCCGAAAATCCTCAAAAAAAGAACAATTGACCTATATATTATATTTGCTACTCAAAAATTTCCTCATTTTTTCTCTGAAATCATTTTAAAAAAATCTATCTCCAATACTTCCCCTGATTTCTTTCGATTTTCCTAATATAGAACATGAAAACTAAAATGTTCCCATTTTCCCTCTCATCTCCCCCCCCCCCCCCCCTCCCTTTTACTCCACTCCACAATATTCTTCTCCTCTCATCTAATTTATCTTTCTTCCCTCTTCCACGAAGCTTTCAACCACATAAGAGATTGATAGAAGCTCGAAGAGCTTCAACCCACGAAACTTTACAAGTCATACCATCAATTTTGAAGTATTTCTACTTACTTAAAAAAAAAAAAAAAAAAAAAATTTCTACTTACTTATTTTTGCAGCTATCGATGATTCATCAAAAGAAGACGTAAGTTTGTCACCATCAAGCCAAGAAGATGAGAATGGAAAAGATATCAGAGCTCTGATTGGTCTGGAGCTCGTTGTTGATTACGTCAAAGAGCCAAAAGAAAATGGACAACAGTCACCAAAGCCTCTTCAGTAAAAATAATAAAATAATATTCGAGAAGAATAAATTTAAAAAAAAAAGCAATTCAACCAAACGTGAATTCTCCCCAATTTTTCTTTTTCTTCGATTTTTTAAATAAATTAATAAATTAAATTCAGAGTGGAACTATTGGCAAATTTTCGAATGAAATCAATCGAATCACCTGAAAAGTAATTTTTTTTTTTTTTTCGAGGGGTTGATCACTTTTAAAAATCTGTGTACACTAAACTTCAAATTGCAAAAATTCAAAGATTCTCGAATTCTCAGCAAATTTCATGAAAATCCATGAGATTTCTTGATATTAGGGGTGTGCTAATAATTCGAATCCACGAATTATTCGTACCGAATCGAATATTAATATTCGATTCGAAATTTGAATCGAATAATTCGAATATTTCGAATTTTCGAATTTTCGAATTATTCGAACTTTTTTGAATAATTCGAATGTTTTCGAATAATTCGAATTTTTTCGAATAATTCGAATTTTTTCGAATAATTCGAATTTTTTCGAATAATTCGAATTTTTTCAAATAATTCGAATTTTTTCGAATAATTCGAATTTTTTCGAATAATTCGAATTTTTTCGAATAATTCGAATTTTTTCGAATAATTCGAATTTTTTCGAATAATTTGAATTTTTTCGAATAATTCGAAAATTTGTATTTTTTTGAATAATTCGAAAATTTGAATTTTTTTGAATAATTCGAATTTAGAAATAATTCGAAAATTCGAATTCTTTTGAATAATTCGAATTTTTGAATAATTCGAATTTTCGAATAATTCGAATTTTCGAATTATTCGATTCGAAATTCGAATCGAATAGTAATATTCGATTCGATTCGAACACTATTCGCACACCCCTACTTCAAATCCATTAAAATCGAATGGATTTCTGAAGATTTCATAGATTTCTATGAGAATTCAAGAGATTTCAGGGAATACTGAGAGATTTCAAGATTTCATGGCAGAAACAAAGATGCACAAAAAATAAAAATTTGATTAAAATAATATTCAAGAAAATTCAAAATTTTCTATGACTTTTCTCAAGTTTTCAAATTGATTTTTCAGATATTTTAACTATTTATTTTAGATGAAATTTCAAAGACTCCACAGATTTCATGAACTTTCCATCGAATTTCTCTAGTTTTTGGGCAATTCCAAGACTTTTTTTCCAGATTTTATGAGATTTCGAAAATTCAAAAATTTCAGGAATCTTTGAAAGAATTCTGATAATTTTCTTGAGATTTGTGATTTTAATGTACTCCAGATTTCACAAGTAATTATCCCCTCATTTTTTTTTTTATTATTTTTGGAGGATTCACATTAAACTTGGTGTTGTGATACAACTACTGAAATTTGTAAATAATTATTAATCAAATAATTATGGACATTTATACATGTCTTTAGATTGAATTTCAGAACTATTAAAAAAAATACTAATAATAATAATAGTATAACAGAATATTAATTGTGTCAATTTAGTTATTAATAAAAAAAACAGAAAAATAATAAATCATGAAGTAACATTTTTTTTGAGGAATTTTACATTGAAAGATGAATTTTAGGCAAAAAAATTGAATTAAATCATTTTTTTTAAGGTGGAGAGCTATACAGAAAAATCTGAAAAAATTATGGTAAATGGTACGATATATCTACATTATTGTCGAATTATTTCAGATTTTTTCAAAAAACCGCCGTTTCCCTAAAAAATAAATTCGATCAATATTCCGAAATCATCAAATTTTCGAGGAATTCTAGCTGTTTAAAATTAATTGAAAGACGATTTTTTTTTGGTATGAAGGACTCTTCGGAAAAATCTGAAAAAATTCTGGAAAATTGCACGATATATCTATATTATTGTCAAATTTTTTCAGATTTTTCCAAAAAACCGCCTTTTCCCAAAAAAATCAAATCAATCAATATTCAGAAATTATCAAATTTTCGAGGAATTCTAGCTGTTTAAAGTTAATTGGAAGACAATTTTTTTTTGGTATGAAGGACTCTTCGGAAAAATTTGAAAAAATTCTGGAAGATGGTACGATACATCTACATTATTGTGAAATTTTTTCAGATTTTTTCAAAAAGCCGCCTATTCCCTAAAAAATAAAATTGATCAATATTCAAATATTCTCAAGTATTTCGAAAAATTTCGACTGTTTAAAATTAATTGAAAGACAATTTTGAAGAATTCTTCAGTTTCTGTTATTGGCAATGACTCGCAGCTCAAGAACAAGCTCTCCTTTACGTGGATCATTGACTTGCACCAGTTTCCGATTTTTTCCTTGATAGATATAAGGACCATAAACAAGTTTTCTTGCAGATACTTCTGGAGGCTGATAGTGAACTGGACGCTTCCAATCATAAACTCGATCGTAAACTGGACCATCTACTGGATACGTGAATTCCTGAAATTATTATTTAATTTATTGATCAGAATTTTATAGATAATAATAAAATTAGTAGCCATCTGCCTATTTTTAAACGACCATTAAATGTTCGAGGAATTTCGATTGTTTGAAATTAATTGGAAGACAATTTTTTCGGTATGAAAGGCTCTCCAGAAAAATTTGGAAAAATTCTGGAAGATGGTATGATATATCTCCATCATTCCAGAATTTTTTCAAATTTTTTCACAAATCCGCCTATTCTCGAAAAAATAAAATTCTCAGTATCCAGAGATTATTAAATTTTTGAAAAATTTCGGCTGTTCAGAATTAATCAAAAGATCATTTTTTTCGGTATGAAGGGCTCTACGAAAAAATTTGAAAAAATTCTGGAAGATGGTATGATATATCTACATTATTCCAGAATTTTTTCAGATTTTTCTACATAGCCGCGTATTCCCCAAAAAATCGAATTGATCAGCATTCAGAGATCACTTAATTTTTTGAAAAATTTCGACTGCTAGAAATTAATCAAAAGACAATTTTTTTCGGTATGAAGGGCTCACCAGAAAAATTTCAAAAAATTCTGGAAGATGGTGTGATATATCTTCATTATTCCAGAATTTTTTCAGATTATTATATGAAGCCGCCTATTCCCCAAAAAATCCAATCGATCATAATTCAGAGATTAGCGCACATTTGACATTTTTTCGATTTTTTTAAACAAATAAATTATGATGAAAAAAATGTTTAAAAAATTTGCATCTATAGTTTGTTGAACCCTCTACATGTACATATTTTTTTTTTTTTGAATTTATTTGTTAGAAAAAAAACGAACTAAATATTACTATATCGTCCCTCAATGTTTTACCTTTCTGGCAGGATAAATTATATCCCTATCCTCATTTTCATTAGGATCACCAGCAGAAAATGTCATATCCAGATTTTTCGAAGCCTGCTCCTCCATTCCATCAGGATCAACGTAATAAACTCTCGAGTTAACATGCCCAATCGTCAGAAGGACCGAGAGAGTTAAAAATATACGAAACATTTTGTTCTGCAATTGATTCACAACTGATGCTGCAAAACGTTCAACTGGACGATAAAAAATGTTTTTTCCACATGTCTAATCGGATGGGGGATTATCCCCTCGGATTACATCGATACCATTTAGAATTAATTTTTTTCCATAATCCGCAAGTGTTTTATCAACATTTCTTGCTAAATAAAAAATCCTTAATTTTAAATCTCATTAATTCCGCATTAATATTATCGTCAATCAATATCTGTTATTATTGTAATAATCTAAAAAATGAAAGGATTTTTTTTTCGGAGTGAAGGGCTTTTTGGAAAAATCTGGAAAAATTCTGGAAGATGGTACAGTATATCTATATTATTGTAGAATTTTTTCAGATCTTTTTTAAAAGCCGTCTATCTTTAAGAAAAAAAATAAAATCAATTCATTGCTTACGTAAAAAATACGATTTAATTCAGTACTTTTCTTGAAAGGATTTTTTCTGGAGTGAAGGGCTTCATAAAAAAATCTGTAAAAATTCTGAAAGATGGTACAGTATATCTACATTTTCGTAGAATTTTTTCAGATTTTTTTGAAAAGCCGCCTATCTTTAAGAAAAAAAATAAAATCAATTCATTGCTTACGTAAAAAATACGATTTAATTCAGTACTTTTCTTAAAAGGATTTTTTTTCGGAACGAAGAGCTTCATAAAAAAATCTGTAAAAATTCTGGAAGATGGTACAGTATATCTACATTTTCGTAGAATTTTTTCAGATTTTTTAAACAAGCCGCCTTTTCTTAAAAAAATCAAATCGATATCATTATTGCTGATATAATTAATATCGTTATTGCTGACGTAAAAAAAGCAATAATAGCAATTTTCCTGCACTTTTCCTGAAATTAAAAGGATAATACCATTATCATTATTATTATTATTATTATAATCATTATAATATGGAAGCTAGTGTCCATAAATTTACAACTGGCACATAAATTATTATTCATCGTTGAAATTCCGATAAATCTCTGTAAAATTAACGAGCAAAGTGAAATGACATTCTATCTCTTCATCTTTCATATTTTCTCACGAAGGGGAAAAGAGTCGTGAAATATTGCCGACAACTTTTCTCATACTTGAAACTTTTGCTATGGCTTTTGATAATACCAAGAGGAGGGGTAAGAGGGGGTGGAGGTGGGAGGGGGATGTGGATGGGGATGAAAGAAGAGTTTCGGAGTAAGACAGTGAGGAAGAATATTGTGTATATCTATATAATGGGAGTATAGAAGAAACCGAAGTGTCTACTATGAGAATCAACTTGATATGCCTTGGATGAGAAAGGTAAACACAGTTTCTCTTTTTTTTTTCACTTACTTTAATATCTTGGGGAGTCATTGAGAAGCCTTTTCTTCTCGTTTACTAAGGGGGGGTGGGGTAAAATGGATTTTTTGATTGGGGGCTTCGAGATAGAGATTTCGTGATGATTTCATTGGAAAGCTGAGGAAATTTTGGGTGGAAAACATGTGGAAAATTTTTTTTTAGAGATTTTTTGAAAATTTCTACTTTTTTGGACGATTTTTGAAGGGGTTGATCTTTCGAAAATCGAAAAAATTCACTTTTTCGGGGATATCTGTGGTTTTGTTGGTCGCAGCGACCTGGGGTTCATCTCAAATGAAAGGTGAGCTCATTTCTCATCGATTTATGTGGTTCAAATTTTTTTTCATCAATTTTTCAAATACTTATAGGCCATTTTCTGAAAATCAGTTTTTGCCCTATAAGTACTTGAAAAATCGATAATTTTTTTTTTAAACCACATAAATCGATGGGAAATGAGCTCACCTTTCATTCAAGATCAACCCCAGATCGCTACGACCAATAGAACCAGAGATATTCCCGAAAACCTGAAATTTTTCAAAAACAGAAGTTTTTCACCTTCAAATCTCGCGCCAAAAAATGGAATTTTTGAAAAATTCAAAAAAATAACTTCTGACATATGATTTTCATGGTAAATTTCCTCAGCTTTCCAATGGAATCATCAGAAAAAATCTATCTCCAATATTTCCCTCAATTTCTCAGAATTTCTATACTATAAAATACAAAAAATAACACGTGCGCCCATTTTACCCCATCTTCCCCTATCAAATGTAACAAAAACATGTCATTGAAAAAGAGTACACTTTTTTCTATTCAATTTTATTGATCATTAATACTGCACAAATGCGCGCACCTCTCTCCTGATTACAATTTTTTTTTTTGGAGAGAATTATATTCGCAACAGATTCATTGGTTTAATTAATTTATACAATTGCATAAGACGCATTTGAGAGGAACAAAAGGACGAAAAGAAAAGAGGGGGGAGGGGGAGAAGAAGAGAAGAGAACAAATTAAACAATTTGTTGCTTTTCTTCTTCATGAAGTGGATAAAACGTCGACGATATATCATTCGGTAAATTAAATAACAATTTACTACAATAATTAAATGACAGCACGTTCTTTCAATGGGGAAACTGTGTTTTCTCCTTCTAAATTATCAACAATTTATCTACAAGCGTTTATAAACTTATTGAATAACTAAAAAAAAAGAGGAGAAAACACAATGAGAGAATTATGAAAATTTGATTCATCTTGATTTTCTTTTTTTTTTTATTATCTCGTTTCCTTCTTTAAATTGATTATTTAAATATTCTACGAGTATTTGCGAACTTGAAAATAAAAACGTTCATTTTTAAAAGTTTCTTTCTGTACTTTGTTTTTTTTTCTTTTTTTTTTGTTCAATATTTCTTCGGATTTTGACAAATTTACTTTGTATTGGCTACTACTTTTTTGCAAATTTCATTTGTATACTCGCTACATTTTGCATTACCACCGAGATCACCGGTTAAGAATTTTGCTTCTTTGATTGTGTCGTAAGCAGCGTGCTCGATTATTCTGGCGTGATCAACGAGACCCATGTATTTCAGCATCATTACTGCTGAGAGGAGAAGAGCAGTTGGATTTGCTTTGTCTAGGCCAGCGATGTCTGGGGCAGTTCCGTGGACCTGAAAAATAAAAATTTGAAAATTCCCCCTTTTTGCCTTTTCCCCCCCTTTTTGCCTTTTTTGCCCTTTTTGCCTTTTTTTTGCGCTTTTTGCGGATTTTTTTCGCGGATACTAGTGATGCGCGATTTTTAATCGATCTCCGCAGAATGAACTCTTTTTTTTCGTGAAAATCGATTTTTTTCGGGCGATTTTAAGAAAATCACTTCTTTGGAGCGATTTTAACAAAATCGATTTTTCAAAGCGATTTTAAGAAAATCGATTTTCAAAGCGATTTCAAGAAAATCGATTTTTAAAGCGATTCTAAGAAAATCTATTTTTTAAAGCGATTTCAAGAAAATCTATTTTTTAAAGCGATTTCAAGAAACCCGATTTTTAAAGGAATTTTGAGAAAATCGATTCTTCAAAGCGATTTCAAGAAAATCGATTTTTTAAAGCGATTTTAAGAAAATCGATTTTTTAAAGCGATTCTGAGAAAATCAATTTTTTCAGGCGATTTAAAAAAAATCGATTTTTTAGAGCGATTTCAAGAAAATCTATTTTTTAAAGCGATTTCAAGAAAATCTATTTTTTAAAGCGATTTCAAGAAAATCTATTTTTCAAAGCGATGTGAAGAAACCCGATTTTTCAAAGGGATTTTGAGAAAATCGATTTTTTGAAGCGATTTAAAAAAAATCGATTTGTTAAAGCGATTTTAAGAAAATTGATTTTTTAAAGCGATTTTAAGAAATCAATCAATCGATCTTTCGATTATCTTTTGAGAGAATCGATTAATCGATCTTTCGATTCTTTTTTGAGAAAATCGATTAATCGGTTTTTTAAACTCTTTTTTGGAAAAATCTCATCGATTTCTTTATTTAAGAAACCATAAAAAATAGGATTTTTCCCTTATACGAAAACTGTTAAAACGCAACTATCGACTTATATGCGATATCTCCTATTTAATGCGAGATATCACATCAATTAATCGAGAATTCGAAACTAATCGATAGGAAATTGGGGTCATATTGTTTTTTTGAAATGCTATTCCTCTTTATTAATTACTTCATCGATTTTTTCACTTCGATTTTTTTTTCTTGAAAAAATCGTATTTTTGAAAAAGATTGATGCTTTCCTCAATCGATTTTTTTTTGGAGATGTCCCATTACTATTGGATACTTACAGACTCGAACAAAGCACCATTGAGTCCAATATTCCCACTGGGAGTCAATCCCAATCCACCAACGAGACCAGCGCACATATCAGAAAGAATGTCACCGTAAAGATTTGGCATGACAAGTACATCGTATTTGCTTGGATCCTGGACCATATTGAGGCACACAGTATCCAAATACCTTTCCTCAAATTTGACATTCGGGTATTTTTGAGCAGCATCACGACAGCACCGCAGGAACAAACCGTCTGACATTCTCATTATGTTCGCTTTGTGCACAGCAGTTACCTGAAAAATGCAACAAAAAAAAAGATTAAGAGTCTAATTCTCTCATTCTTTTGCTTAAAATGAAAATAAATTCAATATAATTTCAAAATAATTTCGAAAATCTCAAATAGGGAAATGTAACAGATTTTTCAAGAGATCATGTGATCAAAGGAAGGTTTTTAAAGTTAAAATTGAGGAAAATTTCGAAAAAAAATTTCGAAAATCTTGGAAAAATCTGGAAAAAAATTCAAAATAATTATAAAGTAATTTCAAAAATTTTGGAAAATCTCAAATAGTGAAATATGACAAATTTTCAAGAAACCACGTGGGCAAAGGAATGTTCCTGAAATCAAATTAGAGGAAAATTCTCGAGGAAAAATCTTCAAAAAATTTCTAAAATAATTTCGAAAATTCTGGAAAATCTCAAATAGTGAAATATAATATTTTTTTTTTTTCCATAAGTTTATACCTCTTTTTTTTTCTATTGTAAGTGGCAAAGAAAGGTTTCGGAAGTTAAATTTAAGAAAAATTTTGAAAAAATTTCGAAAATCTTGGAAAATCTCTAAAAAAAATTCAAAATAATTATAAAATAATTTAGAAAATCTTGGAGAATTTCAAATAATGAAATATGACAGATTTTCGAGAAATCACGTGGGCAAAGGAAGTTTTCCAAAGTTAAATTGGCGGAAAATCTCGAAAAAAAACCTTCAAAATATTTTAAAAATCGTTTCGAAAATTCTGAAAAATCTCAAATAGTGAAATATAATTTTTTTTTTCCTTTTCCCTAAGTGTATACCTTTTTTCTGTTATTGTCAGTGGCATACTGAAAGGCAAAATCAGCGACTCGACTTGATGCCTCTTCGGTGATGAGCTTTATGGACTGTACAACACCATCGACAATTTCGTGTTCAATACCAGAGTATTCTCCTTCTGTATTTTCACGAATTGTTACGACATCCACATTGTCGTACAGTGTTTTGTAACCCTCCAAGGAGCGACAGGGTCTCACATTAGCGTAAAGATTGAATTCCCTTGAAAATAATGAGATAATTAATTTTTTGATTTTTTTTTCAAGTTCTTCTATTTTATTTAAAAAGTTATTAATATTGAGATCAAAGTGAAAATGTTATACTGCGAAAATGGCGAGAGGAGAAGGATGTAAAACAGTTATTGTAACATCAACTCTTCTATTCTAATGAGATAATTAATTAAAAAGTGTTAAAAATTTAAAGACCAGATAAAAAAAAAATTCGAAATAAATGAAAAATTCAATGGATTTTTGCGCTTATTATTTGTGCAATTTTTGTGCTTCAGTTAACATCACTTGAATATACAGATTTATTGATTTATATTTATCTGGTCCTTATGTAATATCTCTGTCTCCATTTCAAAACACACACGACTTTGAAATTTTCGGAGAAATCGACGTCATATCAACAGTTTTTTAAAAAAATCTCGGAATCTAAGCGAGATAGGGCGATTTTTTCTGAGACAAGTTTTGTAGAGAATTTCAAGAGCTGCAAAAAAGGATTCATGCAAAATCGCTCTATCTCGCTTAGTTTCCGAGATATTTGAGGAAAACTGATGGAATAAAGAGATTTATTTAAAAAATTGTAGAATAATTCAATGAAAAAAATCGTACTTTCTCAATGCAAGATTCAACGATCTGTGGCCTTTTCCAATGGGTGTCATGAGGGGTCCCTTGAGGCCAATTTTGTTCTTATTGACTGAATCTATGGCAGCTTGTGGAATTCCAAATTTTCCATCTGGACCCTTTACTGGTGTCACGTCCACGGTTTCCCATTCAATTGGTACCTAATAATGTAAATTAAAAGATGAAAAATCTGCAGAAAAACGTGCAGGAAGCTAAAAGTAGAAAATTTAAGAAAAAAAGAGTTTTCAAAGGAGAAGACGAAGTTTCATGATAATGAAAACAGCAGATAACTGACAATTTTTCATTTTTTGAAGTTTTTTTTAACAAATAAAGTATTTAAAAAATGAAAAAATAAGCACATGTAGAAAATTCAAAAAACTTTAAATGCAAATTTTTTTTATGTTTTTTTTTTCAAGTAAATAATTTATTTGTTAAAAAAAAATTTCAATTTATTTTAGTCTTCTTTTTTCTTAACAAATTAATTATTTTATAAAAAAATGAAGAATATGCATATTTAGAAAATTTAAACAATAATTTAATAACTTGTAATTTAAAAACTTGAACTATAAGTGCTAATTTTTTAAAATATTTTTTTAAATAAGAATATAATTGTTTAAAAAAGGTCAGAAAAATTGCTATATGTGTACTAATGTCATTATCATGAAATTTTCAAATAAATTGATTTAATTTTGTCACCAATATTTTTTTAAATATTCTGGAATCCAAGTGAGATTGAACAATTTTACTCCAATCCTTTTTTGCACCGAATTTAAAGAACTACGAAAAAAGGATTCGAATAAAACTGCTCTATCTCGTTAGGGCGCCAATCTATCCTCAAAAATCAGCTGAAATAAAACAAATTTGATTGAAAACTTCGCAGTCGACTTCACGAAGAAATAAACTAAATTCGGAAAAAATGGAGCAAAATGGACCTCCCTGGCAACATGATCTAGGATTTTTTTTTTCAGTATGATAAACTCCATTAAAAAATCTGAAAAAATTTGAGAAGATGCTCCAAAATATCAAGATTATTGTTGAATTTTTTCAAATTTTTTCCCCCACTCCTTCACCCCCCAAAAAAAATCCCAAATCACTTTGCTAAAGAGGTCCATTTCACCCTTATCTCTCCTCTCGCAAAAATAAAAGTAAGACATTCAAAAATAGATAAAAATACCTTACCTTGGCAGCTTCAAAGATTTTTTGTACTGCAGCAGAAATTTCGGGTCCTATACCATCGCCAGGTATAAGAGTACATTTTTGTAGACCACCACTGTACAATCGTGCACCAGTAAATCTTGGAGCAACCTGAAAAAAAATAAAAAAAATAAATAAAATAAAATAAAAAAATTTTAAAAAAATGGAAAAGAAAAAACAGATGATTTTTAAAAAAACTCCAAAAATTCCACGTGTTCGATGGATTTTTTGGGGAATTTTTTTTTATAATAAATAAAAAAATTCAATATATAATTGGAGTATATGTAGTAGTAGTAGTAATCGAGTTCAATAGATAGTGGAACTATATAACACTTATATATATAGTTATACATTGAGGAATTCTAACCTTTGAAAAATTGTCGACATGATTTTGTGAAAAATCCTCTGATACAAAAGATTATTAGATAAAAATTGTTAAATAAATTTTCTTTACTTACAACTTTTCTTATCCACTGGACTGCCATTTTGCCCTGTCCTATATTTCTTTTTTTCTTGTAGTTCTAAATAAATCGTTGATTTTATTGGATAATTTTAGGCACGTCAAGGGACCCCAAGAAGAGCCACGAATTGAGAGACTTCAAGAGCATTAGAGAGACACACACACATATAGGGATATTGTGGTAGAAGTCTGGTCATGACATCCATCGGGTATAGGGAGTATTTTTTTGAGATGCTGATGACACCGACAGTAGGTAGGAAAAAATTAAGGTAGTCTACCAGAGAATTCGAGTGCAGTTAAACCCTCATTTTTTTGATGCTGTATCAAAGATGATATTTTTTTACATTTTTCTGAATTTTTTCAGAATTTTTGACCGTCCATTTTACGAGATATGAATTATCAAAGTTACTAAAAATAGCAGTGGTGGGGATGAAACGCCCTAAATCGGGCGGAAATAACGAAATTACTAAAAAACCACAGGATTGACCCATTATTTAAAAACAATTGGCGAAGAGAACAGCATTTTAACTAAATAATAGAAGAAAAAAATATTCAATTCACCGTATAGTTATTGAGAAATTTTAATTAGAAGGTAATCGTAACTATTTGCCTCTCTCTCTATCTCATGCATGTGATAGGAGATTAGTAATGTTAAAAAAAATACGAGAAACAAAAAAAAATTATATTCACAGGCTGAAGATATGACTTTCGAATAGTTTAATCACTTTTTTCGGGTAAATTAAAGCACATTTTCCCCGAATTATCAGGAATTAATTGGAAACAAGCCTGAAAATCCTCATTTTTCCCTGTTTTATTAACCGTACTTCAGGAGACTACCTCAAAAATTTGAGAAAAATCATTTCGAGTGGAGATTGTCTATTATTGAAGCGTATTTCAGTTTTAAACGGAATTTTCCGCGATTTTCAAAAGGATCACGAAAACCATTGGGTTTAAGAGAATTTATGAAGAGATCTTTTTTATGGAGAATTGAATTCTCTACAAAAAAAGTCTCCTGACAAATTTTCCTAAACCCAACGGTTTGCGAGATCCCTTTAAATAATGAAACAAAAGTGAGAAATTTAAAAAATACTCCTGAATTTCACGTTTCGCGATATTCATTTATTTGCTTTGATGAAAATATCATCAAAGCAATATCATAGGAGATTAGTAATGTTAAAAAAAATACGAAAAACAAAAAAAAATTATATTCACAAGCTGAAGATATGAGTTTCGAATAGTTTAATCACTTTTTTCGGGTAAATTAAAGCACATTTTTCCCCGAATTATCAGGAATTAATTGGAAACAAGCCTGAAAATCCTCATTTTTCCCTGTTTTATTAACCGTACTTCAGGAGACTACCTCAAAAATTTGAGAAAAATCATTTCGAGTGGAAATTGTCTATTATTGAAGCGTATTTCAGTTTTAAACGGAATTTTCCGCGATTTTCAAAAGGATCACGAAAACCATTGGGTTTAGGAGAATTTATGAAGAGATCTTTTTTATGAAGAATTGAATTCTCTACAAAAAAGGTCTCTTGACAAATTCTCCTAAACCCAACGGTTTGCGAGATCCCTTTAAATAATGAAACAAAAGTGAGAAATTTAAAAAATACTCCTGAATTTCACGTTTCGCGATATTCATTTATTTGCTTTGATGAAAATATCATCAAAGCAATATCATAGGAGATTAGTAATGTTAAAAAAAATACGAGAAACAAAAAAAAATTATGTTCACAGGCTGAAGATATGACTTTCGAATAGTTTAATCACTTTTTTCGGGTAAATTAAAGCACTTTTTCCCCGAATTATCAGGAATTAATTGGAAACAAGCCTGAAAATCCTCATTTTCCCCTGTTTTATTAACCGTACTTTAGGAGACTACCTCAAAAATTTGAGAAAAATCATTTCGAGTGGAAATTGTCTATTATTGAAGCGTATTTCAGTTCTAAACGGAATTTTCCGCGATTTTCAAAAGGATCTCGAAAACCATTGGGTTTAGGAGAATTTATGAAGAGATCTTTTTTATGAAGAATTGAATTCTCTACAAAAAAGGTCTCTTGACAAATTCTCCTAAACCCAACGGTTTGCGAGATCCCTTTGAATAATAAAACGAAAGTGAGGAATTTAAAAAATACTCCTGAATTTCACGTTTCGCGATATTCATTTATTTGCTTTGATGAAAATATCATCAAAGCAATATCATAGGAGATTAGTAATGTTGAAAGAAATAAGAGAAACAAAAAAAAATTATATTCACAAGCTGAAGATATGACTATCAAATAGTTTAATCACTTTTTTCGGGTAAATTAAAGCACATTTTCCCCGAATTAACAGGAATTAATTGAAAACTAGTCTAAAAATCCTCATTTTTTTCCCTGTTTCATCGACTGTACTCTGGGATACTACCTTAAGAATGACGATTACCGAGACACAATTTATAAAATTAAAAAATTTATTATACTCTTCAATTATTCAGAATTATATCCAAAAAAGCTTAAACTCTCTCATTTTCAAATGATTTAAAAAAAGAAACAATTATTTCTTAAAATCTACATAAATATACTATATCTCATAAATTAAATGATAAAGTAATTAATTTGAATGAGCTTTTAATATCTAAGATTTAATTACGACGTATATACATTTTTTTTATAATAATAATAAAAATTAAAAAAAATTAAATAAATATGGATTTATAGAATTTGCATTAATTGAAATTAAAAGAAATAGAAAAAAGAGTTTCTACTCTTTTTTTTCTTTTTCGTAGTTTCGCATTCTTGAATTATTGGATAATATTCTCATGAATGAACGCATAAATATACAAAGCATTTAATGATCATTCTAATTACGTTAATTTTACCAATAAAAAATGCTAATATCATCCCAGATTATTAAATGTAGTTTTTTAATACTTATTTCTCTTTTTATATTCCACAGTTTTACGAAATTATGAGAATCGCGAAAAAAAATTGAATTTTTGCCTTAGAAACAAAGGGGCGTAAGTGCTGTGTATAAATATAGGCACTTACGCCCCTTTGTTTCTAAGACAACGATTTAATTTTATCATCAGTTTTCTTTTAAATCTTTCAGAAATTAATGGAGATACGCCCTTTTTTGCTCTGATCCTTTTTTTTGGAGAAAAAAAGTTTAAAAGCGAAAAAAGGGAATTTTAAATGAAATCGCTCTATCTCCCTTAGTTTCCAAGATATTTTCTTTAAAAAAACTGACGATGGGATAAAATTGATTTTTTTTTTTAATTGAATTTTTCTGAAAAATTGAATTTTTCAAAAAAATTAATTTTTCTGAAAAATTCAATTTTTCTAAAAAATTCAATTTTTCTAAAAAATTCAATTTTTCTAAACAATTAATTTTTCTGAAAAATTTAATTTTTCTAAAAAATTCATAATTTTCTTTTTTTTTTGGGGGGAAAAAAAGATGATTTTTTTTTTAAATTAGTGGAATAATTACCGTTACGTAGAATTTATCATCGAGTTGATTCTAATAATTTAATTCCACGGTATCTTCGAGATACAGCAATTTGTCGGTTTTTTCAAAGGGATTCGAATGATCTTGTGTCATTATTTTATGATGGACTAAAGATTGTTAACAGATATTATTTGATTTATCCAACCAATGAATGCTGATACTTTGACATAAACACCTGGCACATCCACTCTCCCACAGCCAAAGCCCCAGGATACCAAACCAGCTAACTCGTAGAAACCATCGTCTTGGCATACTAATGGACCTCCACCATCTCCCTAAATTTGAAAAAAAATTAAAGGGTAAGATTTGATGTAAAAAATCTAAGACACACATTTTCTAAAAAATATTTTATATGATGAAAATGAGTCGAAATCAGGGAAAATATTAGAGATATGTTGTTTTAGATGATTCCATTGAAAAGCTGAGAAAATTTTACATGGGAATCATATGTCACATCAAATTTTTCGATATTTTTCAAAAATTTCGATATTTTTCGAAAATTTCGATTTTTTTTTCGAAAATTTCGATTTTTTCAGAAATTTAAATTTTCAAAAAATCTGAAATTTTTGAATTTTTAAAATATCGATGAAAAATTCTCTTGTTTTTTCAAAAATCAAAATTTTCGTAAAATTCCTCTGTTTTTTCAAAATCTAAATTACCCAAAATTCCAAATTTTTGAATTTTTTTTTGAAAAATGTGACTTTTTCCAAATTCAAAATTTTCAAAAAATTCCAAAAAATTACTTGCGACATATCATTTCCACCTAAAATTTCCTCAGCTTTCCATCCCACCCATCAAAAAAATCCCACCTCCCACCCCTCCCCGAAAACCACCCTTTTCCCCTTCTTTCCCCAAAATAAAATCATAAATTTACCTGACAAGCATCATTTCCAGGTTCTCCACCAGCGCAGAAGCTACTTGCTGGTAGAATAAATATTTTTTCCGTAACAGCATTGACTTTTCTGATGCATTCAGCATCGCTGACAATTGGAATTTCAGCTTCCCGTACCTTCAACGGAATGGGACCAGCTGATATATAAAAACGAAATTTTGTTTTTTTCAATTTTATCTAAATACATTAACTCTGGGAATATATTTATATTGAAAATCATTAATTATTGCAGAATTATGTGGACAATCACCTTCACCCATGTATCCATATCCAGTGACAGTACAGCGTTTTCCAGCAGTGTGACTGACCCCTCGAGCAGGCAAACAGACGAGACAAACGCCATCCTTGAGTTCCACCTGTCCATGAAGCTTCAACAAAGCTATGTCATTATCAAGAGTCTGACTATTATGATTATGATGAATATAAGTCGTTGCTACACGTAGAGTTTGTGCTCCGGGACTTCCATACTTCCTGGTGAGATCATGATCCCCTACACGTACGTAAATAGCATCACCGGACCTGACAATGCTGCAAAAAAATGACAAAATTGTAAATAAAGTGAAAAAAATTTACTATGATAGGGGAAGGTGGGGTAAAATGGATATTTTGATTGGGGGGTTCGAGATAGAGATTTTGTGATGATTTCATTGGAAAGCTGAGGAAATTTTGGGTGGAAAACATGTGTGAAAATTTATTTTTTGAGATTTTTGGAAAATTTCTACTTTTTTGGACGAGTTTTGAAGGGGTTGAGCTTTCGAAAATCGAAAAAATTCACTTTTTCGGGGATATCTGTGGTTCTGTTGGTCGTAGCGACCTGGGGTTCATCTCAAATGAAAGGTAAGCTCATTTCTCATCGATTTATGTGGTTCAAATTTTTTCAAATCAATTTTTCAAATACTTATTGGCCATTTTCTGAAAATTAGTTTTTGCCCTATAAGTATTTGAAAAATTGATAATTTTTTTTTAAACCACATAAATCGATGGGAAATGAGCTCACCTTTCATTCAGGATCAACCCCAGATCGCTACGACCAATAGAACCAGAGATATTCCCAAAAACCTGAAATTTTTCAAAAACAGAAGGTTTTCACCTTCAAATCGCTCGCAAAAAATTGAATTTTTGAAAAATTCAAAAAAATAACTTCCGACATATGATTTCCATGTGAAATTTCCTCTCAAAAATCGAAATATGACCCAAGTATGGATCGAAAATCAAAATACGGAACCTGTAGGGGCTAAAAATAAATATATATGACGTTATAGAGGCTACAATTGAGAATCTAGCCTTTATGAAAGCTGAAACTCAGAATCTAGACTCTATAAAGGCTTAAACTCGAAATCTATCCTTTATGAAGGATCAAATTGAGAATCTCGTCTCCATAAAGGCTAACACTTAGAATCTAGCTGTTATAAAAGCGAAACCCCAGAATCGAGCCTCTACAAAGGCTAAAACACGAAATCAATCCTTTGTAAAGGCTAAAACTCGAAATCTAGCCTCTATAATAGCTGAAACTCAAAATCTAGCTCTTATGAAAGCTAAAACTGGAAATCTAGCCTTTATAAAATAATCAGATATAAATCTAGCCTCTGGCCCCAAAGTTGGGCAAAAAATCAAAATATGGCCCAAGGTGGGGCTTTCCAACGGAATCATCAGAAAAAATCTATCTCCAATATTTCCCTCAATTTCTCCCAATTCCCATAGTACAAAATACCAAAACTAACATGTGTCCATTTCACCCCCCCCCCCCTCCCAAAAAAACAAGTTTCCTTACTTCGTAACGCAGTGAGCAGCAGTTAGAACCCACTGAGTCCCAATAAGTGCTCCTCCACACAAATACTGATTAAGCGAATTGATAAGTGCAATCTGCCAGCACCACTCATTAGCATCAGCATCCTCGCCCCCCACAACCCTCCCAAATCTCGACAAGCTCCTCGCCTGAATAGGTCCCCTCGACGTTCCCTTCACCCCACAAACATATTTGCTATAAATCGGGCTCTTAGTAGTCGTCAACATCGTAACAGCTGCAGTAGGACTTATCGTAGGTTTCGTTGCCAAAAGTGGAGTCGTAGTGAAGCTCGTCTCATAAAACGCTGGGAAGTCCGTGGAAAACGCAGGTTTCCCCACTGTTGTCGGAGCAAAAGTATCGTTCCTATTGGTCAAAGTCTGCTCGGTCGAATTTCCATTATTTAGAACCCTTATAAGGAACTTTTGGGCGCAGCATTGATGACCAGATTTCTTGCACTTGAAGAGGTTCGTCAACTCAGCGTTTCTGAAGCATGTGAACGATAAGTAGGACACTATGCATGATCCTGGACACTCTGGTCGTGGATCCGGAGGAAGTGCGACTGTTGTTGTTGGTGGTTTAGGTGAAGTGGGTCTAGGTTTTGGAGCTGAAACAGGCGAATTTCCCTCTTCGCAGCAGATCGAACCACTTGAACAGGTTGAGGTCTTTTGGATGATGGTGTTGGGTCGTTCGCAGAAAGCTGCGAAGATTGCGAGAAGACAGAAACCTCTGCAGGGAGGCAGTTTTGAGTGGGACTTTGTTGGTTGGGGACGTGCGGTTGTTGCTGGAGCGGTTGTGGTTGTGGATTCGATCTTTGGGGGTGGATCGGTTATGCAGCAGGAGCTGTCTGTTGGACATTCTGCTTCTCTATCAATATTATCACAGAATAGAGCGAAAAGACCGTTGACACACTCTCCTTTGCACGGTTTTCGCTTGACCGGTAAGGGTCGCTGGGTTGTTGTGGTTGTTGTTGTTGCGGGGAGGGTGTTCGGGCTTGCTGGTCGTGATGTAGTTGTTTTCTCTTCTTTTGTGGTGTTTAATCTGGAGGAACGGTCGATGACGTAGAATTCGGGGGGTGGATTGCTACCGAATGAGTCTTTTGAAACGCAGCAACGGTGACCAGGTTTGCAGAGATTTTCTATGTTGAGGATCGCTTCGCAGTAGTTGGTTATTCGGGCTTCTATGCAGAATCCTGGGTGACACTTTGATACTGGAAGTGAAGGGGTAAATGGATTTAGTGGTGGAGATGTAGAATAATGGGTTTGAAAAATATTTTTAGAGAGGTTTTATAGGAAATTTCGATAGATTTATTTTATAGAAAATTTCTATGGATTTATCGTATATGGCCTATTTTCTACGCTGTTAGAAAAAAATGGAAATTTCATAGACAATTTGATGGAAATTTCCATAAACGTGATATTGAACTTTTTTTTTAAGGGAAGATAGTTATGAAATCTGTGAGTTTCAGAGGAAATTTGAAGAAATCTATGAGTCTTGAGTAGAATTGAGACGAAAATTCTACAATTTACTTGAATTTTCAACTCAACATGAATATTCAGAATCAAAATGACTTGAATTTTCAATTTTTTCTTGAATTTTTCCTATTTTTACTAAATTTTCAAGAAACAATTAAACTGAAATTCACAAATTTCATTGATATCCAGGCGTGAAATTATTTGAAAGTCGATGATGTGTTAATTTTCTAATGACGTAATGATCGGAAATTTCAGTAGAAATATGAATCGTTTTGAAATTTCCGGGATTTTGCACGGAAAATTCAACCGGAAATTTTTAACAGTGATATAGGCATTAGTAAGAATGAGGAATGGAGGAGAAGAGCACAAAAATCACAGAGTTTATAGATATTTTATAGGCATTTTTCTTACAGACATAAGATTTCACTATAGAATCCCATATAATTCTCCTCGTATAGAAATAATTCTCATAAAAACAATATATATATAAAATATCCCAATACCATATACGATAAATTCATAGAATTCTTTAGAGAATCAATTTATGCAAATTTTCTATAGAAAATTTCCAATAGAAATGTTCTATAGAAATTTTCCAATAGAAATTTTCCATAGAAATTTTTCAATAAAAATGTTCCATAGAAATTTTCCAATATAAATTTTCTATAGAAATTTTTCAATAAAAATGTTCTATAGAAATGTTTCAATAGAAATATTCTATAGAAATTTTGTAATAAAAATGTTCCATAGAAATTTTGCAATGAAAATGTTCTATAGAAATTTTCCAATAGAAATGTTCTATAGAAATTTTTAAATAGAAATATTCTATAGCAATTTTCCAATAGAAATTTTCTGTAGAAATTTTGCAATAAAAATGTTCTATAGAAATTCCCCAATAGAAATTTTCTATAGCAATTTAGCAATAAAAATTTTCTATAGGAATTTCCCAATAGAAATGTTCTATAGAAATTTTCTATAGAAATATTCTATAGGAATTTCCAATAGAAATTTTCTATAGAAATTATGCAATAAAAATGTTCCATAGAAATTTTCTATAGAAATTTTTGCAATAAAAATGTTCTATAGAAATTTTCCAATAGAAATGTTCTATAGAAATTTTCTATAGAAATATTCTATAGGAATTTCCAATAGAAATTTTCTATAGAAATTTTGCAATAAAAATGTTCTATAGAAATTTTCCAATAGAAATGTTCTATAGAAATTTTCTATAGAAATATTCTATAGGAATTTCCAATAGAAATTTTCTATAGAAATTTTGCAATAAAAATGTTCTATAGAAATTTCCCAATAGAAATTTTCTATAGAAATTTTTCCAATAAAAATGTTCTATAGAAATTTTCCAATAGAAATATTCTATAGAAATTTTCCAATAGAAATTTTCTATAGAAATTTTTGCAATAAAAATGTTCTATAGAAATTTTCCAATAGAAATGTTCTACAAAAAATTACGTACATAATATTTCTATAATAATCTCCACCACTAAAAACTAATCAAAATAATAAGAAATACTTACTCGAGTGTTTTTCAGACTCCTTCGTAGCTTCCTGCATCAGATAAAACCGATTAGAAAAAAATAAATCCCGAAGAAGTCAAGGACAATCACAAATTACTCCTTTTTTTCAAACATACCGTTGTAAGTGCTGTTGATGCAGTTGTTGAGGCAGTAGTTACACTTGTGAGAGTTGTACTAGTTGAAGAAAGTGCTGTGGATTGAGGATAAATGACAGTGGTTGCCTTTTCTGTACTAGTAGGTGTTGAGCCATCTATATCATTCTCTGAAGATGTTTCTGTGCTATTTACTGGTCCATTCACACAGCATCTCATACTTGGAGTTGGACACTGTACATCTTCTAGTACTTCATCGCATATTAGTGTTGCCAGTGCATGAACACATACACCAGGACAGTTATCACTGTTAGCAGTATTTGCTATTGAATCTAATAAACCTGAAAACCAGTTTTCGAAGGAAATTCAATGAGATGAAAATAAGAAAGATGAAAAATAAAAGATATTCTTGGGATTATTGGTGAAAATACGAACACACTTGGTGTGTTAGTGTCAGGGGCAGTGTCAATGGCATGGAAATATGACGTAATCATAGAGGCGATCGTAATCACTTCAATGCCGTTATGTAGAATGAAGAAGTGAAGTAAGAGGAGATTCGGGGGATATTTTATAGATAGATATATGTAATTTAACGGCTTGATTTTCTTCTTTTTAATAGCTTAGGAATTTTAGATTATCTTGAAATGTTCGAGAAATCATCATTTTATTTCTTGGAAGAAGAAATAAAATTAGTAATGGGAATGAATTTGTGGGGAAAAATAATGAAATTTGAATGGGAATATTTTTTGATTCTTTTTTTGCGTTTTTTGAATAAATTATTACAAAAAAAATATTTAAGAAATTTGAATTTATAGGTTTTTTAATTTTTTAAATGTGGGTATTTTTCACTTTTTTTGAAAATAATTTATTTGCAAAGAAAAAATGAAAATAGTCGAATTTTCTGCTATTTTTTCATAATTATTGAAATTAGCACACATCTAATAATTGAAAAAAAATTAAATACATCAATTCTTACAAAAAAAACTATTTAAAAAATTTGAATTTCTACTTTTTTTTAATTTTTAAAATGTGCATATTTTTCATTTCTTTTTAAAAACAATTTATTTGTCAAGAAACGAAAAAAAAAGAGCTTAAAATTGTCAGATATATAAAAAAAAATAACTGTATAGTAATGAAAAATCTCATTAATGTAACTGTCGTGATAATTTGTACGTTAATTGTTGCTTCTCGGTTGAAAAAAAAACAAAAAAGAAGAAAAAAAAAAATTCTCAGTAATTCGAAGAGAGTCAAAGTCACTGGGGCCTTAAACACATGGAAAGTAATGGCAAATGCCATTGCCATTGCCAATTAATTACAATGAAAATGCAAAAACTTATAAATAAAGAAGCGTTTTTAACAATAATAATAATAATAATAATATTGAAATTAGCACAAATTTCAACAGAAATTTGAATTTTCTCAAACGAACAAATCATTACAAAAAAAAAAAACATTCAAAAAAATTTGAATTTACAGTTTTTTGAATTTCCCACATTTACATATTTTTAATAATAATAATAATAATAATGAAATTAGCACACATTTCAAGAAAAATTTGAATTTTTTCCAACAAATAAATTATTACAAAAAAAGAACATTCAAAAAAATTTGAATTTTCAGTTTTTTGAATTTCCCACATTTACATATTTTTTTCATCATTTCTTCTAAATAATTTACATACACATATATATATGTATAAATATAAAAGAGCGCTGAAAATTATCAGATGTTTGCTATTTTCAGTATCATGCGCATTTATTATTATTATTATTATTATTATTATAAAAAATATACAAAATAAGGGATATTTTTTTGAATCATTGAAATAATTAAAAAGTAATTTATTAACAGGTATGTAACGAAACAGAAGGTCCAATGTGATTTCTACTTTGGTCAGGGATAACGGCCCCAAACAAATATAACGGTAATTATAATGAACCGTGCTGGAAGTTATATAGTGTGTATTGGAAGCGGGCGCCCCTTTCAAAAAAAGAAAAAAAAAAAAGAAAATTCTCCACATGTAAGAAATTCACAAATTACGCGACAATTTGCACACACACACACAGAAATTTTCTCATTGTCTTTTATAATTTTGTAAATATTTTTTTAATTTTTTCTGTTTTTTTTTTTCAGAAGTAAATTCTCTGCAAAAAAAAAACAAGTAATAGTAACACATTTTCAAATTGAAGCCGACCTTTTTGCGGTCATTGGTATCTCATCCGCATAGCTGCAATAATCCAATGGCTTTCTAAGTAGGCCAACGTCTCTTATCTTCTCTTGTTGATTCTTTAACTACCTTTTAATATAAAAAAAAAGAAGAAAAAACAAAAAAAAAAGAAAAAAAAATTGGTGTCGTGTTGCATTCTCTTGAATTCCGTTCAATTTCTATTTCTCAAAAGATCTATTGATTATCGCGAATTAAACAGCCTACACACACATACAAACACACACACACACACATAAAAATAAAAAAAAAACACGTCAGTGGTCAATGAACTCAATTGATTTGAAAAAAAAAAATTTTAAAAAAAGGAATTTTTAAAATTTTTTTACAATAATTCCTTTTTTTTTTTTTAATAAAAAAGGATTTTTTTGAATATAATATTTGAAAATGCGCTTACCTGATAAAAAACTGCCTGCAAGACTGTCATCATCTTGACCGTTAACAATTTGAATTGTTAAAATACAAGCAATGATAAATATTCCAATTTTTTTTTTCGCCATTATTCGAAATAATCGAAAATTCGAAATAATCAGGAATTATTTCAAATTTGCCTCTCTTTTTTTTTTCTTCTTCTTTTAACTAAAAAAGAAACACGTGCCTCACTTTACTCCAAAAACAAAAATTCCAGACACTGGTATCGACATTTCCTGAATTTAAATCAAAAATTTTTAAATTAATTCAAATTGATTTTTTTTTCAAAGGTGAATGTCAAGGGAGAAATGAAGCAAAAGAAGGTTTTTTGAAGACACTTTGTGTGTATGTGGACTTGTTGGCTGACAGAGACACTCTGGGTCGACTGTAGGCCTTGTTGAGACATGAAGGCCCCACTTCTTGTGGGTCAGGGCGCGTACATCCGGGGATCTCCCCCTCATTACATCCGTGAGCACGTCGACCTTACGCCTTAATGGAGTGGAGGTAAGTCTATCATGCATGATAACTGATGATGTGAAGAAACGAAAAAAAAAAGACTTCCTTGGAATGATATTCGCGGCAAAAATGAAAGCGGTTTTGGGGGAATTGAAGATAATACGGGGGTAAAAGTACCAGTTATTGACACTTTTTGCACCTTTTTCTGACTTTTTGCACCTTTTTTGACCTTTTCCACCTTTTTTTGACATTTTGCACCTTTTTTTCAACTTTTCCACTTTTTTTGACATTCTGCACCTTTTTTTTACCTTTTCCACCTTTTCTTGGACCTTTTCACCTTCTTTTGACCATTTCCACCTTTTTTTTGGAACTCTTCACCTTTTTTTTCACATCTTGCACCTTTTTCACATTTTTTTTGACATCTTGCTCCTTTTTTTGACCTTTGCCACCTTTTTGACCATTTCCACCTTTTTGGAACTTTTCCACTTTTTTTTGACATCTTGCACCTTCTTTTGGACCTTTTCCACCTTTTTTTGACTGCTTGCACTTTTTTTTCAACTTTTCCCACCTCTTTTTTACCTTTTCCATCTTTTTTTGATCTTTTGCACCTTTTTTTTGACCATTTCCACCTTTTTGGAACTTTTCCATTTTTTTTTTGACATCTTGCACCTTTTTGGACCTTCTTCACCTTTTTTTTTACTCCTCGCACCTTTTTTTGACCATTTCCACCTTTTCTTGACCTTTTCTACCTTTTTTTGACCTTTCCCACCTCTTTTTGACATCTTGCACCTTTTTTGGACCTTTTGCACCTTTTTTTTACTTTTCCCACCTTTTTTTGACCTTTTTCAAATTCAAATAAATAGAAATTTTTTTTTAAATTCTTGAATCAGAATAATAATTTCTATAGAATTTAT
The DNA here is from genome assembly GCA_963942555.1 of Aleiodes leptofemur. Taxonomy (NCBI): domain Eukaryota; kingdom Metazoa; phylum Arthropoda; class Insecta; order Hymenoptera; family Braconidae; genus Aleiodes; species Aleiodes leptofemur. The sequence goes on along the minus strand of OZ012614.1, from coordinate 15,165,169 downwards.
AAAATCTTCATAATTAGAGGGAAAAACGGGGCAAAATGGGCCTCCGGAACAACATCATTTAGGTATTTTTTTCGGAGTGAGGGAAAACAGCAAAAAATTTGAAAAAACGCGCTAATATGTTAACATTTTTGTCGATTTTTTTAAAATTTCTTCCGGAAACTCTTTCACTCTCAAAAAAAATCGCGAATTATTTTGGGACCGACGGGTCCATTTTACCCCCCCCCCCCCCCCTCTCCCTCCTTCCCCCTGTCTCTCCTACGAATTTAACGTATAATATTATATTGTACAGATGAAGAAGGCCGTTTTCGCGCCTTTTGCTTATTAATATTTGAATTTCAATATGAAATATCTCAGGAAAAGGTACAATTGTAAAAAAAACAGTACTTCTACCCAAGATTTAAATGTTTTATCACGCATTTTTATTTTATAATCTCCAAGAAATATAAATCTTCATAAAGTTTCTGTGTACATATATATTTTTTTGATCAATGATAATAATAACAGTAATTAACACACATTTAAACGCATTACCGAAGTTTTTTCATAGAATTTTGTTCGTTGTCTTCGTTCGTTTATATTATTTTTGTATAAATATATATTGGAATTAGGACGAAAAATAGACAATGCCTTTCTTTTTTTTATTTTCGGAAGATATTCGCAATTTCTCTCAATTGAGTAGAGCTATAAGTAGTTTCTTAGATGCAGCAGCACAATCATCCTGTAAATAACAGACAAAAACGAAAGCTCATGAGTATTTTTCTATTTGTGCAAAAAAAAACGAGAAAAAAAACCGAAGAGATTCACTCCTTAATTCGTTAATTTCACATAATTCAAATAATTCAGTTAATATCACGTGAGTTAAATAATTAAAGTATTAAATAATAAAGTGTGTTAATAAAACTGAGTTTTCAAGAAAATTTGTGCAATGTAAAATTAAAAGAATAAAACGAATTCTTGTTAAAAATGTGTGTTTGTGTGTTTTTCCATTCTTCGTAATTTGCTGAACATCCAAGAAGATCTTTTACATTCAATTTATCAAAGCTAATAGTAGACTTTTGAAATCATCGCTGCAGTCGCTCTGTAATTCAAAGAATAAAGGAAAAAAAATAGCGCAAATGATGATTAAATAATGAAATTAAAGTTAAAATATTAAAAAAGTGATAATTAAGAATTATTGAGAGGTAAAATGGGAAAATAAGTTAAATTTTTTGTATAAAATCGTTGATAAACAATTTATATAACATGAAATTCTCAAATTTGATTCAGTGAATCTGCAAAGAATGTAATGAGGACCAAAATGAACCCGCGAAACGGAAAATTAATTCAAAATTGAAAATATTTCTTTTTTTTTTACATTTTTAAGATTTCTCAGGATTTAAAGAAATGTAAAAAATAATGGAAATTTTTCAATTTTCAATTATTTTTTTGTTTTCAGAGCTTATTCTATTTCTCATTAAATTTTTTACAGATTCACTGGATCAAATTTGAGAATTTCATGTTGTATAAATGGTTTATCAACGATTTTATACAAAAATTCAATTTTTTTTTCCAATTGTAGCCTCCAATCATCCTTAAATCGAAATAATTGTGATAATTACACGAAACATAAATTGAAAATTAATAATTGAATTCATTTTCATGTTAATAATTATTGGTTTAAAATATCATGGGAAATTGGAAGATTTTTTTTTTTTTAAATAATTTAATAACTTGATAATGTTAATATAAATGTATTATAATTCAATCATTTTAAAAACAATAAATAAAAAGCATTGTCAATTCGCCAATTGAAAGCAATTAGCGAATTAAAAATGTTTTAGTATTGCTTTTTTTTTTTAAAAAAAAAACCTTCCAATTTCCCATGATATTTTAAATCAATAAATTGAAAATGTTATTTTTAAATGAATTACTTCGTATAAAAATCCATCACATTAAATTAATAATTTAATTAATTAATAAAACATTCTATGAAACATACTGACCATGAAATTAACGATTTTTTTCCTATTGTTAGATACAACGCGACAAGCAAAAATTATAAACAGATCAATTATTGGCCAGTCAAAGCAAGTAAAAGTCTCTTGTAGTCTCCAGATGTGTCATCCTGAAAGTGTTTTATTGAAAATTAAATAAAACGAGAAGAAAAGAATGGAAGAAGTCTAGTAAAATGAACTTTATAGTAGTTTAAAGTGCATTTAAATAAATAAAAAAAAATTTTTTTTTTAATTTACTAGAAAAAAAAAAGGAGACGAGTTAAATTTACGGATGTGATGGTTTTCTTACGAACTCGACTTAAATATATAAAAAATTTTTTTAAAAACTCGACTTAAATAATTTAAGTAATTATTTCATAATAATAGGGGCTTACATCAATATCTCCAGCTAATGAACGGCCATAAATCTCCTCATAAGCTTCTTTTATGTCTCCAAGATCAATTTCTGAACGAGTGACAATAATGCGAATTAAGGCAGAATCAGTTGTGCCCATTCCTGCCATTGCCTTGTGCAGTCTCTCAGCGAAATATGAAGTCTTGTCACGTGCACATTTAACTGAAATTAATTATTGTCATTCATTATTCATGTTTTTATTATAAACTTGAAATTGCAGAAGAAAAATGGGGGATTAAATTGGAATTTTTGAAGGTGGGTCTGAGAAAATAGGGGAGGGTGGGGTAAAATGGGCTTTTTGGTATTTCATACTATGGAAATTACGAGAAATTGAGGGAAATATTGGAAATAGGTTTTTTCTGATGATTCCATTGAAAAGCTGAGGAAATTTACCATGAAAATCATATGTCGGAAGTTATTTTTTTGAATTTTTCAAAAATTCCATTTTTTGCGGGAAATTTGAAGGTGAAAACCTTCTGTTTTTGAAAAATTTCAGGTTTTCGGAAATATCTCTGATTTTATTGGTCGTAGCGATCTGGGGTTGATCTTGAATGAAAGGTGAGCTCATTTCCCATCGACTTATGTAGTTTTAAAACAAATTATCAATTTTTCAAGTACTTATAGGGCAAAAACTGATTTTCAGAAAATGGCCTATAAGTGTTTGAAAAATTGATTAAAAAAAATTTGAACCACATAAATCGATGAGAAATGAGCTCACCTTTCATTTGAGATGAACCCCAGGTCGCTACGACCAACAGAACCACAGATATCGCCGAAAAAGTGAATTTTTTCGATTTTCGAAAGCTCAACCCCTTCAAAACCTGTCTAAAAAAGTAGAAATTTTCAAAAAATCTCCAAAAATAAATTTTAACCCATGTTTTCTACCCAAAATTTCCTCAGCTTTCTAATGAAATCATCAGAAAATCTCTATCTCAAACCGTTCAATCAAAATATCCATTTTACCCCACATTCCCCTATATCATTTCGCATTTATTTATTCATTCATTTATTTATTAATTTCAATGAATTTTATGGAACTTCATGCTCTTTTCTCTTTCTTCTCTTTACTTTTTCATTATATAGTCAATATTGTGTATAATGCCGATTGGCGTAAAATAAATAAATAAATGAATAAATAAATAAACATAAAAAACATCACCATTCTTTAAAAATCGAAGAAAAAAACATTGAATAATTCTTTTTTTAACTAAAAATTCAGTCATTACCAACAGCAAGATATCCATCCTCCAAAGCCCCCGAAAATTCCCTCCTAATAGCATCTTCCATGCTGTGTCCTGCAGTTTCCTCATACTTCTGGAATATTTTACGCAACTGTGGATAACTCCTGGTTATCAAAATCGAGTTAAAAACGCTTTCATCAGTTCCCCAAGCGCCTTCACCAGCATTGAACAATCGTTCAGCCTCTTCAGCAGCTGCAGCCTCGTCCACAGTCGGATCTTCATCTCGATTAGCACAAGATAATGACACGAGAAGTCGTTTGAAGTGTCCAGAAGTTTCGCCTTTCAAATCCTCCTCAAGACTGCTCTTAAAAAGATCCTCATAAACAGCGGAAATTGTTTTAATTCCATAATTGCTTAATGAAGCGAGAACTTCGATGATTGTTTCCTCGTCAGTTCCCATTCCAGCAATAGCGTTGTTCAATTCACGAGCATAATACTCTGGAAGTGGCGTCATCAACGCGACAATAGCATTTTCAAAATTCCCGCCAAGTTCAGACTTTAAATCGGAGATTAGATCTTTTCCGAACATTGTCTTGAATTTATCAGCAATTTCGAGACGCTGGACTATTCCTCGACGTGCTAGAACATCGATAATAGCTTGTTCATCGGTTCCAAAGCCCTTCATTGCATTTCGGAGAAGCTGGGCATCGGCTTCTGGGTTGAAGGGATCAGCAGGGTACACTGTTGGAGTGCACTAAAGGGAAAAATGGAAAATTTGAATTAATTTATAGTGAACTTTGATCACAAATTGAATAAAATGATGAATATGATTTTGAAGAAGAGAAAATGAAGTTTTTAGATGAATTTAGAAGAGTTCAGAGGAATTTAGAAGAGCTTTTAGAAGAAAATAAAGTTTTTAGAAGAATTTTTAGAAGAAAATAAAGTTTTTAGAAGAGTTTTTAAAGAAAATGAAGTTTTTAGAAGAATTGAAAAGAATTTCTAGAAGAAAATGAAGTTTTTAGATGAATTTAGAAGAGTTGAGAAGAATTTAGAAGAGTTTTTAGAAGAAAATGAAGTTTTTAGATGAATTTAGAAGAGTTGAGAAGAATATAGAAGAGTTTTTAGAAGAAAATGGAGTTTTGAGAACAATTTAGAAGAGTTTTTAAAGAAAATGAAGTTTTGAGAAGAATTTAGAAGAGTTTTTAGAAGAAAATGAAGTTTTTAGATGAATTTAGAAGAGTTGAGAAGAATTTAGAAGAGTTTTTAGAAGAATTTTGAAGAGTTTTTAGAAGAAAATGGAGTTTTGAGAACAATTTAGAAGAGTTTTTAAAGGAAATGAAGTTTTGAGAAGAATTTAGGAGAATTTAGAAGAGTTTTTAGAAGAAAATGAAGTTTTTAGAAGAATTTAGAATGGTTTAGAAGACTGCAGAAGAGTTTTTAGAAGAAAACGAAGTTTTTTGGAATAATTTAGAAGAGTTTAGAAGAATTTTGAAGAGTTTTTAGAAGAAAATGAAGTTTTTAGAAGAATTTAGAAGAGTTTAGGAGAATTTAGAAGAGTTCTTAGGAGAAAATGAAGTCTTTAGAAGAATTTGAAGAGTTTTCAGAAGAAAATGATGTTTTTAGAAGAATTTAGAAGAGTTTAGGAGAATTTAGAAGAGTTTTTAGGAGAAAATGAAGTCTTTAGAAGAATTTAGAAGAGTTTTCAGAAGAAAATGAAGTTTTTAGAAGAATTTAGGAGAGTTTTCATAAAAAAATGAAGTTTTTAGAAGAATTTTTCGAAGAAAAGAAAGTTTTTAGATGAATTTATGTACTTTTTAAATACTATGGTAGACCCATTTATCGGACGGGTCTCATTTTCCGGATGCAGCAGCAAAATACACTGATAATATTCAAGTGAAAAAATCTAGTTTTTCAATACTTGCAAAAATGTTAAAATAACAATCAAGTAAATTATTTGATTCATTTAATTGAAGTTTTTTATTATTTTAAGAATTTAATTAATTGTAACTTGTCCGGGAACTGGTACCATTGTCTTAACCGTCCGGTAAGAGGTGCCTTTACCGGTATCGTGGAAAATAAGGGAGATAGGGCGAGTTTGCTGTGATTTTTCTTTTTTGTGAGAATAAGAACGCTCTATCTCGTATAGTTTCCAAGATATTTAAGAAAAAATAATAAAGTTATTGAGAAAAATAGCCTTTTTTTCTGTTTTTTTGTTTTTCTACGAAAATAGGCTTATTGATGAAATTATTTTTTTGTCTTCATTTTTTGAGAATATCTCGGAAACTAAGTGAGATAAAGCGATTTTACCCGAATTCTTTTTTGTAGCTTTTAAAATTCTCTACAAAACTTTTTCAGTTCAAAATTGCTCTATCTCACTTAGTTGCCAAGATATTTAAAAAAATGAAAAAAAAAATAGAATAAAATCAATTTCTCTAAAAAATTCATAATAATTTGGAAAAAAAAGACTTGACAATATTAATTACCTGAACATGATAGTATTGATGGCCAGCCATGATTCTCTACCTTTTCCTAGACAAAAAAAGAATAATAATTATGCGTCAATTCAGAGACTCATGAATAATTAGAAAAATTCCGTTAATAACGGTGTCTAATGATGCATAGAACCAACGCCCATTCCCATAAGAATTCATTGACATTGTGAAATGTCTCATAATGTGTTAACACACAATCGATTCGCCACGTATTATATATATATATATATATATACATAACTATTCCACTCCTATCACCGGCAAAAAAAATTATTTTATATTTGACTATAAAACTTACCAATTTCGTTTGAAATGTATCTCCTTTTTTTGAAAGTTCGTTGAAAATTGAAACTGCGAAAAAAAAAGAAACGTCAATTGATGCAATTAATTTTTATTATCACACAAAAATAGGTTTTTGAACGTGAGATTGAGAGTTTGTGAGTTATTAAACGTCCGTTACTGGAGACACAACTGTAAAAAAAGACATTCCGTTGAAAAACTTACCGAGAGAGTGGGATCGTCGTGAATTGTTCATGTGTGACGCAAAATGACGCATCGAGGATTTTTTCGAGTGGAGGGGTAGGAGGGGGGGGGGGGGGGATATTTGAAGGCCTTTGAATTGTATATTGTACCGATTGTACCTATGTTACTCATTTTATTCAGGGAAGATTGGTACTTTAGTTGAAGAATGAATCAGGATGAGTAATTGAGAGAAATATTGGCTGTGACATCATCTGCAAAAGAAAAAATGAATATTTTAGGTGTTTATTATTATTATTGATTAATTTACCGTCAATAGACGGTAAGGAATGGGTAAATGATGATTGTGAAGAGTTAAGATGGTATTTCAGGGAATTTGAGGATGGTTAAAGACTTGTTTTATTGATGGTGTATCAAAGATGATATTTTTTTACGTTATTCTGAATTTTTTCATAATTTTTGACCGCGCAGTTTATGAGATATGAATTATCAAAGTTACTGAAAATAGCGGTGGTGTGGATGAAACGACCTAAATCGGACGGAAATAACGAAATTACTAAAAAACCACAGGGTTGATCCATTATTTAAAAACAATTGGCGAAGAGAACAGCATTTTAACTAGATAATAGAAGAAAAAAATATTCAATTCACCGTATAGTTATTGAGAAATTTTAATTAGAAGGTAGTCGTAACTATTTGCCTCTCTCTCTGTCTCATGCATGTGATAGGAGATTAGTAATGTTAAAAAAAATACGAGAAACAAAAAAAAATTATATTCACAGGCTGAAGATATGACTTTCGAATAGTTTAATCACTTTTTTCGGGTTAATTAAAGCACTTTTTCCCCGAATTATCAGGAATAAATTGGAAACAAGCCTGAAAATCCTCATTTTTCCCTGTTTTATTAACCGTACTTTAGGAGACTACCTCAAAAATTTGAGAAAAATCATTTCGAGTGGAAATTGTCTATTATTGAAGCGTATTTCAGTTTTAAACGGAATTTTCCGCGATTTTCAAAAGGATCACGGAAACCATTGGGTTTAGGAGAATTTATGAAGAGACCTTTTTTATGAAGAATTGAATTCTCTACAAAAAAGGTCTCTTGACAAATTCTCCTAAACCCAACGGTTTGCGAGATCCCTTTAAATAATGAAACGAAAGTGAGAAATTTAAAAAATACTCCTGAATTTCACGTTTCGCGATATTCATTTATTTGCTTTGATGAAAATATCATCAAAGCAATATCATAGGAGATTAGTAATGTTAAAAAAAATACGAGAAACAAGAAAAAAATTATATTCACAGGCTGAAGATATGACTTTCGAATAGTTTAATCACTTTTTTCGGGTAAATTAAAGTACATTTTCCCCGAATTATCAGCGATTAATTGGAAACTAACCTAAAAATCCTCGTTTTTTCCTGTTTTATCGACTGTACTCTGGGATACTACCTTGAGCCCTTTTTTAAATTAAATTAATAATCAAAAATTATAGAATTACCCCAAATTTTTTTGAATTCCCCATTTTTTCAACCTTTCTCGCAGCATGAAGTCCCATTTACATGTGTAATTTCCCAGCGACTGTTTTTTTTTTTTCGTTTTGGAGGAATCTAGTAACCTTGCTCCAAAATTCATATTTTTGCTCTTCTTTTTTTCTGCACACACACAATGTTCCTCGATTCAACGATTCCACTATTCTGAGGAAAAAAACAGCAAAACAATGATAATAATAGAAAAATATCAAATTAATTAAAAAATTATTGACCATTTAAATATATATATATGCACGTAAAAATGGTTTATTTTTCCATATGCTAGAAATAATTTTTGTTTTTTCAAAGTGAGTACCAAATAAAAACTAAAAAATCATGAAAAAATCAGTTGCTCCAAAGTTCATAATAATGAAAAAAAATATTTGAATAACCGACAAAAACTATACTCATACTTATATTTTTCTATTTAATAAAGGGGAAAATTTTGTAAAAAAAAGGAATTAAATAAATGTAAAAGGCTAAAAAGCCATACATATGCTGAATAAATAATAATATTTGAATAATCTGTTATTTTCAGGTGTTATCAATCATATCATTAGTGGAAAAAGAAATGTCCTTATCAGATGATAGTATAAACATTGCTGGACGACTCGAAGACGTGAGATTAGTGGCAACAAATGATGCTAGGGATGGTGCAAGCACAGAGAATAATCATACATCCCCTCAAAACATGCAGAATATCAGCAGTGTCATGTTTTCACGTGCTAGACGTTCATTGGCATTTTCACTGGACGAGGATCAGCCTTTAGAGGGATTGAATCGTAATAACGAAGCTGGCACATCAAATTCTGATCAGTAAGATTGAAATATTAGAGGAAAAAGGGGTGAAATGGACTTTTCAAGGGATTAGGAGTGCAGATAGATTTTTTTGAATGATTTCATTGAAAAAATGAGAAAATTTCAGATGGAAAACGTGTCAGAATTGATTTTTTTGAATTTTTTTTAGGAATTATGGATTATTTTGGAAAAAAAAGGAATAATTTTTTTTTCAAAAACATTTAAATTAATGGGAAATTATCTCACTTTTCATTTAGAATATAGGTCTCAAGTCTCTGCGACTAATAGAATCAGGGAAATCTTCAAAAAAGTGAAATTTTTTTTCAAAAATGGAAAGAGTTTCACCTAATATTAGGAGAAATGGGGGTGGAATGGACTTTTTAAGGGAATGGGACTGCAGATAGATTTTTTTGAATGATTCCATTGAAAAGATGAGAAAATTTCAGGTGGAAAACGTGTTAGAATTGATTTTTTCGAATTTTCTTTAGGAATTATGGATTATTTTGGAAAAAAAAGGAGTAATTTTTTCTTCAAAAACATTTAAATCAATGGAAAATTATCTCACTTTTTGTTTAAGATCAGTCTGAAGTCTCTGCGATCAATAGAATCAGAGAAATCTTCAAAAAAAGTGGAATTTTTTCAAAAATGAAAATAATTTTACCTTAAAAAATTGACTAAAAAAATTGAATTTCTTGAAATATTCAAAAAAATCAATTCTGCCACATGATTTCCAAATTAATTTGAATTATCACATAATTTTCATTGAGATACTGGGGAAATTATTGGTGAAAAACGTATCAAAATTGATTTTTTGAATTTTTAAAAGATTATAAATAATTTTTAAAAAATCTATAAATCCATTTTTTTCCTTCAAAACCACTTAAATTAAAGGCAAATCATCTCCCCATTCATTTAAGATTTTTGCTAATTCGCTACGACCAATAAAACCGGAAAAATCCCCCAAAAAAGTGAAATTTTTCCAAAAACAAACAGTTTTACTTCCAAAAATTGCCCAAAAAAAAATATAATTTCTTGAAAAATTGCCAAAAAAAATAGAATTTCTTGAACAATTCCCAAAAAATAAATTCTCGCACATGTTTTTCATCTCAAATTTCCTCAACTTTTCAATGGAATCATCAAAAAAAATCTATCTCAATAATTTCCACTAAATTCCCCCAATTTTCATAACAAAAAACATAAAAACTAAAAAAGTCGGTCCATTTCACCTTATTTCCCATTTTTCCCCTTTTCCACTCCACCTCCCCCCCCCCCCCATAATTAAAGCCCCCCTCCTCCACTAGCTAAATATTGATATTATTTTTTTTAATCTACTATTTTCTTTAATCATCATCCTCACTTTTTTTCAGGCCCAGTAATTCTGCGAATGCATCACGTCCAGAATCCAGATCTCCAACAAATCAATTACCAAGTAACTCTCTTCCAACCAACGAGCCAAATCCTCCAGGATCTCCATCTCAGCACAGGCTTCCATCACAATTCTACAATTGGCAGGGAAGTAAGACAACAATGAGAGAAAGATTTGCATTTCTCTTTAACAACGAAATTCTGTCAGACGTGAGATTTTTGGTGGGTCGAGGTTCGCAGCAGCAGAGAATTCCAGCTCACAAGCTCGTTTTATCCTCAGGAAGTGCAGTTTTCGATGCAATGTTCAATGGAACACTAGCAACAGCCTCAGCAGAAATTGAAGTTCCAGATGTTGAGCCAACCGCATTTTTAGCCGTTTTATTATTCCTCTATACTGATGAAATTCGGATTGATCCGGAAACAGTCATGACAACATTGTATACAGCCAAAAAATACGCAGTATCGCCTTTGGAAAAACACTGTGTTGAATTTTTGAGGAGTCACTTGACTAGTGACAATGCTTTTTTGCTTTTAACACAAGCGAGATTATTCGATGAGCCTCAATTGGCTTCTGTTTGCTTAGATACTATCGACAAGTTCACGAATGATGCATTAAATGCTGATGGATTCGCTGATATCGATATTGATACTTTGATGGTTGTTCTGGAGAGAGACACTTTGAGAGTCAGGGAATCAAAAATATTCCAGGCTGTTGTGAGGTAAATTTAAACAGGGAAATTTGAATTTTTAGACGACAATATAAACATAGGGGAAGGTGGGGTAAAATGGAGACATCTAAATTTTTAGACAAATATTATGGAAAACTCTTGAAATTCATAGAAATATTGACGGTAGATTGTTTTTGATGATTTCATTGGAAAGTTGAGGAAATTTTAGGCGGGAAACAAGTGCTGGAACTAATTTTTTTGAATTTTTGGTGATTTTGACTTTTTTGAGCATTTTAGAGGGGTAAAAGCCTTCCTTTTTTTGAAAATTTTCAGTTTTTTGACGATATCTTCGGTTCTATTTGTCGTAGCGTGAAAATTTTGAAGGGAGGTGAAAGGTGAGATCATTTGCCATCGATTCATAGGGTTTTCAATTTAAAAATATCGATTTTTAAGGTATTTATGGGCATTTTTGTGGAACACTTTGGTGAAACAGTTTTTGGCCTATAACTATCCCAAAAATTGATATTTTTTAATTCAAAACCCCATTAATCGATGGGAAATGAGCTCACCTTTCATTTGAAACCAACCCCGAGTTGCTGCGACCAATAGAACCAGAGATATTTGCAAAAAACTGAAAATTTTCAAAAAAGGAAAGGTTTCTACCCCTCAAAAATACCGAAAAATATCGAATTTTCAAAAAAAAAAGAAAAAAATACATCTGACACTCGTTTTTCGGCTGAAATTTCCTCAGCTTTTCAATAGAATCATCGAAAAAAATCCATCTCTAACTGTTTCATTATAGTGTCCATTTTGCCCCACTCTCCCCTATATTATGAAAAGATTTTTAAATGAATGAAAATATTGGGAATAGATTTTTTTCAATGATTCCATCGAAAAACTGAGGAAATTTCAGTCGAGCCGCATGTGCCAGAATTGAGATTTTTCAATTTTTTGAGGAATTCTATTTTTTCTGGCATTTTTGAGGGGTAAAAGCCTTCGATTTTTGGGCAGATTCAGTTTTTTGAAAATATCTCTGGTTCTATTAGTCGTAGCGACCTGAAACCGATTTCAAATGAAAGGTGAGATCATTTCCCATCGATTTATGGGATTTTGAATTCTAAAATATTGATTTTTTACATAGTTATAGAACAAAAATCGATGATCACAATTTTTAACAAAAATTCCCATAACTATCTGAAGAATCGATATTTTTCAATCCAAAACCCCATTAATCGATGGGAAATGATCTCACCTTCCTTTTAAAATCATTCCCAGGTCGCTACGACCAATGGAACCACAGATATTTCCAAAAAACTGAATTTGCTCAAAAATCGAAAGACTTTTACCCCTCAAAAATGCAAAAAAAAAATCGAATTCTCAAAAAATTGAAAAAAATTAGTTCTGGTACATGTTTTACGACTAAAATTTCCTCAGCTTTCCGATGGAATCATTAAAAAAAATCTATCCCCCACTGTGTTTCATTACAATCTCCATTTTGCCCCACGTTTCCCTATACATTTCACACTTTAATTATTGTTAAAAAAAATTAATTTCACTATTTCCTCATTAATTCCAGATGGTCCGAGGCTGAATGCGTGAGACAACAGTTGCCAGTGACTCCTGAGAATCAAAGATCAGTGCTTGGTCGAGCCTTATCACTCGTCAGATTTCCTCTGATGTCAGTGGAGGAGTTTGCTATGGGTCCAGCGCAATGCGGATTGCTCACAGATCGCGAAGTCGTCTCATTATTCCTCTACTTTACAGTCAATCCAAAGCCATCAGTTGGTTTTGAGGCAATGCCAAGATGCAGAATGATGGGAAAAGAGCTGACAGTCTGCAGATTTCAGCAAACCGATAGCAGATGGGGATACAGTGGAACCAGCGATCGCATTCGATTTTCTGTCGACAGACGAATATTTTTGGTCGGCTATGGAGTCTATGGAAGTGTCTATGGACCAGCAGAATACGAGGTTCTCATAGAACTGATACACACAGCATCCGGAAAAGTCATTGCCACAAATTCCACTAATTACAGCTCTGATGGCTCTAGTTATACGTATCGCTTGATGTTTAAGGAACCTATGGAAATACGAGAAAACACGATTTACACAGCTTCCGCTACATTCAAAGGCCCAGATTCGCATTATGGCACTAAGGGAATTAGACGAGTCACTGTTGATTGTGATGCTGGAAAGGGCAAAGTCAAGTTTCAATTTAGCTTTGCTGCAGGCGATAATAATGGAACTTCTATTGAGGATGGACAAATTCCGGAATTAATATTTTATACGTAAATATCGTGAAATTTCAATTTGAAGTGAGAAAATTAAATTAAATTAATTTAATTTATTAATTTAATTAATTAGTTAAATTAATTAGTTAAATTAATCAGTTAAATTAATTAGTTAAATTAATGAGTTAAATTAAATAGTTAAATTAATTAGTTTAATTAATTAATCAAATTAATTAGTTTAATTAATTAATCAAATTAATTAGTTAAATTAATTAAATTAATTCTCCTAAAGTTTCTAGCCGAATTTAATTTTAATTTTGAAAAAAAAGGCGGGAGTGTACATTAAAAGGGGCTTCTGTCTATGAAAATCGGGGAAACTGGGGCAAAATGGACCCGCAGAGTAAAATCAATTAGAGATTCTTTTTTTTGGCAAATAAAGGCTACTTTTGCAAATTTTTTGAAAAAATTCACCAAAAATCTAGACATTTTGGAGCATTTTCTCAAATTTTTTCAGATTTTTTTGCGAATTCCTTCACTCAAAAAAAAAATCTTGAGTCATTTCGTCCTCGAGAAGGGGGGGGGGGGGGGTGGTTCCATTTTACCCCGAATTCCCCTATTATTTTCATCGCCTCCTCTATTAAATTAATTATGAAGAAATTTTTGAAACTCATGTCATGCTATCTATTTTGTTCAAAAAAGGAAAAAGTCGTATTGTATCTAAAAAAAATATATATGTATTTATTCCAATGGATAATTGACGATATAAAAAATACTTAGGCACAAGAATAATTGTATACTATCGTGTTATTTACATGCAGTGTTTTTTAATAGTGATGAACAAATATAAATGAATACAAGAATGCAAAAAAAATATATATATTTATCATTTTTCAATGAATCTCATTTTTTAATAAAGCTTTTTTTTTTATTTAAATGAAGATACGATAAATTTCCAATTCTGCATTGAGTTTTGAGATTGCGAGACGAAATTTTGACATCAGAAAAGAAATTAATGAAATTATGGTTTAAAAAAATGATGATTGACGCAATTTAATGAGATACTCATTAGATTATGTGTTTAATACTCAAATGAATTATAATACAAATGGAAATTCGAAGTATACATATATATATATGTCCTTCAGGCGAAATTAATAAGAATTCCTGTCATGTTTAGATTGTAATCTTAAAATATTAATTTTAAATATTGTATCAAAATTGTATATACACTCATCTACAATGGTGATAATAATTAAATAAGCGAAAAAAATAAATAGAAAATTTTCATAATATACAGAAAATGAAAACTAATTATAAAAACTGGCCGAAGGAAAAAAAAAATAATAAATTACGATAAAACTATAAATTCTTTGTGACTATCATACAAGTTTGATATAATTTTTAAGTTAAATTCTATATGACTACGAGGACTGATGAAAATTTAGTCTCATTTTATATTACATGCGCGTGTTTTTAGGAGGAAAAAAACACTTTAGGGGTGGGAGAATAGCGTTTGAATCGAATTGAAGCAAATAATTCAAAAGTTTCAAAAATTGAAGAATATTCGAAAAATGACGAATTAGTCGAAAAGTTTGAATTGTTCGAAAAATTACGAATTATTCGAAAAATTTCAAATTATTCGAAAATTTTTAAATTATTCAAAAAGTTCGAATTATTTGTGAATTTAAAAATTTCGAACTATTCGAAAAATTACAAATTATTCTAAAATTACAAAAGATTCTAAAATTTTCAAATTATTCTGAAATTTTCGAATTATTTCAAAAGTTCGAATTATTTGAAAATTCTGAATAACTTGCAATTTTACTAATTATTCAAATTTTTCGAATTATTTGAAAAATTACAAATTATCCTAAAATTACAAATGATTCTAAAATTTTCAAATTATTTCAAAAGTTCAAATTATTCGAAAATTCGAAAGTTTCGAATAACTTGCAATCTTACAAATTATTCAAAAAACTACGAATTATTATTAAATTGCAAATGATTCTAAAATTTTCAAATTATTTAAAAATTCTCGAATTATTCGAAAAGTTTGAATTATTCGAAATTTGAAAGTTTCGAATAATTTGTAATTTTTTTTTAATTATTTGAAATATCTCGAATTATTCGAATTATTCGCACACCCCTAATTCTTACACAATTTATTTTGTTAAATAAATTCATGCATTCGAAATTGGCGCTTTTTTTGAATGGTAAAACCGCGCTCTGCAATAGACATGAAAACGATCATCTTCATGCGCCCTCTCGAGTTGATAAAAGCGGATATAGATACTATTATTCAAAATACCTAAAGAATAATTGTAATTATAGAATTTAACAATGTTTCTTTTGCTTGGTAACAAATCTTCACGTATTCCTAATGTAATTAACAATTTATACAACTTAAATTGCGTCAGGTTCCCGATTTTTTTTCTTCATTTTGCTCTTAACTTTTTTGGTTTTCAATGTCACATTTTTCTTTTTCTTCAGTTTGGGATAAACTTCACAACTGCAACCACTTCTCACTCTAATGTGATCGAGTGTCCACGGGGATCCTGAACGAAGATCAGGAAAGTGGTGATCTTTATGGCGATGACGATGCTCTAATTTGTCAATTTCCTGAAAATAGAATTTTTTATAATTTTAGAAAAATTTAGAAATTTTAGAGAAAAATTTATTTATTAATCGATTTTTCAATGAAAAAAAAATTAAAAAATCACTTTTTTTTAAATATTTGAAAATTTTCAAAATTTTTTTGAAATTTTTATAAAATTTTTGTTTTTTTCGAAATTTTTTCGGATATTTTCTCAAATTAAAATCCGGAAAATTAAAATAAAAGTAATAATATAATGATAATACACAAAGATTCAACTATTTAATTTAAATTTCAATGAAAATTCATAATTAATGAAGAATGAAATGTGAATGTTCTCCAGATATCCATCATCTTATGTATTATTAGATAATTATGAAAAAAAAATGTAATGTCTATAATGATCGATAATACTCACCGATTGATGTAATTTCTTTGATGAATACTTGACCATAGCATACGAATAGGAGAATTTCTGTACGCATCTCGTTTGATTCATGATTTTTTTATCAATAAACCTGCAAGGTTTGTCAAGTACATCTGGCCTACACGAGTATTCGTAGAATCTTTGTTCATTTTCCGAGTCACGATAAAGTTCAACATACATTTCCTGACGATTTCTACCACCAGTTGGTTCAGTAATTTCTTCAATTATTGGACAACAGTCAACTGGAGTACCTTCTTCACCGCTTTCACGACGTAAAACGTTTTGAATCTCTCGATATGTCAGAGTAAATGGCCAAGTTTTGTATTCTTCACGTGCAGTCATCCTAATTATCGGTTAAAAACATAAATGCCCATTACTTATTTGAATTAAGGTAGTATCCCAGCGAGCTCGATATTACAGTTAGTTCCTTAATTTTTTGATGCTGTATCAAAGATGATAATTTTTCAACAATATTAATAACTATTAATTTTTTATATTAATTTGAGAAAAATCATTTCAAGTGGAAATTGTCTATTATTGAAGCGTATTTCAGTTTTAAACGGAATTTTCCGCGATTTTCAAAAGGATCTCGAAAACCATTGGGTTTAGGAGAATTTATGAGGAGATCTTTTTTATGAAGAATTGAATTCTCTACAAAAAAGGTTTCTTGACAAATTCTCCTAAACCCAACGGTTCGCGAGATCCCTTTAAATAATGAAACGAAAGTGAGAAATTTAAAAAATACTCCTGAATTTCACGTTTCGCGATATTCATTTATTTGCTTTGATGAAAATATCATCAAAGCAATATCATAGGAGATTAGTAATGTTCAAAAAATACGAGAAACAAAAAAAAATTATATTCACAAGCTGAAGATATGACTTTCGAATAGTTTAATCACTTTTTTCGGGTAAATTAAAGCACATTTTCCCCGAATTATCAGGAATCAATTGGAAACAAGCCTGAAAATCCTCATTTTTCCCTGTTTTATTAACCGTACTTCAGGAGAGTACCTCAAAAATTTGAGAAAAATCATTTCGAGTGGAAATTGTCTATTATTGAAGCGTATTTCAGTTTTAAACGGAATTTTCCGCGATTTTCAAAAGAATCACGAAAACCATTGGGTTTAGGAGAATTTATGAAGAGATCTTTTTTATGAAGAATTGAATTCTCTACAAAAAAGGTCTCTTGACAAATTCTCCTAAACCCAACGGTTTGCGAGATCCCTTTAAATAATGAAACGAAAGTGAGAAATTTAAAAAATACTCCTGAATTTCACGTTTCGCCATATTCATTTATTTGCATTGATGAAAATATCATCAAAGCAATATCATAGGAGATTAGTAATGTTGAAAAAATACGAGAAACAAAAAAAAATTATATTCACAGGCTGAAGATATGACTTTTGAATAGTTTAATCACTTTTTCGGGTAAAGTAAAGCACATTTTCCCCCGAATTAACAGCAATTAATTGAAAATAAACCTGAAAAATCCTCATTTTTTCCCTGTTTTATCGACTGTACTCTGGGATACTACCTTAAGAAAACATTAAATTAGCTTCTTACCAGTGGGAATTGTGGCCTTTTGTCGTATGTTCTCTGGTTTTTCTCGATGAAATTGAAAGAGTTACGTTACTGGCAGCTGTGAACCGCAAGAAGATGAATGCGGTTAACCATACCACCTGTAAATAAATAGTTATTTTACTCATTAAAATATTTTACAAATTGTCGCCTTTTACAAGAAAAATCTGAAAAAATTCAGGAAAATACCCCCGGAAGTCGCGCGTACTCTCAAATTTTTTCAAATTTTTCCCGCCTCCCGCCCCTCTTTGCCCTTATATCTTTTATCTTCCGGAAACTTTTATCTACAGGGAATTATCAAAATCCAATGAAATAGAGAAGAAAAAGAAGTGTCTCTCGTTACAAAGTCTTCAGCCATGACTCTGTGAACAGAGGAATTTATATACATATATATATGTATATACCATAACTTGACAGAGCCGAAACCGCACCAAGGTGACTAAGTAAATGTTTACACGTGTCAATCATGAAGACGCGTCAAGCATTTGCTTGTTTAAACAGTCCAGGCCACAAGGTTCTATCACTACATCACCTTCTCCAACAAATTCCACTCATAATGAACGAGTTGCATTCAATAATTATATTTCATGATAAAATTATACAGAAAAAAAACTTGAAAGACATATTCACTCATTCAAAAATATTTAGGAAAAATTATTCATTTAAAATCTAATGTTATTTAAATTTAATTGAATACAAATTAGTCGCTTATGTTCCTGGTTGTCCTATAGCTACTTTAAATAAATTTATTTTCAAAAAATTGGAATGATCTACTTTTTCCCTTTTTTTTTCTAAGTTATCATAAATATTCTAATTATTCCGATTTCGTAACATTTTACCGATATTAAAACAATGTCCACGATGATAAATTGTTATTAAATAATATTATAAACATCCAATATTGTTTCGAATTTGAATCACGCGGTTCCAGCATCTAGGACTGTGATTGGAGGATCCTCGGGATTTCAAATACCAATATTCCCGCCAATTCATGTTTTCATGTAATTAATTGGATTAATCGTCGCTATTTGTCCGGTAAAAGGCATTTTTTATGATTTGAAAAATTAATAGACACTCTGACGAACAAGAATATATATAGTTATATAAGGAAATAATAAATCTGTAATCATGAATTGTTGCAGTGAAACTGAAACTGAATCTCGCTTATGGAGTTCTAATGTTAATTTGATTTTTTTCAAAAATTACTTTTTGCCTCAATTTGTGTCCGGTAACATGGTGTAAAGTGAATTTTAAAAAAATCTCATCATCCTACTCTATCAAAAGTTGAACAAAAATTGAAAAGGAAAAATAGATTATCTTAACTACTTGTCTGCAACAGTCGAAAGAATTTTAATAAAAATAAAAAAAAAAACTTTTTCAATAAACATCCAGACACAATTATCATCTAAATACCAAAGAGATTCTTTTCCAATGCTTAATCACCTCAACAATTATTTATTGATAATCAAACTTGCCTTTTAAAAAGATATTTTTCATGTTAAAAAACTTAATGCCTGATTGCATTTTTTGAATTTCATAATTGAATTAAAATTTTTTTATTTTTTTTTAGAAAATTGTGAACGAAAGCAGAGAGATGCCTGTAGCTTATAATCTATGGTTATCTTAATTATTTATCCTTGTATGTGAAAACCAGATAATTCTAAATATGCAAATTATGAAAGGCCGTAAAAGCCGAGATCATACAACATATATATATATATATATAAATATATATATATATATATTTAACCGTTACGTGATAAAAACTATTTATAATTATTCTTATTTATTTATACATTTATCATCATTATTATTTATTATTATCATTATTATTATTCCCCATAATATTCCTAGATACCACATTTTTTAATTAATTAAAAATTGCTTTTTTTTCTAGTGAAAGGGAAAAGGTTTCTAAAAAATTAACAAAATAAAAAAAAATAGAAAAATTGACATTGTCATTTTTTTTTAAATGTTTATTTTTACCAAATTTTTTAATTCATGATCCATCAAAAAAAAATTGACATGGTCATTTTTTTTTTTTAATTTTCTTAAATGGATAATGAATTGTTCTTGTTTGTTAGCAGAAGCGAAGCATGTGAAGAATAATCAAACGAAAAAAAAACGAAAAAAAAAAAGGACTCGATCATCAGCATATACTGAATATTGAACAAGAGATTATCGACATAAACTAGTTGCTGCTGCTGCAACATACAGTCATATATGCGTAAAAAAGGGAAGAGAGAGAGAAAGAGAGAGAGAGAGATACTCCAGAAGTGATCGTTCTCCAGAGAAGTTGACGACGATGCTGCTAAGGTGGTATTATTAAATTATAATACCCCCACTTATTTCCATTCTCCTCTCATTTTCATATATACATATATCTATACACATAACGTTGCCTTAGGAATAAAGGGGCGTAAGTGCTATGTTTAAGTCCGGCACTTACGCCCTTTTATTTTTAAGGCGATGATACATATATACATATATATAGTCACCTTAGAAATAAAAGGGCGTAAGTGCTATGCTCATCCAAAGGACTTACGCCCTTTTATCCCTAAGTTTATCATCTTAGAAGCAAAGGGGCGTAAGTGCAATGCTTATACACAGGACTTACGCCCCTTTATTTTTAAGGCAATGATACATATATATAGTCACCTTATAAGCAAAGGAGCGTAAGTGCTATGTTTATCCAAAGGACTTACGCCCCTTTATTTTTAAGGCAATGATACATATATATAGTCACCTTATAAGCAAAGGAGCGTAAGTGCAATGCTTATCTACAGGACTTACGCCCCTTTGTTTCTAAGTTTGTTATCTTGGAAATAAAAGAGCGTAAGTGCTATGCTTATACACTGGACTTACGCCTATTTGATTCTAAGGAGACTCTAAGGCGATATATTATGTATATATATATAGATATATATATGTATTGAAAAACTGTTGAAGCGTGGACAAGTGTATAGTAGTTTTTGCATGGGCAATGCCTCAATAATTATCATTTATCAATATCGTCAGTTGTCGATGAAAGAAGGAGGGAAAAAGAGGGGGGGGGGGGGAGGAGGGAGGAGGAGAAAAGAAGAAAAAAAAAGAGGAGAGATGGTAGTATTGAGATTCCTCTGGAGTTTCACAGACACATCGGCACGTAATATTATGTAGATAACGGCTAGTGTATGCGAAACGACGAGAGATCTTTGAAAACGATATTGCCCGGTTTGACTTTATACTGGGCATTTCGTTCGTAACTGATGACTTCCGGAGGTTTCTTTTTTTTTTTTTTTTTTTTTTTAATATATATATATACACACAAAAATACACATTGATCCATGATTTTATAACTCTTCCCAACGAAATATCCAATTACAGGAGGACTTTGCGCGCGCTGAAAAGAAACGATTTGCTGCGGCATATCTTGAGGCTATTATTTTTGGTAATTGAAGAGACACAAACAGATCGGTAGCGAGAAGGTGAAAAAAAAGAAGTGAATGTATTCCTTTTTTGCTTCCGAATGGAAACTATGTGATTATCAGAATTTTCGATTGTAATTTTTTTAATAGAAGATACTTAAAATGATCTAAATAGAGAGAAAATGATATTTTTAGCGCATGTCTGTCTGTGCGTGCATAAAAGTCTCAATTACAGAAAAACGATTTTATAGAAAAATTTCATATTTTGTGGAAAACTTCCTCTCGACGAAGTCTATTTTTTAAGCTTCATTTGAAGAGAATTCGATCGATACTTTTTGAGATATGTCCATTTTTCGAAAATCAGTTTTTAATGGAATTTCTGGAAACTATTGAACTGATGTTATTTATACTCATATATTATCTCGAGAGTTTTATCAGTTAGATGTCTGTCAATTTTGAGCTTATTTGCATGATTAGTTCTCGAGTTATTGGCGTTTTAATGAATTTTTCAAAATTTGTTATTT
The DNA here is from genome assembly GCA_963942555.1 of Aleiodes leptofemur. Classification (NCBI taxonomy): domain Eukaryota; kingdom Metazoa; phylum Arthropoda; class Insecta; order Hymenoptera; family Braconidae; genus Aleiodes; species Aleiodes leptofemur. Next base: position 15,143,506 of record OZ012614.1, on the reverse strand, counting down.
TGATGATGGTTTGACAAAAATTGTATCACTTCCATTTGGAAGCATATTGCTGAAGTATTAGCAGAAAAAACTATATCAGTTGGAAAGCAATAGTATTATCCACTTGTTTTCGATGGTTTTCTTGAATTATCTTGGAAGATAAGGGAGATAGAGGCATGACATAAAAACGTTTTTTGGAGATTAGCATAAGAAGTACAAAAAAGGTTTCTATAAGTTTTTTCTATCTCGCTTATCTTCTGAGGTATTTTAGAAAAATGTAGTTTAGTTTAATTTTTAGTTTTTAGAATTGTACATAAATTTCCCTTTTTTTGCACATTTTTCGCTCTCTCTGGTATTTACATGGCTATAGGGTGAAAGTGCCAGTTATTGACACCTTTTGCACCTTTTTTGGCAGCTTCAAATTCAAATTAATAAAAAAAAATGCTTTAATTAGAATGTTTTTATAGAATTTTTGAAACCTTCATGATTATATGAGTTCAACTCTTATAATTAGGGCCAAAGACTTGATTTTCGAAATCGGCTCATCGATCTAAACATTCTGAAGGTGAAGAAAAAGTGATTTGGTGGTGTTATTGAGTTCATAAAATAAAAGAACTATTAATTAACGATGTTCTGTTGATCAATTTTTTCCAAGTTTTTTTTTTAATGGGATTATTTTTGATGAGGATTATTTGTTGAGAGGACCAAATTTGTGCGGATCAATTTTGCTGGATCAAATTAATTTGAATCTTTTAAATCGGATCGGACAATGTCAAGACATTGAATTTGTTGGAAGATTAATCTGCGAGAATTGTGACAAACTTCATTTTTTCTTCCTTATTTTAGGTAAATTTCATATGTTATTGGGTTTGTCACAATCCCCGCAGATTAACCTTCCAATGAATTCAATGGCTTGACAATATGAATATTTGTCATAAACGTTCGAATTATTCAATTTCTATTTATTCCAAGCTTCAACTCCTTTCTAGATCAAACTTCAAATCAATGGGCCATTTTCGAAAATTAAGTCTTCGACCCTCCTTATAATGTTATTATACTTAGAGGAGAGTGGGGCGAGATGGACCTAGGAGATAAGATGACTCGAGATATTTTCAAAAAGCAGCGGCTGCTTCAAAAAATCTGAAAAAATTCAGAAACTATATAGACATGTTGAAGAGTTTTCTCAAATTTTTTCGTCAATTTCTTCATTCTGAAAAAAAAATCCTGAATCATGTTGGCATGAAGGTCTATTTTGCTCCATTCTCCCCAATAAAATGATTTATATTCCAATTTGGATATGAAGTTGCTAAAAAAGGTACATTAGTCGTACTAAGAAAAAAAATAGTAGTAAAAACAATTAAATAATGAGGCAAATGATCCTTAGAAAATTTTTTGAAATAATTTTTAAAAAAATGTTGAATTAACTGAATTTAGTTAATTGAAACATATTAACTAGTTGAATTGACTGAATTCAGTAAATTCAAAAGCTTTATTTAATTATATCAATAAATTATTTGATTGTTTTTATCATTATTTTTATTCTCAGTGCATAAACTGTAATTTTACCCTATTTATTTATAATAAGAATTAAATATAAATGATATACAATAAATTGAAATGAATAAATTAAATATATTAAATGTATTAACTAAATAATTTACTAAAAATTTAAATAATATTTAATTTAGTTAAAATTGAATATATTAACTAAATAAATAAAATATAACGTTGCCTTAGAATAAAAGGGGCGTAAGTGCTATGTATAAGCATAGCACATACGCCCTTTTGTTTCTAAGACGATAAATTTCAAATAATGAGTCTTTTCTTAGAGTTAATGAGACATTAAGCACTTTTAGCACTTTTTTCGTTTTTTCAAAAAATTTGTAATCATTATGGTTTTTTTTTTTTTTTTTAGGATAATTAAACACTCACCGCAATAACAATACGTAGAGCTACAATTCGCATAGTAGCTGGCCAGGCCAGCTGTAGGGCCGTGTGTTCCAATCACCTGGCCAGAATTGTCTGGTTTCCAATGGATTTGATCATAAATATTGGAAATAATATTCATGTATTATTCATGAAGTTGTACCCCCGGTGTCTTCGTTCAGTTCTCTCGATTGAAATTTTACAATCACATTCATGATTGATAAATTCATCTGAAATGAGAAATGAAATGAGGCAAATGAGTGGGTTGAAATAGTTTTATCGTTTTTCGCACTATTTGAGTGTAAAAAAAAAGTGAGAAAACAGGAAAAAAACACTAAAAAATTGATATTTATGATTGAAAACCTTTTTTTTAGTATTTAAAGCGAATTCGAAGGAGAAGTTAGAGATTATGTCATTTATTTGTAATTTATTAGTCATTTTCACGTATTTTCCCATTCAGAAAAAGCCATAATTTACTACAAAATCATCAGACAGTCAATAATTTTCTTATTAAATCGTAAATTTCATTTTTTTCTCCTTTTTTTTTTCAAATTTCAATCTTTTGCCGAATTTAAAAGTGCAGAACTTTGGATTAGCTCATGAAACTCTTTTTTAATTCAAATTCATCCCAGAATAATGAAAATTTTTGATAAATATTTCAAAGATGTGCAATTAAACATTTAAATTAAATTCTAAAATTATTGTGTAATCACAATAATTTTTTCTTCATTTTTTCTTCTTTCATATATATGATATATATATAATCCATGTCATGGATAAGCTAATAAACTTTTTATGAGGTTTCTAATATTAATAAAAAAAAAAAGAATAAAATAGATATCGCGTTATTTCTATTTCTTTTTTATTCATTCATTTATATTATTGATCGAACAAAACGGTAAATTGAACGGAAATTTAACGAGATAGGTCAGATTCATATAAGCTTCAAGTTAAAATTTATTTTAAATTTTAAATTTTAAAATTTGTTAAATTTTTAAATTTTTAAATTTTTAAAATTTTTAAAATTTTTTAAATTTTTTAAATTTTTTAAATTTTTTAAATTTTTCAAAGTTTTTAAATTTTTAAATTCGTGCAATGATATAATTACCTTTAGAAATTTAACGAGATAGGTCAGATTCATATAAGCTTCAAGTTAAAATTTATTTTAGATTTAAAATTTTTTAATTTTCAAAAATTAAAAATTTTTTAAATATTAAAATTTTCAAATTTTTAAAATTTTCAAAAATTTTTAATTTTTCAAAGTTTTTGAATTTTCAAATTCGCGCAGTGATATAACTACCTTTGGAAATTTAACGAGATAGATCGGATTCATATCAGCTTTTTATTAAATCTGTTTTAAAATTTTCAATTTTTTAATTCGTGCAGTGATAAAAGTATCGTGAAATTGTCTTTTCTATGTGTTAATTTCTAAGTGAATTCGCATTATTTTCCATTGAAATCAATGATTGGTGGTATATCATAGACAACACACGCCTCTCTCTGCGTATTAATACCCGCCTACTTTTCCATCTATTACTGTATTAATACACGCGATGTAATGGTGGCATTAAAATTGTAATATCCTATTGAGCCATGATTTTTCATTCTAAAACTATAAATATTTAGGAGAAATCACACAGATATTCTATTTGTACATATATATATATATATTTTCTATTTGTACATAGAACGTAAAAAATCCATGAAATATTAACTTAATATCACAACTAATGTGGTTTTATCATATTTTATTGAATTTTTTTTTATTTTATTTTTTTTTTTCATTTTTTATTTTTATTTCTCTGAAGATTGTAGTAGCGGCGAAATACTTCACCAGATTAATTTACATTTTTCGTGCTTCATTCATTAGAGAGCTGTTCAAGAATTTTTTTCAACATTTATTAAGATTCATTTCTTAAAATCTTCACGCTTTATACGAAAAAAATAAAGAAGAAAAAAAATCAATTCTCTCTGAATAATCGAAAAAAAAAAAGATTCCATCTCACGTTTTGGCCAGATTTTTTTTTTTATTTCTCATGATTTAATATAAAAATAGAGAAATTCATTTGGTTTTTTGAAATAATTGATTATTGATATATTTGACGCATAAAGTGCCCCTTTGTCTTGATTTATTTCCAATTTTTTTTTTTCCTTTTTTTTTTATTGCAGGCTATAAACAATGAGTATTGGCTACGCAAATTCTGAGAAGTCCGTGACTAAATGTAACGCAAGGAGTACGTCACTTCGTTGACGATCGTAAAAACCAATAGCAGGAAGGGAAAAAAAAAAGGAAAAAAGGAAAAAGTGGATCAGGAACGTTAAATTTGAAACGACAAATAATCGAAATTATTTTTACGAAAATTTCTACTGAATTACGAAATTTAAAATGTTGTTTTAGGTAAAAAAAAAAGAGGATTTGTGAATTTTTTAATTAATTGCTTATAATTTTTGAAAAATGTGCTTTAATTAGGATTTCATTTTTTGAATTTTTGTAAAAAACTAAAGCATATGGGAAGTTTTTGATTTTATTGAATTTTTTTGACTTTTTAAAATTATATTGAAGTTTTTCTTTTACAAATCTGCACTTATAAAACAGATGATATTAAAATTGTCGCCTTAGTGATAAAGGGGCGTAAGTGCTGTGTATAAGCATAGGACTTACGCCCTTTTAATTCTAAGTTGACGATATATATGCAGATTTTTTGTTTCTTTCTTTGAATAATTTGTTCGTTAAAATTTGATTTATCCGAAAAAAGTGATTAAACTATTCGCAAGTCATATATTCAGCTTGTGAATATAATTTTTTTCTTGTTTCTCGTATTTTTTTTAACATTACTAATCTCCTATGATATTGCTTTGATGATATTGTCATCAAAGCAACTAAATGAATATCGCGAAGCGTGAAATTCAGTAGTATTTTTTAAATTTCTCACTTTCGTTTCATTATTTAAAGGGATCTCGCAAACCGTTGGGTTTAGGAGAATTTGTCAAGAGACCTTTTTTGTAGAGAATTCAATTCTTCATAAAAAAGATCTCTTCATAAATTCTCCTAAACCCAATGGTTTTCGTGATCCTTTTGAAAATCGCGGAAAATTCCGTTTAAAACTGTAATACGCTTCAATAATAGACAATTTTCACTCGAAATGATTTTTCTCAAATTTTTGAGGTAGGCTCCTGAAGTACGGTTGATAAAACAGGGAAAAATGAGGATTTTCAGGCTTGTTTCCAATTAATTCCTGATAATTCGGGGAAAATGTGCTTTAATTTACCCGAAAAAAGTGATTAAACTATTCGAAAGTCATATCTTCAGCCTGTGAATATAATTTTTTTTTGTTTCTCGTATTTTTTTTAACATTTCTAATCTCCTATCACATGCATGAGACAGAGAGAGAGGCAAATAGTTACGACTACCTTCTAATTAAAATTTCTCAATAACTATACGTTGAATTGAATATTTTTTTCTTTTATTATTTAGTTAAAATGCTGTTCTCTTCGCCAATTGTTTTTAAATAATGGGTCAATCCTGTGGTTTTTTAGTAATTTCGTTATTTCTGTCCGATTTAGGGCGTTTCATCTCCACCACTGCTATTTTCAGTAACTTTGATAATTCATATCTCATAAACTGCACGGTCAAAAATCATGAAAAAATTCAGAAAAATGTAAAAAAATATCATCTTTGATGCGGCATCAAAAAAATAAGGGTTTAACCCTGTACTCGAGTTCTCTGATCATACCACATTAACACGCGAAATCATGGAATTAGTTACGCTGTCAAAAATATCAAAACGTGCTGTATTAACGTAGACTGTTGATCCAAAAAAAAAAAAAGACTTTAATGAACTATCATTCAAAATATTATCACAGAAAAATTTCTTTTAACATGTCACATTATTATAATGCCAGTTTTGCTTTTAACAAACGAGCAGATGAGAGAAGTGAAGTCAAAATAAAAAAATTAAAAAAAAAATAAAAAGAAAATAAACAGGCAAAGTCTCTAAGGTAGACAGATATTTTTTTTGACAAGCGTGAAACTATGGGGCCTTCTCATTCATATTTTTATTTAGAGTGAGTAAAAAGGAAAAAAAACGTGGTGAATAAAATTACAATCGTCAGAGCAGAAGAAGAAGAGAAGAAATGATAAAAAAAAAAATTAAAAATAATAATTTGATATTAAACTAAGAGTCAGTGAAACGTGAGGAAATGTTAGAAAATTCCTTTAAATTAAAAATAAATAAAAACCTGAATTATTCATTATTTCAATCAAATTATATTTTCAAGAGATTACATTATGATTCCTCTCTTTTTATTTTATTTTATTATTAAAAAAAAAAATTCAATCTTTTTCAGTTATACACACGTGTGGAGAGTCTTGCAGTCAGATTAATTGGAATGACTAAACGAAAATTTCATCTTTTTTTTTTTACCACTTATTTAACATTGATAGAAGTTTATTGAAGGAGCAATTAAAAGAATCTCATTATTCGAAGAAGCCAAAACAAATATATATATACATAAATATATTTATATATATAGGTGGGTATACACGAGAAGTTGTGTTTGATTTTGTGAGAAGGGGGAAGGAGAAGGTAAAAAAGAAGAGGAGGGGGGGAAAAGGGGAGAAAAAAACGAAGGAATGCAACTTCCCTGATGCAAAACCCCTTCCACCTGAGCTGTGTGTTACCAATGATTTATGGTACCGGGGCCCAGAAACTCTAGACAAAATATCCGCTATCCGTTGATAATTCAACGTGTATTGGAATTAAGTGAAATACATCGAACGCCACGATGATGTTGAATTAATTAATTTTCATTTGCCAACACGATGAATTTTCAATTTTAATCTTTATTAATTGGGGATATGGAGGAATTTTTCGAACTGGAATTTTTGAGATTTTTAGAATTTTTTAAAAAATTAATCAACGAATTTTTTAAATTTTTAAAAAATTAATGAATTAATTTTTGTGAATTTTCAAATTTTTTAAAAAATTACTGAATAAATTTTTCAAGATTTTTAAAATTTTTAAAGGAGAAATGAATTGATTCTCGAAATTTTTAAATTTTTTTAAGAATGAATGAATGAATTTGTAAGATTCAAAAAAAAATTTAAATTGAATCGATGAATTTTCAAGATTTTTGAAAATATTTAGAAATGAATGAATAAATTTTCAAGATTTTTTCAATTTTTAAAGAAGCAATGAATGAATTTTTGAGATTTTTGAGTTTTTTTAAAAATGAATGAATGAATTTTTAAGATTCAAAAAAAAATTTAAAATTGAATGGATAAATTTTCAAGATTTTTAAAAATGTTCAGAGATGAATGAATAAATTTTTTAAATTTTTTCAATTTTTAAAGAAGGAATGAATGAATTTTTGAGTTTTTTCAAAAATGAATGAATGAACTTTTAAGATTTTTCAAAAAATTCAAAACTGAATGGATAAATTTTCAAAATTTTTAAGATTTTTTTGAATTTTTAAAGAAGGAATGAATGAATTTTTAAGATTTTGGAAAATTTTAGAGAAGGAATGAATGAATTTTCAAGATTTTTAAAATAAAAAAAAAATGAATGAATTTTTGAGATTTTTCAAAATTTTTAAAGAAGGAATAAATTAATTTTTGAGATTTTCAAAATTTTCTAAAGATGAATGAATAAATTTTCGAGATTTTATCCATTTTTTGAAAAATAAATTAATGAATTTTTGAGATTTTGAAAAAAATTTAAAACTGAATGGATAAATTTCCAAGATTTTTTAAATTTTCGAAGAGGAACTGAATGAATTTTCAAGATTCTTCAAATTTTTAAAGAAGGAATGAATAAATTTTTGAGATTTTTTAAATTTCCCGAAGAATGCATGAATGAATTTTTAAGATTTCTAAAACTTGTTAAAAATGAATGAATAAATTTTTTAAATTTGTAAGAAGAAGTTTATTATCATGAAACGAAGAAGGAGATAATTGATTGTACAAAGATTGTAACCGATATTTTCAGTATTTCATGTTTCATCACAGGGATTTGTTAATTGTCCTAATACATTGTTTGAATGAGTGCCTCTTCGAGTGACAATAGTTATTGTATTTTATTATTTTAGTATAAATGCTTCATTGATAAAGAATTTTACACAAAAAAAAAAAATTCTAAAAATCTCTAATTAAAAAAAATAATTCCTACAATTTTTTAAAATTCGAAAAAACATGTTTTTTTCCATTTTTCGGCTTTTTAAAAAATCATAATTTTAATTTTTACTTGTAAATTTTTTTTTCCAACAAATTTTTTATTTTTTTCAAAAACTTGTTTTTACAACTATTGCAACAACTTAATTTTTTTTTTTTCAATGTAAGACATAATCGTAAAAACTAATGATTGAATAAATTAATGAAATTTCTGTTCGATTCGATTGATCAAGCGGAAAATTAGTGATTCAAATAATTAACATCTTAATTATTATTTAAAACAAAAATAAATAATGAGAAAAGTGTATATTGAAGGTAAAAAGCAAAGAATGCTGGGAAAAACTAGTGAATTGTCATTATCGTTGAGAAGCACCGATAAATTTTGTTGCCCTAATGCCATTAACGTATCTGAAAGCTTTTCGGCCTTTTTTTTCCTATCTTCCCATCGCAGAGAGGATTTTATCTTTCTCAACAGTATTCACTACTCAATGATAATCACAGGTATCACAAACAAAAAAGTTAAAGGTATTAATTACTGTAAATATACATTATAAGGAAAAAAGGTTACTAGAGTTTGATTTTACAAAATTTCGAAAAAAATTTTTAAAAAATTTGAAAAAAAAAATTTCGAAAATTTGAAATTTTTTTTTTCGAAAATTAAAAAAATTTTCAAATATTAAAATAAAACTGGTTTTATATAGGAATAGATATATATATATATATATATGATATGATATATATATGAGTGTATTTTCATTGAAAAAAGTGAGAGATTCTTAAATTCCAGGATTTTGAATGATGGATCTTAAAATTCTTTGGATTACAGCTTCCAGAGAAAGATCTTTTTATCATTTTTGGGAGAAAGTATGAAAGAAATTAAATGTTTTAGAATGGTGAATAGATTTGAAATTCTCAGAAGTTGAAAAACGGTAACTTTTTCCCGTTTTTCAATTCTCTGGGATAACTTAAATCCGTGAAACTCGCATTTGCTCACGTTTTCACAGGATTTTTCCTTCTTTTTTCATGAAAAAGACCTTCGAGAATTGCTGAATCGGTGAATTTCGTATTAATAGATTCATTTCAAATAAAGAAAATTTTTTTTTTTTTTTTTCGGGAATTTTTTTCTCAGTTTTCCGAAGAAATCTCACGTTTTTTTTGTCTCGCCTCTTTTTTTTTCTTTTTGTAAAGGAAAATGGGGCAGAATGGACCTCTGGAACATCTTAATAATTACGAATTTTTTTTCAAAGTGAAAAAATTTACAAAAAAATCTGAAAAAAATTGAGAAAATGCTCCAAAATGTAAACTTTTTTGGTGAATTTTTTCAATTTTTTTTTTGTTAATGCCTTTAAGCTAAAAAAAAAATTCCAAATCATTTTGACTAACTGGTCCATTTTGCCCCCATTTCCTCGCACTAAGGGTTGTCTGCTATGTGTTCAATAACCCCAGCATGTAAACATGACGCGGAAATACTTCTTCATCTAAACTGTCTTTACCAACTCAGTCGTTCATCGTATTTGTGAAGGGGCATTGGTTAATATCTTTTCACAGCATCCCCCCTCCCCCTCCCTCTTTCCTACACTCTGTCTCTCTTTTTTGGTAACTAAAAAAAACTCATAGACATCCTGGTGGCTGTCTTTATCAGAGATCTATTTTCAACAATTAAAATAATACCGGAAAAGGGGGGGGGGGGGGAGATTTTTTTATCGAATGGATTAAAATGGAATTTTCGAAAAAAATATGGAATTTTTCGACAAAAATATGGAATTTTTCGACAAAAATATGGAATTTTTTGGAAAAAATATGGAATTTTTCGACAAAAATATGGAATTTTTTGAAAAAAATATGAAATTTTTTGGAAAAAATATGGAATTTTTTGAAAAAAAAATGGAATTTAAAAAAAAAATGGAATTTTTTGAAAAAAATATGGAATTTAAAAAAAAAAATGGAATTTTTTGAGAATTAAAAAAGTGGAAGTTTCAATTTCGCTCCAAAATGACAGATTTTATGACTGAAATCTTTTTAAAAAAATGGATTTCAACTTCGGTTTTTTTTAATGGATATCTCGGAATTTAAGCGAGATAGAGCGATTTTTATAATGAATTTTTTCGTAGCGAATTTCAAGAGCTACAAAAAAAAGTCATTATAATAATTTCAAGAATTGCAAGTAAAGATTAATGCAAAACCGCCTTATCTCGCTTAGACTCCTAGATATTCTCAAGAAAATTATGCAAAAAAAACGATCTTTATGTTTTTAGATTTTGTTTTGAAAATTTTTCAATAATTGATTGTGGCGCATGTTGTCTGTTCGGAATTTAAGCGAGATAGAGCGATTTTTATGATAACTTTTTTCCTAACGAATTTCAAGAGCTACAAAAAAAAAAAAAAAAAAGTCATTATAATAATTTAAAGATTAATAAAAAAAAAAAATAATAATTTAAAGATCTTTTAAGAGAAGATCAGCGCAAAATCGCTTTATCTCGCTTAGTTTCCAAGATATTCTCAAAAAACTGATGCAAAAAAGAAAAATCTTCATATTTCCACATTTTATTCGAAAAACTTTCCAAAAATTGATTGTGGCGCATGTTTTCCACCGGAAATTTCCTCATTTTTTTACAAAAATTATCAAAAATATTGTACATCAAGTAGTTTTCACTAAAATCACGCGATTTCCAGCTGAATTTAAATGGAGAAAATTCCAAAATTTGTTTGAATATTGATAAAAATAGAATAATTGAATAAATCAATAAAATTAAAGAATTAAATAAATTAATTTAATTAAAATCCACTGAAAATTTCGCAAAAAAAGAAAAAAAATGTCGAAAGTGCTCGAAAAAAAGGTAAAATATTATTATTATTTCATTATTGAGACACGCGTCATTTATCTTGCTTCGATTTCATCTATTGACATTTTATGATGAGAAGAGAAGAAAGAGAAATGAAAAATAATCGAAGATTATACTTAACTATAGAAGCTATAAATTGGATGACTCTTGTGTTTGCACAAGAGGGTATATCAGCTATTGATCTCAAACTGCAAAATGAGCCTCGGCAATTTTTTTATTTGTTCTTATATTAAATTTTCCTTTTTTTTCTCTCTTTTTTTTTTGCCATGAGAAATTGGCGTTTTAAATTGTGGTTAAAACCGTGTGTTAACGGGGCGTTACCAAATTGTATAGAGAACGATCGATGGAAGACGACGATTTACGATCTCACCCCCTTTTTTTTTAGCCTCCTGGTTATCCCCACGGCACATTTGAATTTATTATTATTTTATCGAATTCTGTAATGGATTATTGAAGAAAAACTGCGTAATTCCATTGAGTACTACATATTTATCATCATGTTGGGAGAATAATTAGAATAAATAATTCACTTGTTGCGTATTTTTTATTAGTGGGGGGGAGAAAAGACACGTGGGAAAAAAAGGGGGGACGCATTCTAATGGAAAATGGAGATTCTGATGAAACACACGGTTCGAGATGGAATTTTTTCGATGATTTCATTGGAAAAATGAGAAAATTTTAGGTGGAAAACGTATATAAAACATTATTTTTGGAAATTTTTTGGAAATTCTATTTTTTTGGGCGCGAATTTTGAAATCAGAAACTTCAATTTTTGACTTTTTTTTAGTTTTTCGAAGATTTCTCGGGTTTTATTGGTCGAAACGACTTGGGGTTGGTCTTAAATGAAAGGTGAGATCATTTGCCATATTTTTATGGGGTTTTGAATCAGAAATTATGGATTTTTGAGGTATTTAGGGGAATTTTTGTTAAAATTGGGTTTCGCCACATAAATACAGCCAAAATAGATGATTTTAGTTTATAATAGGTGTAAATTTATGGCAAATGATCTCGTCTTTCATTTAAGATTGGTCTCGAGTCACTACGACCAATAGAATCGGAGATATTCCCGAAAAAGTGAAATTTTTCAAAAAAGAAAAGGATTTTACCTCAAAATTTTGACCAAAAAAATAGAATTTCTGAAAAATTCGAAAAAAAAAATTTCAGCACATGATTTCCATCAGAAATTTCCTCAGTTTCTCAACAAAATGGTCGAAAAACGGGTAAAAAACACGAAAAAGTGCAATTTTTAAAAAACAGAAAGGTTTTCCTCTCCAAATTTCGACCAAAAAAATTGAATTTCAAAAAAAATCCAAAAAATAAATTCCGACACGTGATTTCCATCGCAAATTTCCTCAGCTTTCCAATGAAATCATCAAAAAGAATCCATCCCAAATATTTCCACCAATTTCTCGCGATTTTCCTGATATAAAACATCAACGGAATCGACAAAAAACAGGAAAAATCCCTAAAAAAGTGAAATTTTCCCGAAAAAAAAGAGTTTCACCGCCAAATCTTCACTGAAAAAATTCAAATTTCGAAAAAAATAATTCCGACACATGATTTCCATGGCAAATTTCCTCAGCTTCCCAATAAAATCATCAAAAAAAATCTATCTCAAACATTTCCCCCCATTTTTTCTAATTTTCATGTTATAAATTCATAAAAACTAAAAATGTGTCAATTCCACCCCTTTTCCCTTCTTCCCCCACCAAAAAAATTCGTTAAAAATCGCGGAATTCCTTAAAAAACTACTATTTTCCCCAACCCCACCCCCCTCCACCAATTCCCCCCTCAAAAAAATAAAAAAAAAACAGTTTCATTCTAATATTTACAATTTTTCAGAATATTCGAAATTTTTAGAAAATTTTCTGAAACTTTTATAAAACTTCTATAAAATTTTTTCGAAATTTTTTCTGATAATTTCTTAAATTAAACTCCGGCAACCTTCCTTTGCCAACATACATTTAAAAAATCAGTTTCATTCCAATATTTGAGATTTTTAAATCATTACCTTAGGAATAAAGAGGCGTAAGTGCTATTCTTATACATAGCACTTGCCCCATTCTTATTCAAAGGCGACGAAATGATCAGAAAATATTATTCATAAATTATCACTCTTCAATTTTCCATACTATAAAATATAAATACGACTGGATCTATGTCTGTCTGTGTATTTCAATCGGAGATTGGTGGAAATTGTTTGTACATTCACTCGATCGTATAATCCATAGAGTTGAATAGTGCCAGCCTTCGATTCGTAGTTAACCAATAATCATCGCAATATAAAATACATATATATATATTTCACGAATAAAAAAAATCCGTGGAATTACGATGAATAAAAAAGAGGGGGGAGGTAGGGTGGGAGGGGAGGAAGGAGTTTAAGAGCGTTAGATGAAAGAAAAAAGAAAAGAGAAAAGAGAAAAAAGAGTTTTAACAAAAAAAAAAAGTCAAATGTTTATCAGAGCATGCGAGTAAAATTGTGTAAAAAAACAAGGAAAAAATTTAGAAATAAAAAAAAAAACTCACCAATTGCCTTTCTTGTATCTTATCCTGGACCGTGACGGTAAATTTTCTGAGTAATTGAAAAAACAAATTCACAAATTCTTCACATTACTGAACACACAAACGTGTATGTGTGTGTGTATTTGTCTAATTTACCTTATTCCATCAATATATATATGTATATATATGTATATTCTCACGTAAAAATTAAAATCATCTCTTCTCCACTAAACTTTTCTCTGTTTTTGAGAATTTCATCACCGAAACCTTTTTTTTCCACAATTATCACTTTAAAAATAGAGATTTGATTATTTTTTTATTTTTTTAATTTTTTATTGAGATTTGATTATTGATGCACGTTTATTAAATACATTTTGCGAATTAAATCCTTTTTTTGCACTCAAAAAACTCAAATTTTCCTTTAAAATGGAAAAACGCACACACATATATAACACACTTTATCACAATTTTTTCAGATTTTTTCTTTTTGCCTCTTTTTTCTCCAGATTTTGAAATATCACAGAATGTTATGTAAGAAGAACATGCGTAACACACAATTTAATTTTTAAAAAAAGGCGCATTAACTATCACTAGAGTATTTCAAATCCTGCGGTAACTGCACGAGGAAAGAGGAGACACTAGTGCAAAGTTTAGGATTGAGAACAGGTGACTTGAGGTAAATCATCAATTAATTAATAAATAATAAAATAATTTTAAAAAAAATTTCTTTTAATTCATGAAAATTGAGATTTGATCATCATCGATCAAATCGCGCTTTTTTCAAATTTTTACCGCATTTTTTTGCGGATAGAAATAGAAAAATTTCTTGATTTTTTCTTCTCAAAACGAATAAATTTCGAAAAAAATTTAATTTTTTTTTAAATTTATAAAAAAAACATTTAAAAAAATTTTAGTCTTTTTTTGTAATTTTTTTCTCTTTTTCAGATGAAAACAGATCAATTTTTGGAATTTTTCTCTAAAACCAATAAATTGATTATAAAAAAAAATTGTTAATAAAATTTGCACTTGTAATTTTTTTTCCCTCTTTTTTTGGAAAACAGGTGAATTTCATGATTTTTTTTTTCAAACCAATAAATTTATTATAAAAAAAATTATTTAAAAGAATTTGCACTTGTAATTTTTTTTCCTTTTCTTTTATGAAAACAGGTGAATTTTCTGATTTTTCTTTAAACCAATAAATTTATAATAAAAAAAATTTGCACTTGTAATTTTTTTTTTTCTTTTTTTTCCTCTTTTTTTTTGTAAACCGATGAATTTTTGAAGAATTTGAAAAAAATTTGCTTTTTTTTGATGATTGCGTCAAATTAAGGAGTACGAGTGTAGAGTGGCGTTCGTAAGATGGTACAGACCACAGTGAGCAACGCATGGCAAAGCAAGTGACGGTGAGGGGCAAAGCCCGTCTCCGTGGCGGCTTTGAGTCCACTCTTCTGTTAGTTACCGGGGGAATATTGGAGAGGCTTTGGTGGTGTTTGGCTGGTTTTGTTTGTAGCATCCCGCCTCTAGCTTAAATCCACATCTTTGTCATTTAAATAATCCCCCATTATCCGAATAATTCCCTCTCAACTGGAATTTTTTTTTTTTTTTTTTTTTTTCGAAAAAAAAAAAGTAATGTGAAATATAAGCAAAAACAGGTATATGTCATGTGTGTAGTTTTTCTCGCATTCACGTATTTTGTGAATCTGGCGGCTCGAGATGAATCTTAGAGACTGGCTGAAGCAAATGGGATTTGTGTTACACCTGGTGGAGGGAATCCTTGACGTTGAAACACACACAACGTTTACCCCCACTTCAACCCCCCCCCCCCCCCCCCCCCCCCATCCCCCTCCCCCCCTGAAGAACGATTATTTCTACACGCGCATTTCACAAATGAAGAGAGTGAATGTGTAATCATATGTGTGTATGTATGTGTGCGTAGGTTTTTTTTTTTTATGGATGTTTTATGGAGAAAACGAAGAAAATCTTTGAATCCGGTAATTCTTGAATCATTTAGGTTGTATGGATTTCTGGATTAAATGGATTTCTGGCTCGCGTTTGAATTTTACGGTTTCAACTTGATTCGCGCCTTTTTTTTTTGAATTTTTTGGGTTTTTTTAGGATTAAAAGGGACAATGCAAAAAAAATGAAAATTAAAGAGTTTAAATTTTAATAAAGAGATTTAAAAAAATTTTAAAACAGTTTTCATTGAATATTGCATCACTGATTTTTGAAATTGATGGAATTGTCATTAAAGGTATTGATGCTTTTTTGAAAAATTGAAATTTGAAAATTTGAGGAAAAAAAGATGAATATAACTATGAGAAACTCACCGAAATGTTTGTTTTTCAATTTTTTTTGTAAAAATTTTAATTAAGAATGATTAAAAAAAAAAATTTGAATTTTTTTTTCAAGGATCAAAAATTATTTTTAAAAATATTCAAAAAATCCGCATTTGTGGTTTTTTGAATTTTCTGCATGCACATATTTTTTATTTTTTATAATTCATTCTTTGAAAACCAAAAAAATCCAAAATTGTTAAATTTCCGCTATTTTCAGTGTTTTTCCATTTTTTTTCTATGGTTTCTGGAAAAAATGCCGCAGAATTAATTTTCCGGATTTTCTCTCGAAAATTTGAACGTTTCGGAGCAGATTAACATCCCCCCTTCTTTTCTTCCTTTTTCCCCCCCAAAAAAGTTCAATAAATTTCAAAAAAAAGGGACGAAGCCCAAATTCCCAAAATTTCACAAATCGTCAAAAAATTCCGTAAAAATTAAATTCTCCCACAATATTTTCCCATCGTAAATTACTCGTCAGCCTCTAAAAAAATCATCGAAAAAAAATCTCAAAATCTCCCAATACTTTCACAAATCGCCGTCTTTCAATTAATTATGTAAAACATAAAAAAAAAAAATTCTATCAATTAATTAATCCTCCATCCAACTTGATTTTACAGCAGACATTGAATATGATTCCACAACTACACCGCAAGTAATCTCATGTTTCATATTTTTTTTTTCTTCTTCCTCAATTCTTTAATCATTTTGTCGCGTCTGAGTCCAAGCACACAAAAAAAAAAAAAAATTAAAAAAAAAACAAGTAAAAAAAAAATAAAGCCACCAATGAATCGGGACACGCGATGCCTGGCGCTCGGCGAATTTATTAATTATCACCGATACGCTCTGGCTCGTCTCAAATGCATCGGTACAGTCGCCAGTTTCAGATCTTAAAAGTAAAAGAAAAAGAAGAGGAAAAAAAAAAAGAGAAAAAAAAAAGGGAGAAAGAGAGAAAATAATTCCAGCATCATGATGTCGTCTTAGAGTCAAAGAGGCGTAAGTCCAGTGCATAAGCATAGGCACTTACGCTCTTTTAATTCTAAGGCAATAAACTTAGAAACAAAGAAGCGTAAGTCCAGTATATAAGCATAGCACTTACGCCCTTGTAATTCTAAGGCAACAAACTTAGAAATAAAAAGGCGTAAGTCCAGTATATAAGCATAGGCACTTACGCTCTTTTAATTCTAAGGCAACAAACTTAGAAATAAAAAGGCGTAAGTCCAGTATATAAGCATAGGCACTTACGCTCTTTTAATTCTAAGGCAACAAACTTAAAAATAAAAGGGCGTAAGTCCAGTGGATAAGCATAGGACTTACGCCCTTTTAATTCTAAGGCAATGAACTTAGAAATAAAAGGGCGTAAGTCCAGTATATAAGCATAGCACTTACGCCTTTTTAATTTTAAGGCAACAAACTTAAAAATAAAAGGGCGTAAGTCCAGTGGATAAGGATAGGCACTGACGCCCTTTTAATTTTAAGGCAACAAACTTAAAAATAAAAGGGCGTAAGTCCAGTGGATAAGGATAGGCACTTACGCCCTTTTGTTTCAAAGGCAATGAATGAGTTAAAGAGAGATGAAAAAAGAAGAATTGTCGTTTTAGAGTCAAAAGAGCGTAAGTCCTGCGTATAATCATAGCACTTACGCTCTTTTGTTTCTAAGGTGAGGAATGAGATGAAGAGAGATGAAAAAAGAAGGATCGCATCAAAAGGAGAGAAGAATTAGTGGTTTAAAGAAAACCGTAACACACACACACACATGAGATTCTCTCTCTCTCTCTCTTTTTCTCTCTCTTTCTTTCTTTCTTTCTTTTCTTTTATAAAAAGCCGGCTTGCGTGCAAATGCAAATTAACGCGTCTCCGGGTGGCGGCTTAGCTCAAAATGACGTCTTCTCTCAAAAGTCCACTCAATTTTCCAAGCCTTACACCAAAGAATGTAATCTAAACGACTATCGCAGATTATCTCGCATATAAATAAAATAATTAATTAATAGAAATCAGAAGAAAAGGAGGAAAAAGGAGGAGAGAGAAGAAAAAAGAGGAAGGAGGGGGAGAATGTTAAAGAAATTATTACAGAAATACAAATTAATCGTTCAAAACAGTTGCAAACTCGCACAGTTGGAAACAACTTTAACTAAATGTTTCTTTTTTTTAATCACAAGTGGTTATTTGATATTTTTCTCCTTTTTTAATCCAGGAATCTTGTTGACACGACTGAGTGTATGGCGCCAGGCGCTATATCCTTGCACATATTCACCTACTCTATGTGTTAAGTATAATAAATTTATGTCGAAGTGACGCGAATGTTGCGAGTGAAGGGATTACAGGATTTAAATGGATTTTTTTATTTTTTTTTTTTTTTTTTAAACTATTGAATGTGAAATAATGATGACATTTTTATGTTTACAGATGGAGAAATCGAAA
The DNA here is from genome assembly GCA_963942555.1 of Aleiodes leptofemur. Lineage (NCBI taxonomy): Eukaryota > Metazoa > Arthropoda > Insecta > Hymenoptera > Braconidae > Aleiodes > Aleiodes leptofemur. The sequence continues at coordinate 15,125,333 of OZ012614.1, read as the reverse complement.
GTGGATTTGTAACAATGAGAATTTTCTTGGAGGTGCTAATCTCTTTTTTATGCTCTAAAGAATTTCAAAGTGAATGGGAGTAAGATTTTTTTTTTTTTTTTTTTTTAGTAAAAACATGATCAGCACATGTTACGATGATGTGCAGGTAATTCTCAATAATTACAAAAAAAATACTAAAAAAAATATAAAAATAATGAAGTTGTGAATATTGAAAATACTATAAAACACTCAAACATGTTCTATCTTTTATATCGTGTACCTTAGACCTTAGAATTAAAGGGGCGTAAGTGCTATGGATAAGTATGGCACTTACGCCCCTTTGTTTCTAAGGTGACGATATGGTTTTTTGTTAAAGAGGGGAATATTTTTTAAGAGAAAAGTTATTACTTGATGTAAAAAATCGAAAGGTTATACAAGGAAAGGCAATAAATAAATGATAATAATAATAATAATAATATAAAAATACAGTATCTTTATATTTAGTTCAGTCAATTTATCACTAATAAACTTGCTTGAATATACTTATGTATCAAGAGCGTGTGAAAAAGACTGACTTGTTCGTCAAATAAATCAAAATATGTAATTTAGTTGTCAGTACAAAGATTTGTTCAAAGTACACTGAGAAAAAAAAGTAATGGTAAAAACAATGAAATATTAAGTCCACTGGTCTTTAACAAATATTTTTTTTAAGTAATTTTTAAAAAATAATTGAATTTACTGAATTTTGTCCGACTTAGATAATCTGTTTGAATGGACAAAATTAAGTAAATTCAATTATTTTTTTAAGTATTTAAAAAATAATATTTGCTGGAGACAAGTTGATTCAATATTTGATTGTTTTTACCACTATTTTTTTTCTCAGTGTATTAAATAAATTAAATAAATCAATTTATTTCGAGAATTATTTTAGAAATGCACACAAATCTGACAATTTTTCGTATTTTTTCGAAAAAATAAATTACTATAAAAAAAAATTTGCACTTATAGTTTTTCAAACTTTCTGTTTGTGCATATTTTTTTATATTTAAACATTTATTTTTTTAAAAATGAAAAAAAAATATGAAAATTCACAGATGCTTTTTTAGACTCTAAATTGTAAAGTGTAAAACCCCATTTCGATTACATTTGATTTCCGCACGCAATGAATTTAGTCTTGTTCTAAATAATAAAAATATCCTTTTTCATGAGAAATAATTTGAAAATGTCTGCATTGAGAAAAAAAATTGGAGTAGAAACAATCAAATAAATTGATGCTGTTGGTCCTTAGCGAATATTTTTTTGAAATAATTTTAAAAAACTGTTGAATTTACTGAATTTTCGTCAATTAACTAGTTAGTCTGTTTGAATCAACGAAATTCAGTGAATTCAACCATTTTTTAAATTATTTCGAAAATAAATATTTGTTGAGGACCAATGGCATCAATATTTGACTGTTTTTATCCCTATCTTTGCTCTCAATGTAGCAGAAATGTAAGCATTCTTGTCGCAAATTAATATTTCATGGGATTTAACGAGAAATTGATTAAAAAAGATTGAGAGGTACAATCGGGAAAAAAGTACAATTTTTGTATAAAATCATTGATAACAATTTATTCAAGATGGAATTTTAAAATCTGATCCAGAGAATCTCTGGAGAATGTAATGAGGAATTAAATAAGCCCGCGAAACAAAAAATTATTTGAAAATTGAAAAATCCTCATTATTTTTTACATTTTTTCAAATTTTTCAAGATTCAAAAAAATGTAAAAAATAATGGAAATTTTCCAATTTTCAATTAATTTCTAGTTTCTAAGGCTAATTTTATTCCTCATTACATTTTTTATAGATTCACTGACTTAAATTTGAGAATTTCATCTTGTATGAATTGTTATTAACGATTTTATTCAAAAATTTAAATTTTTTTTCGATTGTGAAAAATTCAAAATATTCACTTTTCGCACATAATAAATTTATCTGAAATCATTTTTCTTTTATCTCCATCTAAAAGAGATGGTGTTCAGCTATTTTTTTAAAATATATATGATAAAACCGACATTGATGAGAAAAGGTGACCGCAAACCTCGTCGAATCTTCTTCCTCCATTCAATATTTCATCGTCACCGCTTAATCTTCCTTTCACGTCGTAAAAAAAACCACCGACAATGCGTGGAAACATCAAACTAGTACATTATTCGTAAAAAGTTCAAGAGCTCGCAAAATTCCGAGACACATAAAGAGATTTATGTTATTCTCAGGTTTTTGCTGTAAAAATACGTCATAAAATCGTTTGTAATAAATATAGTGTAATAAAAAAAATAATATCCGCAGAAATTTTGGGCTTTTGAATGAACGAATTCTCGAAAAATCGAACAAAAAATTTAGAGTTCTCAGAAAATAGCAGAATTTTGAATTATATCTAAAGATTTTAAACTGAGAAAAAAAAATTATGTCTTAAAAAAATTTACTAAGTTGAAAAAAAATTTATTTCACTCCAGAAAATTTCAATATATATAGATATAAAAATAGTGACTGAAAATTTTGTTAAAAGTCAATTTTTTTGCTGCAAGAATTTTTTTTTCTCAGTTCAGATAATATTCGAGTTATTCAAATTTCAAAAGTACTTGCGTCCGCCATTTTGCGCAACAGTCAGCGCCGCGAAATTCAAACGACAAAAGTGGAGAACTACTGAGAAGTAAAAAAAATGAAAAAAAAACAATAATTGACTCAGCTGACTACTGTATTTTAACAACTTTCCATCAGCTGACAGTCATTCCTTCAATTTGAAGAGGTAAATATTGGAGCTGAAGTACATAATAATGAGAGATGTCTTGTCAAATCAGCCAAATCGCTTATGTGATTAATCCAGATGAAGTCAAGGCTAAATTATTGCAGGATGCACCGATGAAACGTGAGTCTGAAAGACAATTGAAAATTATTAAGAGGAAAAGGTGGGGTAAAATGGAATTGGACATTGGAATTGAATGGTTTGAGATAGAGATTTTCTGATGATTTCATTGGAAAGCTGAGAAAATTTTAGGTGAAAAAAATGTGGAAAAATTAGTTTTTTAAATTTTTTGAAAATTTCAGTTTTTTGGACGAGTTTTGAAGGGGTTTTCCTTTCGAAAATCGAAAAAATTCACTCTTTCGACTATATCTCTGGTTCTGTTGGTCGTAGCGACCTGGGGTTCATCTCAAATGAAAGGTGAGCTCATTTCTCATCGATTTATGTGGTTCAAATTTTTTTAAATCAATTTTTCAAATATTTATAGTCCTTTTTCTGAAAATCAGTTTTGCCCTATAAGTACTTGAGAAATTGATAATTTTTTTTTAAACCACATAAATCGATGGGAAATGAGCTCACCTTTCATTCAAGATCAACCCCAGATCGCTACGACCAATAGAACCAGAGATATTCTCAAAAAACTGAAATTTTCAAAAAACAGAAGGTTTTCACCTTCAAATCTGGAGCAAAAAATGAAATTTTTGAAGAAATTCTAAAAACATCGAAATAAAATGGAAAATCTCCAATATTAAAATAAAACTGATTTTTGAAATGTATATGGGCAAAGGAATGTTGCTGGAGTTTAATTTGAGAAAATTTCGAAAAAATTTCAAAATTTCAATAATTCAAAAAATTTGAAAATATTCAGAAAAAATTGAAAAAATTTGAAAAAATTCGAAGGAATTTGGGAAAATTCTAAAAAAATCGAAATAAAATGAAAAATCTCAAATATTAAAATAAAACTGATTTTATTAAATCAATTTTTCAAATACTTATAGTCCATTTTCTGAAAATCAGTTTTTGCCCCATAAGTACTTGAAAAATTGATAATTTTTTTTTAACCACACAAATCGATGAGAAATGAGCTCACCTTTCGTCCAAGATCAACCCCAGATCGCTACGACCAATAGAACCAGAAATATTTCCGAAAACCTGAAATTTATCAAAAACAGAAGATTTTCACCTTCAAATCTCTCGCAAAAAATCAAATTTTCGAAAAATTCAAAAAAATAACTTCTGCCATATGATTTCCATGTAAAATTTCCTCAGCTTTCCAATAGAAACATCAGAAAAAACCTATGTCCAATATTTCCCTCAATTTCTCCTAATTTTCATACTATAAAACACCAAAACTACCAAATATCTCCATTTTACCCCACCTTCCCCTCCCCCCTCCCCCTATTTATCAAAATAACTAACCATAAATCATTATAATCCCCCAGTAGATCATGTCTCCGAGGATGAATTGCCCCTCCAAGACTGTCTCCTCTCGCTATCATCAACCGGAGACGTCTTGATCCTCGCCCTCCACAAGACCATCGTCCTCCTAACATCAAAATGGGACCTCCAAGAATCCGGCGAGGTAAAAACCAAATTCAGCATCACTTGGAGCGGCAGATTATCATCGGATCCAAGTGAGTACATAACTAGCTTGATCTGTCTGCCCCTGGCATCAATAGGAAAATCCAACACAAGTGGCTCCATCGATTGGAACTGCATAGCCGTTGGTTTCAACACCGGTTACCTAAGGTTCTACACTGAAACCGGAGCTCTTTTGCTCGAGGAACAGCTTCACAACGAGAGTCTATTAGGCATAAAATGCCAGTCATTGACCCCACCAAAGCACGCGGGAGACGCTGGCTCCTCCGAAGAAATCCACATCCTCTACAACAGTTCTGTTTGCATCCTAGGAGGCTTCTCCTTATTCTCCACTCTAAGATCCCGAAGAAATCAATTGGCTCGAGTCCAAGCAAACTGCGGAGATGACTCCCTAATAGACAGCTTTCAGAACTCTCCTAGTGGACTAGTCTACAAGAAATACGGATTCAAGGACCAAGATGTGGCGAATGACTGCGAAGTCGTTGGGATCACATCAGTCAACACATTTGATCATCTGATGACAGCTTCTATTCACGGAGGATACAACACTTCCTATAGATCAAGTGCTCCTCAGCACAACTTGATCATAGTTACCGGAAAGCGTCCGTTTATTGGGTTCCATTATGCATTGGAAGGTGGTGCTCCTCCGGTACTGTCGGAAGTGGCTATAGCTATGGCTAGTTCACTGGCAAGTGCCATTGGGAGGATAGGCACGGCTGTACCTTGGCTGAAGAGTAATCTTAAAGTTGGGGGGAATTCAGTTTCCAACAGTGGAAACAGCGATTCTTCGGTTAATTCTAATGGGAGCAAGGGTAGTAATGATGATAGTGGTAATAGGAGTAGCGGTTCTAGTCAGGCGCTGGAAAGGGGCAAACCTTCAGGAAAAGAGACTCTAGAACCTATGACCTGTAGGTTTGGATTAAGCGATGTTCTGAGAGAAGGAGACTCTCTAATCACGAGTCCTAATAAGACTCTTTCCGTTATCACTGACGCGATGGGTCGAGTGATTCTAATCAATAACAAAAGGGGGGTTGCTTTGAGAATGTGGAAGGGGTATAGAGATGCCCAGTGCGGATGGATTCAAGCGACCGAGGACAGGAATCAATCGAAAAATCGGGGAGACCGGGTTTTTAGGGAACATAGAAGCTCCCAGAATACTCTGAAAACAGCTACATTCTTGGTTATTTACGCACCGAAAAAGGGGATCATTGATATTTGGGGGATTCAGCAGGGCGGCAAGATTACTACTTTTTCAGCAAGTAAGAACGGGAGATTGATATATAGTAGTAATGGATTGTTAGGGCTCAACGATACGGCGCCGGTGATTTCGAATAAACCGCAGTATGCTTGTGTTTTTATGGATCCATATGGAGGTCTGAAAGAGATAACCGTTCCTTTTCATTTTGCATTGAGCAGCAAGAATAGTAGGAGGGCTCGGGATATTCATCTGTTAAAGAAACTGAAGGTTCTCATGAGGGAAATTGGAGGGGAAGAGGAAAAATTGGTCGAACATATTAGGAGTATCTGTACAGAGCTGAAGACTAATGAGATTCGTCTGCAGATCGTCGGGATTTTGATGCATAGTAAACACGTGTCTCCTGGGGTACTGTCAGCAGCTGTAGAATGCTTCATTGATACCTGCACTTCTTTTAAAGGTGAAGATGATAATGATGGTGATGATGATCATAATGATCCTTCCGGTAAAGCGCTTTTCCATATCACAAACAACTTGCATAGAGCCATAGAATTCTACAAATACGTTAAGCAGCAATTCGATAACCCACCAGAATACAACACAATCGTCTCCGACACTTCCGACACAAAGGATCTATCCCGAGTCCTCCTAACATCTGAATGTGAGATCAATAGGATTCTAGAATTATCAAAGAACTTTTACGAGTACAAGCCACCAAAGTCTCAGACTCGAGTTACATTCGAGTTGAAAGACGATCTTTTTCTTGCATTTATCTCGGCATTCGATTTCGAAAGAACTCCTAAAATCGGTTTGATCAACGGAATGAACGAGGAGAAGAAGTATCAGATTGGGTCTTTGATCTATCAAGGATGGATGTATTCCAGTAAATCAGTAGAAGAATGGATCCAAGCTGCCCGTTCTTCAAACATTTGTCTCAAATCCATGATGGAGCTTGCTTTGATCTTCTGGTTGAACAAATCTCCTGGGGCTCCCCTAGAAATCGAATTGACCAGGTTTACCCAGTTGTTACAAGGAGTCTGTGACATCAATGATGACGCGAACAGTTCTATAAACAGTTCCATCAAAAGCACATCCTGGTGGAACGACATGAGATCGATACTAATGTCCTCGACCAGACCATTCCAAGCCCTAACTGCCGCTCTTTCCTGCAGATCAGTAGAAATCACGATTCAAAAAATAAAGGATCGTGGTCCATTAGATCCAGACGGTTCAAAAGCTGTTGATGATGAGTTATTGAAAGGCGAGAAGAAAAGCCCGGAAGATTGGGAGAACATCAGCAATGATACCTGTCAATTCACACTACTAATAGCTACTTTAGAGGACCTATCATTCCTAAATGCCGTTTTAAATGAACCACCGCCTTCTGATGCTTCTACAACCAACTTTTCATTGCCCTTTGAAAGAGTCGATATTTCGATGACTTACATAATCGCTAAAGGAAAAGGATCTGTCTCCGAATTAGTCGCTAAGTGGTTGTCATCATCCGGAATGGACCCAGCACATTTTAGTAACACTTACAACACCGAAAATCTGCAGAAAAGTGAAGATACAGGAGATACAGGAGATAAAGGAGATGCAAAAGATGCAGAAAAAGCGCCTAATACTAACATTCATCCCACCGCTCAAGACACAATCATCGCAAAAATAACGTCCCTAAAGCAGCATTTTCCTTACAGTCTAAACTGCGATGTGATCCTCGCTAATTTATCCTGGGAGTTCGTCATGTTCTGGAGCAAGGACATCACCCAATTACAGTCATTAGAAGCAGCCCTCAACATCCTAAAACTAATCCCAATGAAAGCTTTAAGACACGGAGTCTGCTCCCTCCTCTGGACCATCCACATCAAAAAGAGACTCGAAATAACAGCGAAGCTCGTTAACAAACTCGGAAAACTACCCAAAGAGCGTTTGTGCATCCAGGACATCGGTTTGTCCGATATTCAAAGTACGATTTTCCTAAAGTACTGTGTAATGTTTTTAGAGATTTTTTTGGACTCCGAGATAGTCGCGCCTGAAAGTAATACAGTTTTCAAATTTGAAGAGCTGTGGGAAGGACAGGGTCAAAGTTCAGGTCCACAGCCTTTTGTCATCCTGGCTATAACTCAAGCGCCCGCTTCTTACGATTCAATCATGCTTCATCTGCAATTAGCCAATGTTCTTCATATGATGGCGCATTTCAACGTCAAAGTTGTTAAACCAATGTTCAATTTGTTCGACTCTATAACGAGTCGTTATTTTTTTCAAGACATCACGGACAAGGCTTTTTTGGCTTGGTACAAAGACGATAAAAGGGATCATTTTAGGATCGAATTCCTCAATAAGATCATAACTGCTTCTATAGAATCCGTTAATCAGGGAACAGACATTAGCGATAGTATGAATTCTAATCAAGCCACTTTGTGGATGAGCAAGTGTTTGATGCTCGGTTCTTTGTGGAAAATTGATAAGGATAAATTGAGAATACACGAAGTTTGTCAGCTTTATATTAATGGATTCGATAAACTTGCTGAAGAGGTAATTATTTGTGGATTTTATTGGTCATTTTTGGTGGTTTTTATTGGCGGCTTTGGATCATTCAATCATTTAATTAATCGATATAATTTTAACAGGTTTCGACAGCTGTTAATGACACGGAAGAGCTTGCTGTTAATTTGCTGCCAATCGCTGGAAGAAGAATGATGGCTTATTTATCGCAGACCCCACATTTATTGGAAGAAATATCGAGTTTGAGTCCATCGCTCGTTAAATATTTGGAGAATATTGATATTCCCAGGGACGGAATTATGGCTACTAGTTCTAATGATAATACAATTGAATTGATACAAAAATTGTCGCGATATTTGAGCGATGATCATAAGGACTATTACATTGCCCAAATGATGCTTGATGCTACATTTATTTATGAAGGAAAAATATAGATATTGAGGATTTTATAAAGTGGAGTGAAAAATGAATCATTGTAAATGGCTTTTATTTTGTCCTATGACATTCATCAAGTACACAAAAAATTTCTTTACATAGTGAAGAGAAGAAAAAAAGGGGGGACAGAAAAATAAAGATTTTCATTCGTATCTTACACAGATAAATTGATCGATTTAATTGGGTGATACTCATGAAATAGGGGGAATGGGGGGAAATGGACGTATTTTTGGTTTTTAATGTTTTATTTTATGAAAATCGTTCGAAATTAGGGGAAATATTGGAGATGGGTTTTTTTTGATGATTTCATTGAAAAGCTGGGGAAATTTGAGATGGAAATCATATGTCAAAATAGATTTTTTAAGAATTTTTTGAAAAATTCTATTTTTTTTACATTTTTGAAATTTTTTTATTTTTTGCAATTTTCCGAAAAATTCGATTTTTTGGCCAAGATTTGAAGGTAAAAATTTGCATTTTTGAAAAAATTTGACGTAGTGACTTGGGGCTGGTCTCAAATGAAAGGTGAGCTCATTTCCCATTGATTTATTTACCTCTAAAAAGAAAATTAATTCATTTTTCAAATAGATATAGAACAAAAACTGATTTTTAGAAAATGAGCTATAAATAATTGAAAAATCTTTGAAAAATTCTTTAGAATCACATAAATTGATGGAAAATGAGCTCATCTTCCATGTAACATCAGCTCCAGGCTGCTACGACCAATAGAACTGAAGATAATCCCCCAAAAAAATTATTTTTTCGATTTTTTTCAAATTTCGGTCAAAAAGTCGCATTTTTTTAATAATAAAAAAAATTAATTTCGAAACATGTTTCCTCTTTAAAATTTTCTCAGTTTTTCAATGAAATCGTTGGAAAATTTCTATCTCAAACATTTCACCTGTAACATCCATTTTACCCCACTTCCCCCTTTCAATAATTCTATAAATTTATATTTTCAATTTTGCAAAATGTTATTTTTTTAAATATATTTTATCGTTAAATTTTTTATCGTATCGTAAATTCGTATTTTCGTAATTTCATCGAAATTCTATAGGGACTACAAATTCTAGTAGGGAAAAATTAAATATGTATATATATATATGCGAGGAATTAGTATAAATATTTTAAATAATCTATATATATATATCTTCATTGCAATAAAATTAAGGACTAATTACAGAGGATAATTATGATAAAATAATTAATTCGAGTTTTTTCAAAAGTATAATCGCTTCAAAATTTCGATATCTCAATTACCGTGGTGGACCCAGTTACCGGACATACACCAGTTTATGGATGTAGTGGCAAAATATACTAATAATTAATATTCAAGTGAGAAACCCAGATTTTTCAATACACTTGCGATTCATTCAAGGATGATTGGAAAAAAAAAGGTAATTTTTTTTTATAAAATCGTTAATAACAATTTAAACAAGATAAAATGTTCGAATCTGATTCAGTGAATCTGTAAAAAATGTAATGAGGAATAAAATAAGCCCGCGAAACGAAAAATTGATTGAAAATTGAAAAATTTTCATCATTTTTTACATTTCTTTAAATCTTGAAAAATTTGAAAAAATGTAAAAAATAATGAAAATTTTCCAATTTTTAATTAATTTTTTGTTTCGCAAGCTTATTTTATTCTTCATTACATTCTTCACAGATTCACTGAATCAGATTTACGATTTTTATCTCGTATAAATTGTTATTAACGAAAAATTTAACTTTTTTCCGATTCTACTCAATCATTCTTAAGCAATTTTTTTATAATTAACACTCTAGTTGTTAATAAAAAAAACATTAACAACATCAATCATTGTCAAATTGATGATTTAACAATAATTGATGTTAATAATTTTCCTATGCACAACTAGAGTGTTAATTATGAATTAATGGAAATTAATTCGATAATTTTTTTATAATTTTAATAATTCAATTTTTTTTCAATAAAAAAAAATAAAAAAAAATTTAATTTAATTCTCACTGTCCGGATACTAGTGCCATTTCCTTTAACTGTCCGATAACTGGTGCCTTCATAGTACTTGGCTCTCAACACCCATTCATCAAACAAATCACATATCTCAATTTGATCTAGCTATTTTTTTTTTGTAGTGTATTTTTAATTCCTTTTATCTTTTTAATTGCGCAAATCAATTAGAAACGTATTTGAAATGCTGGATAAGAGAATTGTCTTATAGTTTCCCAATTCGTAAATTCTGTGTGATGTATATCACATCCGGGGCTCCCAACTGATGTCAGCCAATGTGCCCTGAAAAATTTGAAAATTGCGAATTAAAAAATTGGCGATTAGTGTTAACACAAAAATGAAATTATTTATTTTTTGAAAAAAAAAATTGCAACAGTTTTTTTTTCTTTCTTTTGAGAGCAAGCATTTTAAGCGACCGCCACCTGTATATAATTAGAAACTAATCAGAACAAACAGCAGTTATTTTTGTTCATCGTTGATCAACCATCACGTGATAATACTCAAATGAAGTTGCATTTAATTTTTCTTTTTTTCTAGTAGAGACGAAAAAAAAGAGGAGAGAGAAAGAATAATCGACAGAATGGTTCAACAGTTGTTTGTGTTTATAAATTTTAAGTTTGTTAAAATAGGAATTTAAAAAATGGGGTAAAATGGACCTTTACAGCAAAGTGATTGGGGATTTTTTTTATAAAAGAAAGGCGGTTCAACCAAAAATTTTGAAAAAATTACACAATAATATAGACATGTTGGAGCATCTTCTCAAATTTTTTCAGATTTTTCCATCGACTCCTTCACTCAAAAAAAAAATTATTGGATCATTTTAATAAAATATGAGAAAATAAAATTTAAAGAATTTGAGAAATTGATTTTTTTTTCCCTTTTTTTTGGGACAATTGACGTGGGAATGTTGTTATTTTGTCAACTTTTGCAAGTTTTGTCAACTTGCCATAAATATCTCATTGAAATATCGTCGAAAACACGTGATTTAACAATGAAAATTAATGATCATGAATTTTTCAATTGATTTAAACTGCCAAGGTATTTTTTTGCTTGAATGAAGCAATAAATTCATGCAGATAATTAATTTGCAATCTTGATGAATTGCCAAAGATGTTAATGAAGAAATATCCTTGATACATAATGGATACATGAAACTATTATAAAAGCATAAATGAATTAATTAAAAAAAAAAAATTAATTATCATATTTTTATTGTATTTACTCACATTTGATCAACGTATGGCTTTGGTCCCTGCATTTTTCCCATTATCGTTCCATTTTTACTGTTTTTTACCCAACCATGGATACCCAGTGATCGACACAGATCCCTCGTGTACTTCGTAAAATAACAGCCTACGAATGTTTTTTATTTTTAATGATTTTGCGTATCTGGAATATATCTATATGTAGAGGAAGGTGGGATGAATGAAAATTCGCTTGAAGTTAATGAAAGCACTTGAGATAGGATATTTTCGATGATTCCATTAAAAAGAGGAGAAAATTTTGAATGGAAAACACGTGTCAGAATAATTTTTTTCGAAATTTCTCGGAATTTTTCGAAAAATCGAGATTTTTTCGTCAAATCGAAAATTTCGAAAAAATCGAAAAAAAATCGGAATTTTTCCCAAAATCGAAAAAATTCCGAAAAACTGAAGATTTCGAAAAATCGATAATTTCGATTATCGAAAAACAATCGAAAAAATTTCAAAATTTTTCCAAAAATCGAAAAAATTTCGAAAAAATCGAAAAAAAATCGGAATTTTTCCCAAAATCGAAAAAATTCCGAAAAACTGAAGATTTCGAAAAATCGATAATTTCGATTATCGAAAAACAATCGAAAAAATTTCGAAATTTTTCCAAAAATCGAAAAAATTTCGAAAAATTAAAGATTTCGAAAAATCTAAAATTTCGATTATCGAAAAAAATCGAAAGAATAATTATGACACATGTTTTCCGCCTAATTTTTCCTCAGCTTTTCGATAGAATCATCGAAAATCCTCCATCTCCAACCGTTTCCCTCTGCCCATTCATTTTACCCCACTTTCCTCATTTTCTAAAGATATATTTTCGAAATATTAAAAACTTACCACCAAGCGACTTACCCTGAACTTTTCCAAAGACTTCAAATTCAACTGAAGTAAGTGGTGTATCTTTCATCGCATCGTCACTCGCCATATCGAGCTTATTATCGAAATTTTATTCCAGTTTAGTGTCACTATTTCGTAAAATTTGTTAAATATCAGGATAATTAAAGTTTAATATTACTCACTCAGTGATTATTGGCCAAAAAAAAAGAAGTGGAAACGACAAGAGAAAAAGGGCGTTAATTACAGGCACAATCGTAAAAATTTAAAAAAATATCCCATAAACCAAAGGTGTTTTTTCCCATAAACTTAAAAACGCATCAAAACGTTAATGCGAATTTTTTTGAAATTTGGATGAATTTATGGACTTTTTTTCGCTTTTTTAAATCAAAATAAAAACGAATCAATCAATTCATCGTTGATTGTAGATACACGCAAACTGACTTTTAATGTGACGAGGAGAAGAGCACTTCGTCTCAAGGTGGGATAGGAAGCAGTGCCCCAAATAGACTTTACGATGCGGTCAGAGGGCCAATGGGCCGGGCCGATAAAATCAATTGGCAATCAATCTATTAATTGTAATCATTCTCAGAAATTTCTAATAAATATAAAGAAAAATTATTGATAAATAAAAATAATATTCTTAAAAATAAAGTTATTATTTAGTGGAGTTGAGTGAAATATTGATTTGAGAGATTTGAAGATTTCGATATTTTTTAAGATTTTATGAGATTTTTTTTACATTTCTCGAGATTTTTGGTAAATTTAATATTTTCATTAATTATAATCATTTTTTGAAATTTCTAATAAATATAAAGAAAAAATTATTGAGAAATAATTTTTATTTCGAAATTAAAATTATTATTTAGTGGAGTTGAGTAAAATATCCGGTGTATTTCCAGTGATTTTCGAAAAAAAGTTCGGTAAAAAATCGAATTTTTCTCTTTCTCGAGATTTGAAGATTTCGATATTTTTTAAGATTTTATGAGATTTTTTCACATTTCTTGAGATTGCTGGTAAATTTAATATTTTCATTAATTATAATCATTCTTAGAAATTTCTAATGAATGTAAAGAAAAAATGATTGATAAATAATTTTTATTTTGAAATTAAAATTATTATTTAGTGGAGTTGAGTAAAATATTGGGTGTATTTCCAGTGATTTTCGAAAAAAAGTTCGGTAAAAAATCGAATTATTCTCTTTTTCGAGATTTGAAGATTTCGATATTTTTTAAGATTTTATGAGATTTTTTTTACATTTCTCGAGATTTTTGGTAAATTTAATTATTTTTAGTAATTATAATCATTGTTAGATTTTTCTAATGAATATAAAGAAAAAATGATTGATGAATAATTTTTATTTTTTAAAATATAATTATTATTTAGTGGAATTGAGTAAAATATTGGGTGTATTTCCAGTGATTTTCGAAAAAAAGTTCGGTAAAAAATCGAATTATTCTCTTTTGCGAGATTTGAAGATTTCGATATTTTTTGAGATTTTATGAGATTTTTTTACATTTCTCGAGATTTTTGGTAAATTTAATTATTTTTAGTAATTATAATCATTCTTAGATTTTTCTAATGAATGTAAAGAAAAAATGATTGATAGATAATTTTCATTTTTTTAAATAAAATTATTATTTAGTGGAATTAAGTAAAGAGCGTATTTCCAGTAATTTCCGAGGTATTTTCTAAAAAAAAGTTTGGCAAAAAATTGAATTATTCTCTTTCAAGTGGATTTTATCATTTATTGTCATTTCGATATTAACAAATTTTTTTAATTTTTTTATTAGTGATATTAACAAATCACGAGTGCACAAATCGAAACGAGTGGAAAAGGGGCAGAATGGGTATTATATTTAGTGGATCATTATCTTCAAAGTGCTACGCAGATTTGGGAAAATTCAATAAAAACAGTCGAAATGCTACAATTAAAATAATTGAAGTTTTCTATAATTATTTAAAAATTGGCTGATAATGCGAATCTTTTGCGGGAAATTTAAACGTTTTTGTGTAATGGAAAAGTCTTGATTTTGAGAGAAAAAGTGTTTTAAAAAATGAGAAGATGATATGAGAAATAAATTTTAAATATAACATCACTTGAATTATCTAAATTTTTAAATGCTGCATAATTTTATAATTGGTTAATATATTTTAATAGTTATATTAAAAAGGTGATGACTCCTAAAATCTGTGTTCACTAAACTTCAAATTGCAAAAATTCAAAGATTCTCGAATTCTCATCAGACTTCATGAAAATCCATGAGATATCTTGAAATCCATGAAAATCGAACGGATTTCTGAAGATTTCACAGATTTCTATGAGAATTCAAGAGATTTCAGGGAATACTGAGAAATTCCAAGATTTCATGGCAGAAACAAAGCTGCATAAAAACTAAAAATTTGATTAAAATAATATTCAAAAAAATTCAAAATTTTCTATGACTTTTCTCAAGTTTTCAAATTGATTTTTCAGATATTTTCACTATTTATTTTAGATGAAATTTCAAAGACTTCACAGATTTCATGAAATTTCCATCGGATTTCTCTAGTTTTTGGGCAATTCCAAGACTTCTTTCCAGGATTTATAAGATTTCGAAAATTCAAAAAATTTCAGGAATCTTTGAAAGAATTCTGAAATTTTGTTGAGACTTATGATTTTAATGTACAACTCATTCTACAAGTGATTACCCCTTCTCCCTCAAATTATCCACATAATTGAGGAAGTTTTTTTTTTAATTTCCCGTCTTTTCCAAACGAGAATGAGATCTACTTGTGTTCTCATTATCTACATGATAATATGTAGGCTATGAGGGCACTATTCTATACACTACATCCTGAAGAATTATGGAACCATATACTCATTGTGTCATTCCCATTGTCCTTTCATTAACTTCAGTAAATGAATAATTATAAACTGTCCAGTGACCGGATGGACTGTTTCAAATACCACAGGGAAGAAGGTTGAAGATAAATTAAGTGTTTAGTGTTAAAAATATACGGATTACCTTCTCCAAGGTCTCGCAAATTAATAATAATTAATAATGAACGAAAAAAAAAATTGTTCAGTTCTGTAACTGTCGCTTTTAGTCATTTTTATCTTTTTTTTTGGAGATTTCTCATAAATTATTAAACTGATCGATTCGTAGAAATTAACTTTTTTAACATTTAACATAATTGTTTAACATTTTAACATTTAATTTGAATTTTAACATAACTTTTTTCGATATTTAGCACAATTTTTTAACGTTTTAACATTTAATTTTAATTTTAAAATAAATTTTTTAATGTTTAACATAATTTAACATTTTTCAGTGTCATTATTATTTATAAATTCGCAAAATTACATTATTGTACGCTGATTTTTCTGTTTTTTCAAAGCAAAGTTTTATGAATTTTTCGAGAAAAATTTAGAAAAACATACAATTTACCAAAAATATCGAAAAATCTCAGGAAATTTCGAGATTTGTGGTTGAATCTCAAATCATTTGAGATCAAACTGAATTGATTTGTGAATTTTTCACATATTTTCATGTAAAAAATGCAGAAAAATTAGTGTAAGATAATAAAACTTTGCAATTATTCAATAAATAATAATGCCACTGAAAAACTTTATATTTTTACCACTTTATAATTTGTAAGAAATCTCCAAAAAATGATGAAAAATGACTAAAAACTTAAATAATAATAATAATAATTTGTAGGACATCCTTCAAATATTTATCTTGAAAAAAAACCACTAAGATTTGAAAAAATCATTATTTAAAATTTGAATCAGCATATAGTTTATTGAATTTTGCGGCCGGAATCATCGTGCGATCATTAAAATATATATACATGATTATAATTTATTACATATTTTCTAACGAGAATAAATATAATTCATAAATTAAAAAAAAAGTGTCATATAATTAAATTTATCGAGTGTTATACCATATCGATTTCCGAATTCGTTGGAACTCTCGATGTTTGACTGCAATTAATTAGCGATCCATTTTCCGCGTCTTTTCCAGTTGCCTCGGTGTGCTCGTAATCGGGCAGTAGTACTCCTAAATTTTTGCGTCTCGCCTCCTTTTTCTCTCTTTCGATCTGCAAAGGAGGAAAGATGATAAAAAATTAATTCGACATTCAAAAAAAAATTGACAGACATGAATAATATTTGGAAAATATTGGAAGTCAGTTTTATTTCAAGGAAATTTCAGATTAACCAGAAATCTTGAAATTTCGAGATTTTTTGAGATTTCGAAATTTCGAGATTTTGTGAGATTTCGAAATTTCGAGATTTTTTGAGATTTCGAAATTTTGAGATTTTTTGAGATTTTGAAATTAGGAAATTTTGAGATTTTTTAAAATTGCGAAATTTCGAGATTTTTCGAGATTTTTTGAGATTTTAAAATTGGGAAATTTCGAGATTTTTTAAAATTTCGTGATTTTTTGAGATTTCAAAACTTTGAGATTTTGAAATTTCGAAATTTTGAAATTTTTTGAGATTTCGAAATTTCGAAATTTGGAAATGTTGAAATTCTTCAAGATTTCGAAATTTTGAGATTTCGAAATGTGTAAATTTCAAGATTTTTTGAGATTTTAAAATGGTGAAATTTCGAGATTTTTTAAAATTTCGTGATTTTTTGAGATTTCGAAATTTTGAGATTTTGTGAGATTTTGAAATTTCGAAAATTTGAGATTTTTTGAGATTTCGAAATTTGGAAATGTTGAAATTCTTCAAGATTTCGAAATTTCGAGATTTTTTGAGATTTCAAAATGTGGAAATTTCGAGATTTTTTAA
Source organism: Aleiodes leptofemur (assembly GCA_963942555.1). Lineage (NCBI taxonomy): Eukaryota > Metazoa > Arthropoda > Insecta > Hymenoptera > Braconidae > Aleiodes > Aleiodes leptofemur. Next base: position 15,107,981 of record OZ012614.1, on the reverse strand, counting down.
AATTTCGAGATTTTTTGAGATTTCGAAATATAAAAATTTCGAGATTTCTTGAGATTTCGAAATTTTGAGATTTTGAAATTTCGAAATTTTGAGATTTTTTGAGATTTCGAAATTTCGAAATTTGGAAATGTTGAAATTTTTCAAGATTTCGAAATTTCGAGACTTTTTGATATTTCGAAATGTGGAAATTTCGAGATTTTTTAAAATTTCGAGATTTTTTGAGATTTCGAAATATAAAAATTTCGAGATTTCTTGAGATTTTTCGAGATTTTTGGTGAATTTCATATTTTTCCAGAATATTTTCCTCGAAATTTCTTTGAATAAATGTTCATTTTACCTTGAAAAATAGTCTCAAGTAATGACACGGAAAGACAACGCATCTGCCCTCTTCCTCTTCTGCGTCAATGTAAACGCCACGTACGAGAATTGAATTGCTGCAATTTAAGAGTCCAAGAAATATGAAACATCCGATGTGCGTTATCCAACAGGACAATTCAACGTCTTCTGGCAATAACCAGAGATCAAGAACTCCCCAGATCCCTCTCCAGACATTGACAGTCCCCAAAAAGCTCAAAAAAAGAAATACATCGGCTGCAAGTAGTCGTGAGAGTCCTCTTAGACGACTGCAGATGTATCGCATCATTGGTTGAAAGCAGAATGTTATTCCCACGAGCATGTACCCAATCACCTGAAAAAAAAGGAGAAAAATGTACATTAAAATCATAAATTTCAAGAAAATTTCAGAATTCTTTCAAAGATTCCAGAAATTTTTGAATTTTTGAAATCTTATAAAATCTGGAAAAAAGTCTTGGAATTGCCCAAAAACTAGAGAAATCCGATGGAAATTTCATGAAATCTGTGAAGTCTTTGAAATTTCATCTAAAATAAATAGTGAAAATATCTGAAAAATCAATTTGAAAACTTGAGAAAAGTCATAGAAAATTTTGAATTTTTTTGAATATTATTTTAATCAAATTTTTATTTTTTATGCATCTTTGTTTCTGCCATGAAATCTTGAAATCTTTCAGTATTCCCTGAAATCTCTTGAATTCTCATAGAAATCTATGAAATCTTCAGAAATTCGTTCGATTTTCATGGATTTCAAGAAATCTCATGGATTTTCATGAAGTCTGATGAGAATTCGAGAATCATTGAATTTTTGCCATTTGAAGTTTAGTGTTTACAGATTTTTACAAGTCATCACCCCCTCAAATAAGGCTAAAAATTACAGTCTTCCATATTTACTGTAATGTAATGTAACGTGTTGAATTAGGATACTTTAGTATCAAGGCAATAATTTCCACAGAATTTTAATATTAAAAAAAAAACTCAAACAATATTTTTCCCTTTTTTTTTTATTTTTCAATGCATTTTAATCTGAAAAATGGAATTTAATTATGGAAATTTTATATTTAAGCTCTCTAACATCTTCTGACCCACTCTTGATTCTCAAGTTCTTATCAAATAAACTTGTTTAAGGCCAAAAGATACTTCAGCAGAATAATTTACGAATTAATCTGTTGAACGACCTACTATTATATGATCGAGTTAACGTTAGTGAACTCAACGTGGCTATGACTTAATTCCAATGCAATTTAGTATAAACGTTCGCATAGTTTCATTTATTCTTTTGAACTTAAATTCACTTGCGAATTTCGAGAAAAAAATCGGTTGAAAAAAAAACCAGTTAATTGCCCTAATAGGGAAAGTTTTGCCTAAATAGGGAAAGTTTCCCCTAATAGAGAAAGTTCCCCCTAATAGGGAAAGTTCCCTCTAATAAGAAAAATTCTCCCTAATAGGAAAAGTTCTGCCTAAATAGAGAAAGTTCCCCCTAATAGGGAAAGTTCCACCTAATAGGGAAAGTTCCACCTAAATAGGGAAAGTTCCACCTAAATAGGGAAAGTTCTCCCCAATAGGGAAAGTTCCGCCTAAATAGGGGAAGTTCCCCCTAATAGGGAGAGTTCCACCTAAATAGGGAAAGTTCCACGTGAATAGGGAAAGTTCCGCCTTAATAGGGAAAGTTCTCCCTAATAGGGAAGGTTCCTTTAATAGGGAAAGTTTCTCTAATAGGGAAAGTTTCTCCTAAATAGGGAAATTCCTCCTAAATAGTGAAAGTTCCCCCTAAATAGGGAAAGTTCCGCCTAAATAGGGAAAGTTCCCCCTAATAGAGAAAATTCCACCTAAATAGGGAAAATTTCGCCTAAATAGGTAAAAATTCGTCTAAATAGGGAAGGTTTCCCTAATAGGGAAATGTCCCCTAATAGGGAAACCTTCTTCTAATAGGGTCAAACTCCATCAACCTTTGCCCTATTATTCCAGAAACATCATGTGCCTATTATTCCAATAGGCACATGACGTCTTTCTGGCACGTGGATGCACTTCCGTTCTCCTGACACATCTGCACTACTTCAATAGTAATATAAGCATATATATATAGAACCTACACGACATCCTACGTACGACTTTATTCAAGACTCTGCCCTCAATCCATGATTCTTTTGTTCCACAAATTTTTCAATGTCAAGTGCATTAACCTTTCATGATGCAATTGCATGAGAGATTGAAGAAAAAAAAAAAGGTACATAGAAGAGAATTTACAGTTGATGTGAATTTAATGGATCACTCTTCCTTTTTTTTTTTTTTCCTTTCTGATGACTTTTATATTCACTCATGAATTAACTACTGGCTGACTCTGAGAAAATTTTCGTCGAGGCATATTTATCACCCTGAGTGTGATAAATAAATGATGATGTACAAGTTAACTTGATTCATGGATGAGATATACTGGGTCAGTCGTGCGCCTACCGGCAATCATACAATTGAATGAATATTCAATTATATAATCGAAACACACACAAACGGGTAGAGGAGCTTTTTGCTTACGTTTTTCGCATACAAAATATCCTGCAAAAATACTACAGTGTTACAAAAATTTTGTCTAAATTTTTGCTCAGCAATATTTTTTTTTCTTTAAATAATTAAAAATAAGTAGAATAAAGAGAAAAAAATGTGGATTTTCTTTGGCTTAAAAAATGGGAAAAGAGTAGTAAAATTGGGGAAGAGTGGGGCAAAATGGGTCTGTGTGTATCAAGATCTTGTCGAACTTTTTTTTTTTTCAATGAAGGAGTCTCCGAAAAAATTTGAAAAAATTCACCAACAATGTTCAGATATTGGACAATTTTCTTGAATTTTTTAAGATTTTTTTATCAAGTCCTTCACTCCGAAAAAAATAATCCTAGATCATGTTTTAGCGATTAAGGTCCATTTTACCTCAATATCTTATAGAGAAACTATAATTATTTATGAAGATAGAAATTACATTCACCATTGATCCAACTGCTGAGTACTCTCGATTTCCTGGGAATAGATGATAATCCAAAAGCACCCAGATTCCTCTCCAAACGAAGACAACTAGAGTTCCAACTACTCCTACACTGAATGCACAATCCAGTATGTATAACGTAAAATCTCGTGAATTCTGCAAAAAAAAGAAAATAAGCATTTTTTTAAATTGATTATATCAAATTGAAAGAAGAGGAAAAAATCCAAAGATTGATGGGAAGCATCTGCTTATTTTTAATTTTAAAAAAATCAATAAAATTTCTCCTTTTTTTCAGTTTTTCAAAGAACATTTGAATAAATCCAAAAAATTTGCAAAAAGTCTGAAAAAAATGAGCAGATTTTTTTTTGGAAGTGAGTTATAGGATTTAAAATGTAGCAGTTTTCAAAAAAATGGCAAAATGATGAAAAAAGAAGAATTTGATCTCCTTTTTTAAAATATTTCACATTTTTCGAAAAATGAACTCGATCTCCTTTTTTTAAAAATATTTCACATTTAAAAAAAAAATGAACTTGATCTACTTTTTTTTAAATATTTCACTTTTTTCCAAAAAATGAACTTGATCTCCTTTTTTCTCTATATTTTCTTCGATACATTCGAAAAGTTTTTTTTTCCAATTTTTTCATCTATTGAACCCTTTGCCCTTTTCAAATCGTAATATTCCCATTTAAATGGTTTTAATAACAAAAATCGAAATCAAAATGATCCTCTAAAAAACCTCCTAAAATTCATGATATTTCCATTTAAATGGTTTTAGTAACAAAATCGAAATCAAAATGATCCTCTAAGAAACCTCCTAAAACTCATAATTCAATGGTTCAAACTAAAAAAAAAAAAAAAAAAAAAAAATTTGTTTAAACTACCATTCGACCAAATTTCGAATCGAAATCTTTTCTCTCTCGCACTTACATCAACTCGAAACATCGTAGGAACTTCAAAATACCCAGGATGTGAATCAAGACTCAGTGAAAAAGGTGGTGCTGATATATTTCTAATAGCTTTCATAGCAGTAAGTGCAGCAAGTGCAACAATAGTTGTAGCAATAACCGTGCTACTTGAATGTTCTGTATAAAGGTCAAGAGCCTGCCATCCACCACGCCATGCATTGACACAGCAAAATCCAAAAATGGCAGTGTAAATACGTGATCCAGCATAATAAGATAATCTGTGTTTGTCTGGATTAAAAATATCATTCAAATGTCCCTGTACAACATTGAAAAATAATAATCCACCATAGCCAACAGCTATTGATGTTGCATTACTTAGTAATGGATTATTTGGAAATAGATAAATATCACTAAGTCCCCATGTGCCTCTCCAGTATCCAACAACAGCTGGAGCTGCTACAAATGTGGAAAATATTGCATCTAACAGGGTTAATATTGTGTAATGGAGGCGCGATGAGGATGATGGTCTGTCTAGTGTTACTCCAGTTGTCATACCGGCACCAGCACGAAATTCAACCATTCTCCAGTCTTGTTCATGAGTATCTAGAGCTCTTGCTTCAGTTAAGCTCATTGCCCTTTACAGCAAAAAAAAATCAAACGATTTTATCGATGCTGGAGCGTTAAAGAGACGTTAAGACTCTTTTTTACAGCTTTTTTTCGGCTTTTTTCGTGTTAGACCCTTTCACTTCATCGTTAACAAATTCATAATTTGGTGAAATTAATTGTTTCTTGCATTAATGACTCACTGCACTATTTTTCGATGCAAATTAACTGGGAATTCCCGAGTTGACAATTTTTCTTGGGCCATTTTTTCAATTTTTCCGATTTTTCTCGATTTTTTCAGTTTTCAAATTTTTTCAGATTTCGAATTTCTTCAATTTTCGAATTTCTTCAATTTTAGAATTTCTTCAGATTTCGAATTTCTTCAGATTTCAAATTTTTTAAGTTTTCAAATTTCTTCAGATTTCGAATTTCTTCAGATTTCGAATTTTTTCAGATTTTGAATTTCTTCAGTTTTCGAATTTCTTTAGATTTCGAATTTCAAATTTCTTCAGATTTCGAATTTCTTCAGATTTCGAATTTCTTCAGATTTCGAATTTTTTCAGATTTCGAATTTCTTCAGATATCGAATTTCTTCAGATTTTCAATTTCTTCAGATTTCGAATTTCTTCAGATTTCAAATTTTTTCAGATTTCGAATTTCTTCAGTTTTCGATTTTTTTTTAGATTTCGAATTTCGAATTTCTTCAGATTTCGAATTTCTTTAGATTTTAAATTTCTTCAAATTTCGAATTTCTTCAGATTTCGAATTTCTTCAGTTTTCGAATTTCTTTAGATTTAGAATTTCGAATTTCTTCAGATTTCGAATTTTTTCAGTTCATTTGTTAAAAGTGAATATTAAAAATTTGAAAACACATCAAAAATGAGGGGGGGGGGTCTTTTTTTCAGGAAACAATAACAACGTAATTTTATAATACAGCACAATTTTTTATTTTTATTAACAATAATCCTCGTAATTATTAATTTTCATGATTATTTTTTTTTTCAATTTTTTTTTTTTAACGAAAGTTAATATCAATTTTTTAAATAGTTTTAGGTGTTTATTAGGTGAAGATTTTTTTTTTTAAACTGGCCTATAACTGCGTTGAACACTACGAATAACGTATGAATACTGAATCCCTTTCGGTCCAACTGCCTATCTTTTATCAACGTCGTACCCCGTACAGAATCATTCAGGGTACCAATACCAAGGCAAATATTACGAGACACACATGTGAGGAGAATGGATAGAATATATATCGTTTTAACTTCGGGCGGAATGACCAATACGCGGGTATATAGCAGGAGAGTAATCCCCTTTTCGCTACTAATTCTTTTTTTTACTCTTTTTTTGTTCATTTATGCCGGTGCTATTTTCTGTGCTATTTTCATGATGACTGGAGAATGGGAAGAAATAATTTTTTTCCTCGTAAAATAGGAAAATTATGATTTTTTTAGAATTTTATTATTTAAAATTGAAGAAATTTCCATGATTTTATGATTTTATGATGATCAACCCTTCTTCGGTATTTCGAAAAAATCAAATAAAAAAAAAATGCTAAGTTTTTTTCGAAAAAAAATATGTGAAATGATTTTTTCGATTTTTTCAGCAAATTTTTATGAATTTTTTAAAGAAAATTAAACGTTTTATCTTGATTAAATGGATTTTCTTGGGATTTTTTTTCTTACAAATAATGAAAAAATCGAAATTATCTGGCAATTCGCTACCTTGAGCCATGATTTTTCTGAGTGGCATTTCCTGCTAGGCAAATTCCGAGGGCTTTTGTTGTTGTAACAAAACGTGCTTTTGATAATAAACCAATTTTCGTTGCGGTTTTTGTTAACCAATCAAGATACAATTTCACCAATCTTCTCACCTTGATTGTCGTATATCTTTCAACAATTTGGACCAATATAATTTTTGTTAAAACTAATTGTGATTATCAACTTGACACCATTTCAATTTATTTATTAATTTTTGTGAATTTATTTTATTTAAATAGACAGAAAAAAAAAGTGATTATTGAAGAGAAAAAATTGAAAAAAAATTCATGCAGCTATATTATATCTATATCTAATATAATCATGCATATAGTCTATTAATTTACTAAAATATTTGGAAAAAACTAAAAATCGAAAATCATGCATTTCTTAGAAATTCAGGAAATTTCGATCGAATTTCGCTTAAATTAGTGGAATTCTCAAATTGAATCATTCATGAGTAATGAAGACATGCAATTAGATGCACAGACATATATATATACATATATATATACACACACCGACTTTTTTTTTTGTAAATATCATTTTTCCATTTTTTTAGATCATTTTAAATAATTTCCTTAAAAAAATGCGAATCGAAATTTTCGAAATTTGTAAAATTTCGATTTGGAAGCAAGGAATCTCCACAAAACCAATAATTTCTAATATCATTGCCTTAGGAACAAAAGGGCGTAAGTGCTATGCTTATCCACAGCACTTACGCCCCTTTAAGTCTAAGGCAATGATTTTTTTACAAAAAAATATTGATAAAAGCAGTTAAGATCTTTTGTTACGAGGATCTTTTGATGTGGAACTGCAAAAAAACGGTGGAATTCATTGATAAAAAGGGGAAATTAGTCAAAAGCTCTCGTTATAATGAAAATAATAGAAACTGAATTAATTTCACTTACTGTTCTGTATCTCGTTGGGAAGTTAAACGTGTAATTAGGCAAATCGACGACAATTACAAAAGGCGGAGCCAGAAGATTTCTACTCGATTTGAGCATCAGCAGAGCAATTATGAAGAAACAGGTACTAGCAAAGACGAGCCTGTAACGAAAAAATTTTGTATTAACGAATTGATAGTAAATCAATGGATATTAAAATAAAACGGTTGAAGATAGATTTTTCTTTGGTGTTTTTATTGAAAAGTTGAGGAAATTTTAGGAAATTTTTTAAAACAAGTGCCAGATTTAATTTTTTTGAATTTCGGAAGAATTTGATTTTTTTAAGCAACATTTAAAAGGCTACTCCTCATTTTTTTAATAATTCACTTTTTCCATTATATGAAAAGTGCTTTTTTCGCACTAGTGCCATAATACTATATTCAAAAGAAAAAATTGAAAAGAAATTCATGCAGCTATACTATATTTATACCTATTCAATCATACATAAGTCTATCAATATGCGCGATTTGCGGTGAAAAATTGACTGAAATATTTGAAAGAAACTGAAAATCGAAAATCATGCATTTCTTAAAAATTGATCAAATTTCGATCGAATTTCGTTTAAATTATTGAAATTCTCAAATTGAATCATTCATGATTAATGAAGACATGCAATTAGACGCACAGACATATATATTACCTAACAAATGCGGTAATAGTACATTACGCACCTAGGATGTAAAAAAAATTAATTTCGACAAAATTTTCCTCCCGAGCAAAGCGAGAATGAGAAAATTTCGTCAAAATTATCTTTTATAGAGGAGAGTAGGGCAAAATAGACACTGTAATGAAACGGCTAGAGATAGATTTTTTTTGATGATTCTATTCAAAATTCATCAATTCTACCTGTGAAGTAGAGACAAAATTAGGATTATAAGTAAATGTGAAATTGAAGTATTGGAATTGTGGAAACGTAATACAGGTAGAATTGATGAATTTTAATGTCCTGATGAGGGCTCATGTTGAATGAACCGAAACGTTGACAATAATTCAACTTTTCATTAATTGAGTTTTAATTAATGACCGCGAAGACAATCAGCCACTTAAATATTAATTTTGAACGGTCGAAAAACATATTTTTAATATGATTAAAATTTAAATTAAATTACTGCATGAAGGGCAGAGGTGGGGGTATGATAATGAACGAGCGTAGTAATTACTTCGTAAACCATAATAATTACCTGTCGTGTGTTCCCATAAGTGAATTCAAAATAGACCATCCACCATACCACTGCATGATACATGATGCCCCAAAAAGATGCGTATAAACTAATTGTATCGTTTTATAACCGATTCTAGAAGAATAATTCGACAATTTCCATTTTTCGGCGAAGGTTTTATGGAGAACTTCACGAAGAATCACGAAAGTCCAATGGAGAGTTGAACCAATAACGAAATAATGCCAATCAGGAATTCTGAAAAAAATAATTTAATTTAATTTAAATAAATTAAATTGAGAAAAAAAGGAAATTATGTAATTCAAGGTAGATTTTTTGAAAAATTTCGAGGAATTTTACTTAAAAATTTTTTTTTCTACTTACGATAAATCGTAAAAATATATCAATCCCCAAACTCCACGCCAAAATCCAATTATCAAAGGTCCAACTATGAACTGAGATATAATATTGTCTATAAAAAATAATGGAAGTTCCTTTTCCCCAATTTTTCGACAGATGCTGCTTGATTTTTCATCATTTCTCCTCTCATCTTCATTGTATTTTTTGCATTTTTTTTCCACTTGCGTTTCTTCGTCCAGAATTATCTACAGAATTTATGGCAGTAAAATTAGCAGACATCTGACAATTCTCAAGATTTTTTCAATCAAATAAATTACTTTAAAATGATATTTAAAAAATTTGCATTTGTAGTTTTTTTAATTTTCCACATGTCTATATTTTTTATTTTTCCAAAATAATTTATTTGTTAAGGGAAAAAACAAATTGTCAGATGTGTTTGCTATTATTAATATCATTTGAATTTCACAATCAGTGAAAATTAAATTTATCATTAAATATTTTCAATATTTACCTCTGCAACGTTTCCACTCATAACGAAACCATAAAACTTTATCGTGTTTATTCTTTTTTTTCACCTCATTTTCATTCTACGCTTTCAAATGATTTAAATCTAATACTTAATGAATAAATTTTAAAAAAACCTTTGAATTTCAAGACTTTAGAGAAAAAAAACCGCACAAAATATCTGTCGAAGTGATACAAATTTTTCTTATCATTTTCATATCTTCCTAAATATAATCCAATTAATCTCCCATAAATTATGGAATTTTTTTTCAAATAACAAAATTTTACAATTCATAAAACATTTTTGTAATTCAACAAGTCATATATTCCATTAATAAATGTTAATATACAGTGGGGCCATAATAATACATGTACTTCTCTCTCTCATTGGCTGGATTCGATTAAAATAGTTTGTTTTTTTTTTTTCATTATTACAATTAATTTTAGATCTTGAGAATATAAATCGAGATATAATTTATTACACGGCCGTAACTTCCATTTCTTTACATTTAAAAATGCACAGCCTTTTTTTTTCAAAATTTTGCTTCTTTTTTTTTTTTAATAATGAAAAATTCTAAAAAGCTCGTTACATTCCTCCTTTTTTTTTGGATCTATCTATTGAAATTCTTCATCAAAATTCACAACACGAAAAAAGAAAAAAACAATCAGCAGAATTAAAATCACTATAATTAATTAAATATTATTATTAGTTAATTAATTAATTTTTCTTTGGCTAATTTTTCTTTGGAAACTGCACGAGAATTTGAATTTAGTGCAAATGGGAATTTACTTTCTTTATCACTTTATCATTTTTTTTTTTTTTTTTTTTTAAGTAAATTTAGGGAAACTTGGAACGAATTCTAGCGAACGAACACTCTTCCATACACAAGCAATGTGCGTCTCATATAAAAATATAAAATGGGAATTATATTGAAGAAAACCTGAGAGAAAAAAAAAACGAGTTTTTCCTATGAAATGATAATTAATCACACGATATGTGTTAATCTTTCAAATTAATTGAATGAATAAATTAATATAACGATATTTCAATTTATCAACGATTAATTATATTTGACGTTAATCGTTGAATCGTTTGCACGTGTTGGAAATTCGTGATAATTAGCAATTTAAATTTTTTTCTAAATATTCATTCAATCGGAAAATTAATTAAATCATCAGGAACATCGATTTCAATGAGAGATTTGCTTAGGCAATATTCTCAGAAATTTTTGCAATCAACTAAAATTACTTCTTTTATTTCTCTCATTATAACTGATTTTTTTGAAAATTTTTCCCTGAATTGAATTCATTAAACAATTTTTTAAAAAATTCTTCTAATTATTTATTCAATCGGAAATTAATTAAATCATCAGGAAAATCGGTTTCAATGAGAGATTTGCTTAGGCAATATTCTCAGAATTTTCTTGCAATTAAATAAAATCTCTCCTTTTATTCTCTCATCATAACTGATTTTTCAAAAAAATTTCCCCTGAATCGCATTTATTAAACAATTCTCTTCAAACAACTTAAGAGAAATGAGAAATTAAATTACTTCATTATTTTCCTGTTTTGATTTTTTAATTTTATTATTAGAGATCGTAAGAGATTAATTCGAATTAGAACCTAATTAATGATAATCAGCTTATCCCGTAGGAGCTTTTAATTCTTTTAAATCTACAATAATCGCATGTTTTCTTCATTGCAATACCAAATAATTTAAATAGAATTTTTCAAAAAATTCTTAGTTTTTAATATTTTCATATTTTCATATTTGCATTTTTTCTCCTCTTTTTTCCCATTTTTTTCTAACTAATACTCGCACGATTCCTTTACAATTTTTTTTTAAGCATTTGCCCTATTCAGGCTAATTTTGAAATTTATTTCGAGATCGAAATTTATTTTGCGATCGAAATTTCTTTCGATTTTTTTTTTGATTAATCACTGTCCATTATTATTATGTCCTTAACTAAAATGTCCCTCAAATCAGACTCGTCGACGTAACTGTTCTTCATGTTCTTCTCTTCAATCGATTTTATACACTGGAAGAAAAAGAGAGAAAAATTAATCAATAAACGTAACACTTTACCCTTTTTGTTATCTTACATCTTCAACGCGTATTCGTGGAGCCATTATTTGCTCAGGAAAGTGCCAGGGTCTGCAGTTAGGATTATTTTGCTCTTTCCACGTGGGATAAGCAACAGCTGCTTTGTGCAATTTTTTCACCATTTTTGGAGCAAATATCTGGGTTACTTTGTTGACCAACCAGACTGGTAGCTTGCCATGGGGATCTGTATGCGAAACGTATCCGAGCTCAGTTCCATCACCATTCCTGGACGGTCTCACAATGTATCCTGAATAATAATAATAAATAAATAAATTGAGAAAAAAGAGAAATCAATTTTTGAAAAAAAAGGGAATGAATTTAAAGAAAAAAAAAAGGAGGAATGGATTTTTGAAAGGAAAGGGGATGAATTTTTGAAAAAAAGGGGATATATTCTTGGAAAAAAGAAGGGAATGAATTTTTGACAAAAAAAATAAGATGAATTTTTGAAGAAGAAGGAATGAATGTTTGAAAAAAAAAAGGAAATGAATTTTTGAAAAAAAGGGAATGAATTTTTGAAAAAAAGAGAAATAGTAAAGGGGAAGATGGGATAAAAAAGACGAAAGCACTTGAAATCAATGGAAATAGTCGAGATAGGATTTTTCTGATGATTTCATTGAAAAGCTGAGAAAATTTACCATGGAAATCATGTGCCATAATTAATTTTCTGTTATTTTTTGAAAAAATTCGATTTTTTGATCAAAATTTGAAGGTAAAATTCGTTTTTATTTTTGAAAAATTCCACATTTTTCGAATTTTTTTGGTTTTATTGGTTGCAATGACTTGGGACTGATCTTGAATGAAAGGCAAGATCATTTTCCATTAATTCATGTAGTTTTAAAGAGAAAATTAACGATTTTTAGGGTATTTTTAGGGGAAAAAAACTGAATAATATAAAAATTCCCATAAAAGCGATACCTCAATACCTCAAAAATCGATCACTTTCTCTTCAAAATCCCATAAATTCGTGGAAAATGATCTCACCTTCCATTTAAGACTGACCCCAATTCCCTGCGAGCAACAAAACTCAAGATATCCTTAAAAAAATGGGAAAAAATCGGAAATCATATAATTTGACTCTTAGTTCAAGTTCAAAAATTTAGAATTTCACTAAAAATTAAAAAAAAAACAATTCTGACCCATGTTTTTCACCTGAAATTTCTTCAGCTTTTCAAGGAAATCATCAAAAAAAAAAACCTCTAGTTTCATTTTACTGCAATTTCCACCTTTTCCTTTTCAATCTTCTTCAGTTTTTTTTTACCTGTTAAATAAGACGTAGCCCTAACATAACTCTTCCTCGGAGGATAATCCTTATGATAAACTGAATGATTGATAATAAGCTGCTCTCTTCCCGTATCTAACCAGGATCTCTGAAGAACAAAGTCTCGATTCTTCAGTGGCGATGTACAAGACACTGAAAAGATCAAAAAACCCAAATGACTCGTTATTTATTGTGAATAAAAGAGCTCAGTCAGCTCAAAAAATTGTGAAAAAATAAATAAAAAAGTGTGCTATCACACAAAAATGTACTTTAGCAAAGCACGTCTTAAATCAAGACTTTTTTGCATGACATGAACGTGTTAAAAAAAATACTACCTTGTTTATTGAGTGATTCAAAAAAAAAAAAGATGTACACAAGCTTAAATAAATAAACACGTCGAAAAAAAAAAAACTCGTTACATCGTATCTCCAGTACAAAATTCAGTAGTGAAGAGGTAAAACAGGATAAATCGACTTATTTTTGTGATCATTTTGAAGGAAATATCTGGGAAACTAAGTGAGATAAGGCGATATTATCCATATTTTTTAGTAGGAAATTTCAAGAGTTAAAAAAAATAAAATCCAGGGCGAAATTGTCCAGTCTCACTTATTTTCTAAGATCTTTACAAAAAAAAACTAAATGAGGAAAAATATAGACTTGTCGTGTTTTAGCTCTTTGCTACTGAATTTATGTCTTACAAAATTTTTCGAAAACTCACTGGAATAATAGCCAATGTCATTATTAGGATTAAAGAAGCCAATGTCCTTTGATTCTATCATATGAGTGTCCCAGACTTTCCTGTACTCTGGATCATGAAGAACATCGAAGAGAGTTTCTGGCTCTACATCACTGAATCTCGTTCTGATCTGGAAAAAAAAGAACATGAATAAAATTTGTAGAATCAAGTTAAGGTAGTATCATAGTGTACGATTGATAAAACAGGAAAAAATGAGGATTTTTAGATTTGTTTCCAATTAATTCCTGATAATTCGGGGAAAAATGTGCTTGAATTTACCCGAAAAAGTGATTAAACTATTCGAAAGTCATATCTCCAGCCTGTGAATATAATTTTTTTTGTTTCTCGTATTTTTTTTAACATTACTAATCTCCTATGATATTGCTTTGATGATATTTTCATCAAAGCAAATAAATGAATATTGCGAAACGTGAAATTCAGGAGTATTTTTTAAATTTCTCACTTTCGTTTCATTATTTAAAGGGATCTCGCAAACCGTTGGGTTTAGGAGAATTTGTCAAGAGACCTTTTTTGTAGAGAATTCAATTTTTCATAAAAAAGATTTCTTCATAAATTCTCCTAAACCCAATGGTTTTCGTGATCCTTTTGAAAATCGCGGAAAATTCCGTTTAAAACTGAAATACGCTTCAATAATAGACAATTTCCACTCGAGATGATTTTTCTCAAATTTTTGAGGTAGTCTCCTGAAGTACGGTTAATAAAACAGGGAAAAATGAGGATTTTCAGGCTTGTGTCCAATTAATTGCTGATAATTCGGGGAAAAATGTGCTTCAATTTACCCGAAAAAAGTGATTAAACTATTCGAAAGTCATATCTTCAGCTAATGAATATAATTTTTTTTTCTCGTATTTTTTTAAATTTAACATTACTAATCTCCTATCACATGCATGAGACAGAGAGAGAGGCAGATAGTTACGACTACCTTCTAATTAAAATTTCTCAATAACTATACGGTGAATTGAATATTTTTTTCTTCTATTATTTAGTTAAAAGGCTGTTCTCTTCGCCAATTGTTTTTAAATAATGGGTCAACCCTGTGGTTTTTTAGTAATTTCGTTATTTCCGTCCGATTTAGAGCGTTTCATCCCCGCCACTGCTATTTTCAGTAACTTTGATAATTCATATCTCATAAACTGGACGGTCAAAAATTATGAAAAAATTCAGAAAAATGTAAAAAAATATCATCTTTGATGAGGCATCAAAAAAATAAGGAATAAACAGGATAAATCGACTTATTTTTGTGATCATCCCCACTCAAATATCCAGAAAACTGATGAAAATACTCTTTTTGACAATTCCGAAAGCTAAAAAAAATAAAATGAAAATAAAAAGGGCGTATCTCCATTATTTTCTTTTTTTATCACTTTTTTGAGAATATCTCCAGAACCACTAGAGATACGCCCTTTTTCCCCTAATCCATTTTTGAAGCTCTCAAAATTCTCTACAAATAGGATAAAACCAAAATCGCTCTATCTCGCTTAATCTCCAAGATATTCCATTGAGAATGATCACAAAGCTGCTCCAATTTCTCCTGAATTTCACCTATTTCAGACAATTAATTGAATTAATACTCAAAGAATTAAAAAAAAAAATTTTAAAAAGAGAAAAAATACCTTAATCATCCTGAAACTTATTCCAGGAACTGATTTTGTCCAAACTGATAAATCTGGTTTATTGTAGTCCAGTCTCCAGTCATTATTATCATCATACAATTTCTTCAATTTCTCAAAATCCTTGTCCTCAGCAATTTTAACAATTCCAACGTCCATTGCCTTTTTTTTTTTCTTTCAAAAAAACCTCCAAAATCCCCAGGTAAATCTAGATTTCAAAAAAATGCTCCAAAACTCACGTGATTCATGTCTCTTAAAAATAAATCGTCAAATTTTCGCAGGTTTTTCAAAATTCCATTGAAATTCAACGAAAAAATTCAATATTTCAGTATTAAAAGACAAAATTCTTCCTTATTGTCTTCGAAAAAAGGTTAAAATCCAGTGAATTCTGCTTTTTTTTTCCTTCAAATTTCCCCTTTTTTCTCAATTATTCATCACAATTTAAAATGCCTTTTTTTAAATTATTAAATTATCAAATTAACCAACTTTGAACAATATGGAAATAATTTTTAGTCAATTTTGACAATTTATGCTTCTGATACTGAGTGAAAAAAACTAAAGTTTCTTATCATCACTTTACATTGCATTACATGAAGATATTTGCTTGTGAACAATACACACACACACAAGCCTTGCACAATATACATATATATATACATATATATATCAACAATTGGAGACTGCGCGTAAGAAACCATTTACACATTTTTTACTACAAATTTTGCTTGTATTTTGTTACACCAGAGGTCTTCTCTGTATTTTTTATTAATATATATATATATAGATATATTTATGCACATATATGTATGTAATAATAATAATAATAATAATAATAATAAAAATAATAAATGATATATACAAAAGACATAAAGAAGAAGACTTGTGTTGTATCGAAGATAATTTTTCTTCTATTTTTAGGCTGTCATCGAAATTCTGTCATAGATAAACGTAAACTGTGATAACTATATATATATGGTGATATATGGTGATTATTTTAATTTTGAGGAGAAGAAGAGAAGGAAATATACACGAGAATCATATTTCTATAACACGAAAAACACGAATTTTACACGAGACGAATTGATTTTTTTTTCTCTCTAAATGTTCTGAATTTGGAGGATTTTTTTTGGGATTTTCTATTGAGGATTTAAGGATATGGCACTGAAGGATCAGATTAGCACTGGAGACTCAGTACTTGATGGTAAAATAAAGGAGTATCTACAGTGGAACAAGGTGAGATGGGATTATCTCAAAATAAAGGTCCTTTTAAAATTTTGAAAGTGAAGATTATTTGTTTTTTTGAAGAATAATTTTTCTTCAATTTTTTGTGAATTTTTTTCTTTTTTTTGCATTTGTTTTTTTTTAATATCTCGGAAAATAAGCGAGATAGAGCGATTTTGCAGGAGAGCAGTTTTGTAGAGAATTTTGAGGGCTACAAAAAAGGATTCGGGTGAAACTGCTCTATCTCGCTTAGTTTCCGAGATATTCTCTAAAAACTGACGAGAGAATGAATTATCAAAATTGATTACAATTTTCCTGAAAAATTTGTGATTTTTTTGATAAACTAGTGATTTTTTTGAGAAACTTGTGATTTTTCTGAAAAATTAAAGATTTTTTTGAAAAACTTGTGATTTTTCTGAAAAATTAGAGGTTTTTTTTGAAAAAATTGCGATTTTAAAAGAGAATTGTGATTTTTTTTTAAATTTGTGATTTTTTTGAATAATCTGTGATTTTTTTTCTAAATTGTGATTTTTCTGAAAAATTTGTGATTCTTTTGAAAAAATTGTGATTTTTCAGAAAATTTGTGGTTTTTCTGAAAAACTTGTGATTTTTCTGAAAAAATTGTGATTTTTCTGAGAAAATTGTGATTTTTCTAAAAAAAATTGTGATTTTTCTGAAAAAATTGTGATTTTTCTAATTTTTGTGTTTTTTTTCAAGGATTTGGAGGGAGAATTGGAGATCCAGAAGTTGCTCAATGCTAAGGATATTGATGCCTTGTCTAGGCTCTTCTTAAAACGACTGGAATTTGGTACAGCAGGGCTGAGAGGTCGCATGGGTCCAGGCTACAATCAGTTGAATGATCTCGTTATCATACAAACAGGTCAAGGGCTACTTAAGTATCTCGAAACTAGTGTAAAAGATTTAGGAGAGAGAGGAGTCATCATTGGCTATGATGGAAGACACAATAGCTATAGGTACTTGCCCAATTTTTATCTTTATCTCTACTAAAAAAAAAAAAAAATCTAAAAAAATGAAATTTCCAGAAAAATTAATTTTCATTTTTTTATTTTTTGAAATATCTTGGAAACTAAGCGGGATAGAGCGATTTTGCATGA
This sequence comes from Aleiodes leptofemur, assembly GCA_963942555.1. Taxonomy (NCBI): domain Eukaryota; kingdom Metazoa; phylum Arthropoda; class Insecta; order Hymenoptera; family Braconidae; genus Aleiodes; species Aleiodes leptofemur. The sequence goes on along the minus strand of OZ012614.1, from coordinate 15,090,361 downwards.
ACCCTTTTTTGTAGCTCTCAAAATTCTCTTCAAAACAGGATGAGGGTAAAATCGTCCTATCTCGCTTAGTTTCCGAGATATCTTCAAAAATCAAACACAATAAAATCAATTTTAAATTTAAAAATTAACAAAAAAAATTGGGATTTATAGAATTTTTCAATTTCCAGATTTGCTTCGTTGACCGCTGCCATTTTCGTTAATAATGGCATTAGAGTTTACATGTACTCCAAAGTCTGTCCCACTCCTTTTATTCCTTTTGGAGTCCTCAAGTATAAATGTGGAGCTGGGATAATGATAACAGCATCTCACAATCCAAAAGACGACAATGGATACAAAGTTTATTGGGAAAATGGAGCACAAATAATTTCTCCACATGACAAAGGCATTCAGAAGTCAATTTTGGAGAATTTGGAGCCATTGTCGACTTCATGGGACCTGTCAGTTTTAAAAAAATCCTCAGATATCCTCAAGGATCCGTTGGACGAGGTCATGGAGGACTATTTTAGGATAATTAAGGACAATATTGTGTATCCAGAAGTCAATAGAAACACAATATTAAAGTTTACGTATACTGCAATGCATGGAGTTGGGTTTGAGTACATGAAAGAGGCCTTCCTCTCGGCTAATTTCAAGGTAAATCATTTTTTGGAGGATATGATGCTGAAAGTAAGGTAAAAATACCAGTTTTGGCCACCTTTGCATCTTTTTCAGCCACTTCAAATTTGAGTTAATAAAAGAAAAATGAAAATCATTGGAAATACCATATATCTCATAATTTCTCGGTTTTTTTTCTCTACAAAATAAATTATTAAAAAAAAAAAAAAATATGCGTATGTGGAAAATTCAAAGAGCTATAAGTACAAATTTTTCAAATCTTTTCTTTGTAACACTTTCTTTGTTGAAAAAAATTCAAAAAGTTATAAGATGTGTACTGACTTCATTATCATAGAAGAATCGTTCAATTGAAATTAATGAAATGAATTTGTGAATTTCAGGCATTTGTCGTTGTGGAAGAGCAGAAAGATCCAGATCCTGATTTTCCAACAGTCAAATTTCCAAATCCTGAAGAAGGAAAAAGCGCATTGGATTACAGCATCAAGACAGCTGATATTAATGCCTCTTCAATTATTCTAGCCAATGATCCCGATGCTGATAGACTCGCGTGTGCGATAAAGAATAACAAGTATGACACTAAAAATAGCAGACATCTGACATTTTCCTCATTTTTTTTCTTCTAACAAGTAAATTTTTTTTTTTTAAATAGAAAATATGCACTATTAGAAAATTTAAAAAGCTTTAAGCGCAAATTTTTTAAATATCTCTCTTTTATAATGTTTTTTACTTTAAAAAATCAAAAAATTGTGATACTTGTGCTATTTTCATTGTATTTTCATGGAATAGCAGACATTTGATAGTTTTACGTCTTTTTTTTCCCAACCAATGAATTATTTATAAAAAAAAAGGAAAATATGCACTGTTAGAAAATTTAAAAACCTACAAGTGCAAATTTTTTAAATATTTTTTTTTATAATATTTTATTTGTTTAAAAAAATCCAGAAAATTGTCAGATGTGTGCTTATTTTATTATATTATTGTTAAAAAATTAGTATTCTTCAATTTACTATTCGTTATTGATGCAATTGATAATTATTAATTTTCTCAACTAAAATCATCATGATTAATTGATCAATCTTCATTATTATTATTATTCTTTAGAGGAGATTGGCATATTTTCACTGGTAACGAGCTTGGAGCACTTCTAGGCTGGTGGCTGCTGCATACTTATCGAGTACGACATCCTAGTGCTGATATTTCCAATGCCTACATGCTCTCTTCAACTGTATCCAGCAAAATCCTCTCATCAATGGCAAAAAAAGAAGGATTCAAATTTGAAGTATATCTTATTATATCACATTTCCAATTTCTTTCTTCGCTCTTTATCATATTTAATTTGATATAAAACTGCAAATGGCAGATATTTCACAATTTTCATTGTTTTTTTTTTCTTAACACAAAAAATAAATAAATTATTTACATAAAAAAAATATGCACAAGTAGATAATTCAAGAAGCTATAAGTGCAAATTTTATTGATAATTTTTTAATAATAATTTATATTGTTAAAAAAAAATCAAAAAGCTATAAGTGCAATTTTTTGAATCATTTTTCAATAATAATTTATATTGTTAGAAAAAAATTTAAAAATCGTCAGATGTGTGCTAATTTAACTTTTAATTTACTATTTAATGAAATTTTCGTGTATTTCTTTCAGGAAACGCTGACAGGATTCAAATGGATGGGAAATAGATGTGTAGAACTGATGAAAGCTAAGAAAGACGTGCTTTTTGCTTTTGAAGAAGCTATTGGATTCATGTGCGGGTCTTCTGTCCTTGATAAAGACGGAATTAGTGCTGGTGTGGAAGTTGCAGCTATGGCAGCATATTTAGAGACTATGGGACTGACTCTTTTGGATAAATTGGAAGAAATTTATGCAAAGTAAATTATTTATTACTAATAATAAACCTCAATTTTTTTATGATCCCTTTCTTTTTTAATCAATTTTCATGTTTTTTTTGCGTTTAGATATGGTCGTCATATGAGCGACAATTCCTATTGGATTTGCCATGAGCAGAAAACGATAAAGAGCATTTTTGAAAGGCTGCGAAATTTTAGGGGAGAGCCCAACACAGTAAGATTTTTATCTTTTTCTTTTATTGGAGGGGAGAGTGGGGCAAAATGGATCTCCAAGGCAACATGATTCAGGATTTTTTTTTTGGAGTAAAGACTTCATGAAAAAATTTGAAGAAATTCACAAATAATGTTCACATATTGGAGCATTTTTCATGGAAAAAATTTGAAAAATGCTCCAATAATGTCCACATATTGGAGAATTTTTTCTGGAAAAAATCTGAAAAAATCTAAAATAATGTCCACATATTGGAGTATTTTTCATGAAAAAAATCTGAAAAAATGCTCCAATATGTGAACATTATTGATAAATTTTTTGAATTTTTTTTCGCAGAGTTCTTCACCTGCAAAAAGAAAAATCCCGAATAATTTTCTACCCACATGTCCATTTCGCTCTCATCTTCCTTACATTTTGTGTATAAATTAATGTTTTTAAATTTTTTTAATAGTATCCAACGAGCATCGTTGATGGGAAATATTCAATAATTGGGATTCGTGATTTGACGACTGGTTACGACAATACTAAACCAGAAAATAAAGCCATATTACCAGTTTCTAAGTCAAGTCAAATGATAACGTTTACATTCGACAATGGATTCGTCACTACTCTAAGAACTAGTGGAACCGAACCGAAAATTAAATACTACAGTGAATTGTGTGCTTCTCCACAATCTCAGTAAGTCGTCAAAATTTAATCAAAAATTCAGTAGCGAAGAGGTAAAACAGTGATATTAAAAATAGCAGACATCTGAAAATATTTAGATTCTTTTTTCTTTTAACAGATAAATTGTTTAAAAAAATATGTACATGTTGAAAATTTAAAAATCTATAAATGCAAAATTATTGAATATTTTTTTTATAATCTTTTATATCTTTAAAAAAATATACAAGATTGCCAGAGGTCCGCTCATTTCATTATCATGTGAAACAGGATAAGTGTCTTTCTTTTTTACTAATTTTAAAAAATATCTTGGAAAATAATAGATGGATTGATTTTGCCCCACTGTTTTTTTCGTGGCTCTTGGAATTCGCTAAAAAAATATATTAGGGTAAAAAGGGCGTATTTCCATCATTTTTCAAGATATTCTCCAAAAAAATGGGCTAAAAAAATCGACTTATCTCGTTTTACCTCTTCACCACTAAATCATTACCAGTAAATAATTAAATCTCACTTTTCCAGGGATATTGAAGCTCTCCAGAAGACCCTCGAGGAAATGGTATCAGCAATTGTCACCGAGTTTCTCCAGCCCGAGAAAAACGCATTGCTTCCTCGACCATTATAAAATCAAGAAAAATCGAATTTTACTTAAATCAAATCTTCCAACATTCCTCAATTTTTTTTTTAATAAAAATTTTTATAATTTAATTTACAGTTTTTATCTATCAACACTATTTCTATCCAACAAAAAAATTACAGATCCTGATTTTTCAAGGGTTTTTCCTTTTTCTTCTTTTTCGTCCTATTTTTATTATTTTCTTGCACTTGAAACGTGATGCACTGGTCATCCAAAAAACTGATGACTTCATTGATTTTTCCTTTAAACCCTTGATTAATCAGATTTTCGTACAACAATTCTAGTGGTAACGGTTCGTAAGTCAGAATTTTGTTGAAGATTTGTTTGTTACTCGTTAATAATTTGTGAAACGCTTCTTTTATGTCTTCGAGAGAACTCTGCGAATTACAATTGACGTCTTCATTAACTTGTGTCTTTATTTCTTCGTCGAAATCCTCGTCGGAAATGCTTTTTTCGAGGATTTCAGGTGAAGTTATTTTTTTTTTGCAGGGAGGCTCTTCATTTTCGCTGTCTGCGAAGCTGAGTCCTTTGAAGATCTCCATATCTGCGGGAACTGAGGGATGCAGCTCATTATAAATGTGCTGAAGAAGCTGCACTGCTCTGTGCCTCTTCTGAGGCTTCAAACCGTATTTATTCATCTCTTCATTCAAATCTGGCGACTCCATACGATCGTAGTCTCTTGGTGGCGTCACATTGTAGGATATTTGGAAGGACGAAGAGACTCTTCGACGTTTCAAAGGATTTTCCAAATTTGCGGAATTTTTTTTTGGACTTTTTTTTAGAGGAGAATCTGATTTTTTAATATTTCCATTTTTATTGGAATTTTTATTAATGAAATTATTACTTATTTCGTGAATTTTTTCATTAATTTGACTATTTTCTCGTTCTTGAACACGTGGTGATGCTGATTTTTGAGTAAATGATGTTGATCTTGATCTGCATTGGCTCATTTCTTCCTCTGGAATTTCCCAGGAGCTCAAATCGTCTTCGTGAGGTCTTTTTCTAACAGTAGAGGAAGAAATGCAGTGCTCGTCTTCGGAGGAGGAAAGAATTATCACTCTTTCCGATTTCGATTGCGTGAAATTCAACATATTTTCTTGACTTTCGTTGTCATTATGATTATGATTATGATGATTAGGGTTGAAGTCATCATAATGATCATCATTTTTATTGAGTTCATTAGTTTTATCCTCTTCAGGAATTTCTTCGCATGGATCAGACATTTCGAAATCGGAATCATCAAATTTTGCGAAAACTTGTTTTCCTCGTTTCGATTTCGATTGAGTGAAATTTTCGAAATTTTCTTGTATTTCTTGTATTTCATCATTATTATGATGATTAACATGACAATCATCATCGTCATCAGCATTTTCATTGGGTTTATCCTCTTCAGGAACTTCGCATGGATCGGAAATTTCAAAATCAGAATCAGAATCAAAAAATCCTCCGGAATCCACTTTTCCTCGTTTTGAATTCGATTTCGATTTTGATTGTGTGAAATTCCTCGAATTTTCTTGCATTTCGTCATCACTACGATGATTATCATCACAATCATCATCCTGATCAGCATCCCCAGTAGATTTCTTCCTTTCAGGAACTTCTAATGGATCGGAAATTTCGAAATCCGAATCAAAACCATAAAATTCTCCAAAACCCATTTTTCCTCGTTTCGATTTCGATTGCGATTGTGATTTCGATTGCGTGAAATTCCCCAAATTTTCTTGCATTTCCCCATCATTATCATGATTATCATCACAATCATCATCCTGACCAACATTCTGATCGTATATACATATATTTACATCAAAATCATCATCAGAATCCGAAAATTCCTTAAAACCCATCTTTTCTCGTTTCGATTTCGATTTCGATTGGGTGAAATTTCCCAAATTTTTTTGCATTCCATCATCATCATCAGATTTTGGAGTACTCGATGCATCTGGATCTAGATCTTGATCCTTTCCAACGATATTTTCATCTCTAGGTCTTTTCTCTCCCGAAACCCCCAATGAATCAGAAATTTCGAAATCGGAATCGAATAAATCCGTATTTTCCTGACACTTTTCATTAAAATTATTGCGAGTCGAGGATAAAATCATGGATCCAGGATCTATCGATCGATTCAATCGATCGTCTTCCGAATCATCCAGGCACTTCAACGCATCTCTGTACTCGTTTATACTGTTTTCTTCCTTTTTCTTCTTCTTTACATATTTTGTGTACATCGATTCCTCCAGGGAATTCGCAGATTCCTGAGAATTTACGGTTAATGAGTCATCGTTTACTCCAGGAAACTGATTTTTTAAGGCACGTGCTCGAATTTCTTCTTCGAGAACAGTCAGAGGAGTTTTCTTCACATCCTGACGATCAGATGAGACTCCAATTTTATCAATTTTATCAATTTCATTTCGTTTCCACGAATACAAAGAATCATCCGCATTTCCGCGGATCTTGAAGGGATTTTTTCGGTAAATTTCGCAGTTTTTCAAGGGCGTATCTCCATCTGTATCCGAATCCAAAATTCCTCTCGCCTGTTGCCTGTTAACTTTATCAATAAAAATACTTAAATTACTTTTCGCCTTTTTTGCAACAATTTCAGCGATTTTTGGAGTATTTGATGCGCTTTTTTGTGCATCAAGATCATCATCTTCAATATTTTCTTCATGAAGATCATCATCATCAAGATTTTCGTCATCCACATCGCAAACATCAATTTCTGTTTTTTTAGAGACAATTGAGGGCTCAATTTCCTTTTCTTCATCATTTTCCGAAGACAAAGAGACTATTGATGTTTCTTTGAGACTCTCGAATTTTTCTGAGTCGTCAAAAAGATCTGGAGAGTAGTTCGATGATCGATTATTGATTTCCTCTTCTTTCAAATGATTATCATCATTTTTTTCATAATTTTCTAGCTCATCATTCAACGATTTATCAATTTTTCTTTCAAAATCTTTCGAACCGCTAATTTTTTCATAATTTTCTATTTCTTCATTGATCGATTTATCATCGGAATCTTTTAAATACTCAAATAAATCGATCATTTCATACTTTTCGGCCAATGATCTCACTTGATCTCGAATTTTCCGATCCCTAAGAAGATCTGCAGAAACCTCAGAGCAGTAAACGTAATTTAGAAAAATCATTGCAGCATTGCGGTCGATGTGAGGCCAATGCACTTCGTATTTTATCATCTGAAATTTATGATCTTCTACATTTTGATGATTACTTATTTTATAATCATCAGTTAAGGCTCCACAACGGGTCCAGATGACCAAATTGTGAGCGTGGATGAAGCTATCATTTTTAACAAAAATACGTAAATCACTGAGATGACTGTTGTCTATCATTCGACTCCAAGAGATCTTCAAAGAATTATCAAAATTACTGATTTTTTTGGGTTTTTCAGATTTATCGGATGTTTTAGTTGTTTCCTGTATGACAAATGCATTATTTTCGATGTTCTTCATCTCTTCATCATCTTCCTTTATTTTTTCCTGTTTTTCGATTTTCTCAATTTTTTCTTTCATTTCTATTTCCTTCATTTTTTCCTGTTTTTCGATTTTTTCTTTTTTTTCTACTTTCTTCATTTCTTCCTTTTTTCCTACTTCCTTTATTTTTATTTCCTCCATTTCTTCCCTTATTTCTACTATGTCCTCTTCATTCCCATCATCTTCATCACCTTTATTTCTCTCAAATTCCCGAATTATGAATTTCGAAAGCTCCTCAACATAATAATCATCATCTCCGCAATTTCCCTGCGATCGACTCCACAAATTCCCCGATTTTTTGTACCACTTGTTCAATTCTTTATTCTCCACTCCCCCAAATTTCCTGTTTTTCCCAATCAAATTCCTTTTTTCCTGTGAATTCTGCTGAGTGATCGACTGAGAACCAACCAAAATCTCCGAAATTCTTTCAGTCAGGATCCTTTCCCTAGTTTCTTGCGTTCGACTCTGTAATACAGTCGGTCCCAACAGCTTTCGCCTCTTTTTTTTATGCGAATTAATATTAATAGCTTCACCAACTGGTTTATTACTGGAAAATCCGAAGGACTGGAGCGTGCTTTTTCTCTGAGATGAACTCATCTCCAGGATCTTCTCGTTGCTTCCTGCAGCTACAGCCACAGCCTCCTCGAATTCCTCGATTTTCTCAACTTCTCTCAAAGATAATGAAAGTGCCAAAGCCAATTCAATATCTGCGTCATTTTCTGGCAATCTCTTCGTTGGATTTGATCTCTTCTTTGGAATTGTGGAAATTGGTCCAGCTGGAAGACCAATTGCTCTTCTTTCCTCCTTCTGTTTCTCCTGCAGTTCAACAGCAGCCAACAATTTTCTCGTCGACACATTATTCTTGGCTGCACAATTTTTCGTGTGGATTGATTGATTATTACTATTGTTGAAGGCCTTTAAACAAAGTGGACATATAAAATTCGATTTTTCACTCTGTGCTCTAAAGAATAATGACTCAATCGATTGTTCATTTCCTGGTAATTTTCCAATTTTCCTTGAATCTCCACTAATTTTACTTTTTCCAGGCTTTTTTACTGCTTTTTTAATTTTTTTAACTGATGTATCTTTGATAATTTTAATTGAATCATTTTGATATACTTTTGTATTTAATTTTGGTGATTTAAAATCAGCTAGACTGTCTTCTTTATTTGGTGATGTTAATTCTTTAGTTTCTATTGGTTTTTCATCATCATCATCTTCACTACAAAAGAAAGAAAAATAAAGAAAAATTGGAGAAAAAAAAATAGGCTGATGAGTTTTTTTTTTTTAGAAAGAAATAGAAATTTGGTAATTGAAAATTTTTTTTAATTAATCATTTTTACATGAAAAAAATTTACTTTTTCTATTGAAAATTTACAATTTCTGTGGAGGGATACCTTTTTTCTTTTGGCATCTTCAAACGCAGTCTACTTGCACTTCTAGATGGTTTATCCAGTTCTGATGACATCTTATTAAATTAATCAATGAATAAATTTCCTTGGATTTAATTATTTACTGGAGGTAAACCAGTTCGAATATCCTCTCCTTCTTGTTTTTTCTTGAGATTATGAACAGCTGAACTCCAAAATGCATCTTCCATCATTAATTTACGTAGTTTTTCCTCCTCAGTTGCTTTCATAGACTCTGCCCACTTCTCTCTTTTTGGTTTATTCCATTCAGCTTCACTGGAAAAAGTAAAATATTTTAATTTTTTGATATTTTACAATTTAAAAATAAGAATTTTTCGGAAAAAATTGATTTTTTGTTTGGAAAAACAAAATTTATTTATTTATTTTTTTAAAATTAATTTTATTATGATAATATTTTTTTAAATTAATTTTTTTTTACAACAAAATTTTTTGTTTGATTTTATTTTTTCAACTATTTTTTTAAAATATCGTGGAATTTAAGCGAGATAGAGCGATTTTGTCTTAATCCTTTTTTGTAGAAAATTTCGAGGACTTTAAAAAAGGATTGAGACGAAATCGCTTTATTTTACGTACTTTTCGAGATATTTCAAAGAAAAACTGAATAATGGAATAAAATTGATTTTTTTAAAACTTCAAAGTAGTTTAATATTATGAAAATTTGGTTAAATTTATTGGAAATATTTGAGGTAGATTTTTTCTAATGATTTCATTAAAAAGCTGAGGTAATTTTAGGCAAAAAACATGTGTAAAAATTTTTTTTGCTCAATTTGTGAAAACTTTTACATTTTTGGCCAAGTTTTAAAGAGGTTTCCTTTTTGAAAATCGAAAAAATTCACTTTTTTGGCGATATCTCCGGTTCTGTTGGTCATAGCAACCTGGGGTTAATCTCAAATGAAAGGTGAGCTCATTTCTCATCGATTTATGTGGTTCAAATTATTTTTAAAATATTTATAGGTCATTTTCTGAAAATCAGTTTTTGCTCTATAAGTACTTGAAAAAATTGATATTTTCCTTTAAAAACCCCTCAAATCTATGGGAAATGAGCTCATCTTTCATTTAAGATCAACCCCAGATTGCTACGACCAATAAAACCAGAGATATTCTCGAAAACCTGAAATATTTCAAAAACAGAAGGTTTCTACCTTCAAATCTTGCGCAAAAAATGGAATTTTTGAAAAATTTAAAAAAATAATATCCGACATATGATTTTTATGGCAAATTTCCTCAGCTTTCCAATGGAATCATCAGAAAAAATCTATCTCCAATATTTCCATCGATTTCACCCAATTTTCATAGTATAAAATACAAAAATCAACTCGCGTCCATTTTACCCCTCATCTCCATTTCCACCTTCCCCTATAAAATTAATTATATTCTTTAAAACAATCGTAAAACTTAATTCATTTATTTATTTATTTATTTACCTATACAATTGGCAGGCAATAGCAAAAATACTGACAGCCCCAAAACTAATAAAATGAGTCCACTTATTAGCTGGAGTTCCTCTCAATCGTCTTGGTTTTCTTTTTGAAACATCAGTGGGATCTTTGTGAAGTGTTTCATGCATTCCAGTGCTTCAAAATATCTATTTCCAAGACTATTTGATCCTTTTCCTTTATTTTTTCAGCCAAAATTCTTTCAATTTCATCAATTTTTCAATTCAAAAAATACGAAAATGTCTACATAACCCAAAAAAACTGGAAAAAATGCAAAGGCAGACACTCATGTGCACACACATATATATATACAACATATATATACACACATGCATCCATAAATACACACATATACACATAAATACATACACACATACACAAACACGTGAAAATTCCACGAAACCTCTGTCGCCATCTCTCTTCAAATTTCCCACCTTCTCGCGCCACTTCCCCTCTCGAGAATCAAGATGGCCGCCACTGTCCATCGTTGAGCCATTTAAAGATGGCCGCTGCTCCATCGCTGGATCACAGTGTGTCACGTCAATTTTCTCAAGTCCTTGAGATTGAAAAAAAAACAAAAAACGAAATAATTGAATTCACTTGAGTATTGAAATAATACTTGTGTTAATACAATTATATTAACAATTGAGTGATTAATAGAGTGGATTACAACAATTTAATTATCATTTATAAAAATTAAAATTAAAGAAATAATGGACTAGAAATAATGAATTGCCATCAAATACTGAGTGGTGCCTGCAACGCAGGCGATCGCTGCTATGCTGTCGGTTCTGTCGAGGGAATATCATTTACTGTGAGTTATTTATTTTATTAATTAAATAAATAAAAATAGAAATTAACACTTAAGACTCAATTATTTGCGAATAAATTAATTTTAAATTTAATAAAAAAATTTTAATGGTTTTTTTGATTTTTATGGAATTTTTTTTGAATGAAAATCTCATTGGAAAAATGGATTTTTTTTTCTTTTTAGGAAATATTCAATCAAATTGCTAGAGGGACTAAAGTCAGCTGATTAAATGACACTTTTGTACACACTTGAGTGTACCTATTTATATATGTTAGCAGCCTCCACTTGTCCATTTTTCACATTAACACACAAACTACTGTGCGTGTCTGTATCGTGCATTACAGTTGCATTATTCATTTATTTTTCATGATTATACGGAGTTATTTGGAGCAGAGGAAAAGAAAATTACGGTGAATGGGTATTTTTTTTTCTTTTTTTTTTATATTGAAATTTGCAGAAGTTTCAGAGAATTTTCGTGCATTTTTTTTTTGATGGATTATTTTTTGAAAAATCATTTAAAAAATTGATATTGTAGACTTTTTTGTTTTCTACTTGGGCATCTTTTTTTCTTACCTTTTTTTATAATTTAGAAGTTGAAAAGGACAAAAAATTATGAGGCTGAAGTTTACAGACGAGCTCGGTAGATTGCACTTCAACAGCGCATATCTTCGCCGGAAATGGCGCGATTTCAAAAATCCGAATTTTTCCGTTTAAAGAACAAAAAAATGAAGCTGGGATGTTTTTTTTTTTTTTTTTTCAACAGCTCTGAAATTTTACAGATGATTTTCCATAAAATTTTTCTCTACTGTTATGTTTGACAGCGCATATCTCACGCGCAACTGACGCGATTAAAAAAAAAAAAAAACGTACTTTTTCGGTTTGAAAACAGCTAACTGGGAGGTAATTTATTTTCTTTGTTTGCCTTACCCATTAAATAAATTAATTGAAAATATGAAAAAAGCTTTAACAGCGAATTCCTTCCACACGGAATACCGCAGAGGAAAAACTCGAATATTTTCGGTTTCAGCATCAAAAAATCTTGATGGGATGTTTTTTTTTTTTTTTTTTTCTATCGTTTTGAAGCTGATTCCTTTTTTCTGTACAGAATTTCAAGAACGACAAGTAAAAAATTTTCAAAAATTTCGTTTTCACTTGGTAAAATATTCCTCAAAAAGAACAGGAAAAATAATGAACTATATCCCGTTTTTACCTCGATGTTACTCATATATATACATATATATACATATTATGTCGATATTTACAAACAGTTTTCATTATACACTACTCAAAAAAATTAAAGGAACAAAAAATTTTTCCATTTTTTTCAGTGATTTTTGGAAGACTGTAACTTCATGAAAAATGATCGGATTGAAATAAAAAAAAAGCATTTTGAAGCTTGAAATGTCTAGTTTTGAAATCTTTCAAGGAAAATTTTTTTGGAGCATTCCCTATGATGCAAAGAGAGGAAAAGAAGCGAAAGAAAAAAAATCAAAATTTTTTTCATTTTTGAAAATGGTCTACGGGCTCAGAAAAAATTTTTGCAACTTGACCAAGGCAAGGATCATTTAGCCCAACTCTTCAGCTTCAATTTCTTTTTTTTTTTTTCTTCGTACAATCATTTGTCTCTGAGATATCGACTGTTGAATGAAAATTTGTCTCTTTCTCCTCGATCATCGATATCTCGTGAACTACTGATCGTACAGCGAACGGATGGTGGGTTTCACAAACGTGAATAAATTTTCTAGAAGTGGTTTTTGGAATTTGATTTTTAAAAAAATTAATTTTACACGTAATATTGGTTCGAAAAGTTACCAAAAAATAACGTTTTTTCACTGTTCTCGTAAGTCTACCTAACTTTGTCATTTTTCGGAGGACTGCGACTGTTATTGGGTTTTTTTTTAGCTGAATGTATGCCCAAACACCCTGGAAAATTTCAAGTCAATCGGTTGAGCCATTTTTTCTCCCCGACCGATCAAAGTTGTAGCAAAAATTAAAGGAACAATATGCTTGTTCTTTAAACCCTAATTAATGAAGGTTTTTTTTTGTAAGAATTTCGTCTTAAGGGGGACCACGGTGAAATTCAAAAGTCTTTGGTTGATGGAGGGATCCATCGAGTGACAGTTGGCACACGATGGGATGTGTCAAGAAAGCTCAAAAATGTTGAACACAATCCATTTTGCCCCATATTTCAAGATAAAACGTCATTATTCGGCTTCATCTCCATAATGCCCCATGGACCACAAATTTGATCCGATTCAGATTTTCTTTTTTTTCAAATATTCGTTAGCCTTTCGAGGATGAAATTGGGTATCCGTTCTACATTATAGATTATAGATCACGAGAAAATGAATTTTTTCCATTCACTCATTCTTCGCTCGAAATTTTTTCAAGTGAATAAAATTCGTTGAATTGCGAAAAACTCATTTTCTAGTGATCTATGATCTGTAATATAGAATGGATACCCAATTTCATTCTCGAAAAGGTAACAAATATTTGTAAAAAAAAAAATTCCAATCGGATCAAAATTGTGGTCCATGGGACATTATTCAAATAAAGCCGAATAATGATGTCTGATCTTGAAATACGGGGCAAAATGGTTTGCGTTCAAAATTTTTTCGATTTTTTGATACACCCCATCGTGTGCCAAATGTCACTCGATGAATCCCTCCATCAATCAAAAACTTTTGAATTTCACCGTGGTCCCCCCTTAAAGGTTCACCTAATGATCGGAAAATGAGGAGAAAAAGACATTAGAACATTGGATATCGAAACATTTCGTTTATTAAAAATAAATTTGATAAAAACTGAAATTTGCAAGAATATGTGTATGCGGGTGGAACGAAATTTTTACAAAAAAAAACCTTCATTAATTAGGATTGAAGGAACCAGCATATTGTTCCTTTAATTCTTGCTACAACTTTGATCGGTCGGGGAGAAAAAATGGCTCAACCGATTGACTTGAAATTTTCCAGGGTGTTGGGGCATACATTCAGCTAAGAAAAAACCCAGAAACAGTAGCAGTCCTCCGAAAAATGACAAAGTTTAGTTAGACTTACGAGAACAGTGAAAAAACGTTATTTTTTGGTAACTTTTCGAACTAATATTACGTGTAAAATTAATTTTTTTTAAAATCAAATTCCAAAAACCACTTCTAGAAAATTTATTCACGTTTGTGAAACCCATCATCCGTTCGCTGTACGATCAGTAGTTCACGAGATATCGATGATCGAAGAGAAAGAGACAAATTTTCATTCAACAGTCGATATCTCAGAGACAAATGATTGTACGAAGAAAAAAAAAAAAAGAAATTGAAGCTAAAGAGTTGGACTAAATGATCCTTGCCTTGGTCAAGTTGCAAAAAATTTTTCTAAGCCCGTAGACCATTTTCAAAAATGAAAAAAATTTTGATTTTTTTTCTTTCGCTTCTTTTCCTCTCTTTGCATCATAGGGAATGCTCCAAAAAGTTTTTCCTTGAAAGATTTCAAAACTAGACATTTCAAGCTTCAAAATGCTTTTTTTTTTAATTCAATCCGATCATTTTTCATGAAGTTACAGTCTTCCAAAAATCACTGAAAAAAATGGAAAAATTTTTTGTTCCTTTAATTTTTTTGAGTAGTGTATAATGAAAACTGTTTGTAAATATCGACATAATATGTATATATATGTATATATATGAGTAACATCGAGGTAAAAACGGAATATAGTTCATTATTTTTCCTGTTCTTTTTGAGGAATATTTTACCAAGTGAAAACGAAATTTTTGAAAATTTTTTACTCGTCGTTCTTGAAATTCTGTACAGAAAAAAGGAATCAGCTTCAAAACGATAGAAAAAAAAAAAAAAAAAAAACATCCCATCAAGACTTTTTGATGCTGAAACCGAAAATATTCGAGTTTTTCCTCTGCGGTATTCCGTGTGGAAGGAATTCGCTGTTAAAGCTTTTTTCATATTTTTAATTAATTTATTTAATGGGTAAGGCAAACAAAAAAAATAAATTACCTCCCAGTTAGCTGTTTTCAAACCGAAAAAGTACGTTTTTTTTTTTTTTTTAATCGCGTCAGTTGCGCGTGAGATATGCGCTGTCAAACATAACAGTAGAGAAAAATTTTATGGAAAATCATCTGTAAAATTTCAGAGCTGTTGAAAAAAAAAAAAAAAAAACATCCCAGCTTCATTTTTTTGTTCTTTAAACGGAAAAATTCGGATTTTTGAAATCGCGCCATTTCCGGCGAAGATATGCGCTGTTGAAGTGCAATCTACCGAGCTCGTCTGTAAACTTCAGCCTCATAAAAAATTGGGGAAATTGTCAGATTTCTGCGATTTTTAGGATCATTTTTTTTTGATGACACTATGAAATTAACAGAAATTTGACAATTTTATGCTTTTTTCTTATTTAAAAAAATGAATTATTTGCAAGAAAAAATTCGAAAAAATTGCATTTATAGATTTTTTAATTTTTTACTTGTAAATATTTTTATTTTCTTCCTTATAATTCGTTTTTTTAGAGAAAAACTAAATGTAAAAATTGTCAGATGTCTGTGATTTTCAGTATTATTTT
Organism: Aleiodes leptofemur; assembly: GCA_963942555.1. Taxonomy (NCBI): domain Eukaryota; kingdom Metazoa; phylum Arthropoda; class Insecta; order Hymenoptera; family Braconidae; genus Aleiodes; species Aleiodes leptofemur. The sequence goes on along the minus strand of OZ012614.1, from coordinate 15,074,657 downwards.
TTTATGACAGTAAAATTAGCAGAAATTTGACAATTTTATGCATTTTTTTCATAAAAAGAAATTAATTCTTTGAAAAAAAAATATTAGAAAAATTTGCATTTATAGATTTTTGAATTTTTTACATGTGTATATTTTTTTTTCATTTTTATATTTCATTTTTTTTAAGAAAATTGAATGTAAAAATTGTCAGATGTCTGCGATTTTCAGTATCATTTTTGTATAACAATGAAATTAGCAGAAATTTGACAATTTTATGCATTTTCCTTATTTAAAAAAATGAATTATTTGGAAGAAAAAAATATTCGAAAAATTTGCATTTATAGATTTTTAAATTTTCTACATGTGCATATTCTTCTTTCCTTTCCTATAATTCATCTATTGAAGAAAAGAAAAAAATGTAAAAATTTTCCAGATGTCTGCTAGTTTAAATGATACAGGAAATAGCAGACATCTGCCAATTTTGTGCATTTTTTTCAAAGAAATGAATTGTTTAAAAAAATATATCAAAAACATTGCACTTATAGATTTTTAAATTTTCTACATTTAAATATTTTTCTTTTCTTCCTTTTAATTCATCTGTTAAAGGAAAAAAATGTAAAAATTGTCTAATTTCTGCAATATTCAATATCATTTTTTTCTTTTTTTTGGGGCAAAAAATAGGCAATTATTGGGGAAATTACGATATCGATTAGGAGGATTCATTCGAGAGGCAGAAAACCTCAATGCACTTTATTCCGGAAATTGAGAGATGTTTGAATAGAATTATTTACTTTTTACTTAACAAAAATAAATGAACAATGTAATATTTCAGCAATAGAATTAATTTTTTTTTTTTGAATTTTCATTGAGGAATTATGAGAATTTTCGAGTAATCGATAAAAAAATTCTTAGAGGAAAATGATTAGAAATTGTGAATTAACCATTCATTAATTTTCAATTTCCCCTTTTTTTTCCTTCATTCAAAAAAAATGAAGAAAACGAAGAAAATGTGATTTTTAAAGGAGATAACAGATATCTCGACACTTGCACATTCTATTACTCATCGATTGTATTTCTTTTTTTAAAGGGGAGATTGTTATCAATTATTCATCATGTCACTGATTTGAATGATTCTAAACAAATAATTTATGACAGAATTACGTATAACATTGAATTATGTAACTTTTTGTGTCATCTATATTTTGACATATTTTCACAATTTAATTTTATCATGAAATATATGTTGTTTTTTTTTTCATTGTTTTATAGGCGTATGCAGCTGGCTGCAATATTGTCATTCTAGCCAGTAATTTTGAGAGAGTCCAGATAATACCTGGTGCTGTACATAATTACATCAGAATAAGCTGTTTGGATTGTAGTACTGATACTGGAAAAATTGCTGCTGCTTATGAAAATCAAATATGCATTTTCGAGCCTACTCCACTTATTCACAGTACTTGTTCACATGTTAGTAATTAAAATTTATAAACAAATTACATTCTACTGAAATTAGCAGTCATCTAAAAAAATTTTGAATTAAGAAAAAATATATATAAACTATTGTAAAAAAAAATATTTTCAAAAATTCGCATTTAAGTCTATGAATTTAAAAATATAAATCTATAAATTTATCTATTTATTTATTTATTTAAATAAATAAATAAATAAATGAATTTATAGATTTTTAAATTCTTTGAATGTACATATTTTTCATTTTTTCGAATTATTTATTTGTTACAAAAAAAAAAAAAATATTTTGGAATTGTCAATTGTCTGCTATTTTTAGTATTTTTAAATGTAAAATTATTTAGAAAAATAAAAAGACGATTTTGCTGAATTTCTCCGTAAATAATTAATAGAGAAATTTTCTTGCAAACCTTTTTTGTAGCTTGTTCTTCTCTACAAAAAAAGCGTTTCTTTGAAATTTTCGCTATTTCCATTATTTATTGAGATATTTGCCAAAAACATGAACTTAAATAATATTTAAGTTCATGAATTTATAGATTTTTGAATTTTCTAAATGTATTTATTTATCATTTTTTCGAATAATTTATTTGTTACAAAAAAAATTATCTAGAAATGGTCAAATGTCTGCTAATTTTAGTATTATATTATAATACTAAAATTAGCAGACATTTGACAATTTTTACATTTTTTTAAACAAATAAATTATTTAAATGAAAAAGAAAAATATGCATATTTAAAAAATTTGAAAAACTATAAGTGTGAATTTTTTAAATATTTTTTTTTATAATTATTTATTTGTTAAAAAAAATCTTAAAATTGTCAGATTTGTGCTAATTTCATCATTATGTGTAAATTTTCTTCAAAAATTGTACTCATTGAATAATTCTTTTATCAACAGCAATTGGAGTACAGATGGGTTCAAACAGGAAGTTTGCAGACAGAATCAAACATTACCTCATTATCATGGAATCTCGAGGGAACTCGTTTACTAACCGGTGGAGAACTTCTGCAGCTTTGGCATCAAAACATCCAACCATTCGAAGAGACAAGTAAGCTTAAAACAAATTAATTAATCATATTAATTAATTCATAAAAATTCAAAAAATTATGTATACACACAGCGGCAAAGCCGAAAAATCAGCAAGTGGAAGAGCCTCCAGCTGCAGGAAATGAGCAGAATGTAGCAGGAAATACTTCGCAAGATCGTGAGTTCATTCTTAATGAGAATGAACGTTTTGTACTTTGTTCATTTATTGGCAAAAATTGTTTTTATTTCACTATTACTGTTCTATGTGCATGATTAATATTTATTATAATTTTTTTTTCTTCACAAAAAGCATAAGAATGACTCTGCAAAAAAACGGCAAAAGCGTTTTTGGAGGATCAAAATGTCAACAAGGATGAATAATTAATTTTGAATGCTTCTTTTTTATTTTTATAGCTTAAAAATTACAGAAAAACACAATTTTCCTTTTTAACTTGAATCTTTCGTTAATTTTCTAATTATTTAAATTTCGTTTTAAGTGGAAGCTTCATCATCATCAAGAGAAAAAATCATTTATTTTGATTGAATCATCATAATTCATTTGCAATGGCATTTGCATTTCTTTTATTACTGCAAAAGAGAACGTGCACAATTGTCTCCTCAAAATTTCCCCTTTTTCTTCGTAATTTAATTTAATTTCTTCTAAATTTTTCAGCAGGAGCAGTGACATTCTCCATTGGAGGCGAGGCAGAGAGTCCTTGTCCAGATACAAATCCAACAAATGACCCTGGTGCATGGAACTGTGTTTGGAAATGCAGAACAGCTACACCAGTACATTTGATGAGTTTTAGCCCTGATGGTACATTATTTGCAACTACAGGGCTCAATGATCGATTGGTGAAGATATGGTTCGAGAATAAACAGCGTAAGTATTCTTTTTATCCTCGCGATCAAAGAGTAAAGAGGATATTCTTCATAAAAGAAGTGCTCCATCAAATAAAAAAAAAATAAGATAAAAAAAAAGGAGAAAAAAACTCGATGGAGTGCAAATTTTCCGATCCAATAAGCTTCTTTGATAATTTCTTCCTGCTTCAAAGTGAAAACGATTGAAATCACTTTTTATTGAGCCAATATTCATGATTTGTAAATGCGAATCCTGAGTGATAAAAGCCTGAATAATATTAAAGTTATTGCCTTTTTTCGCTTTCAAATGGAAGCTATGTAATCATCAGAATTTTCGATTGTAATTTTTTTAATATAGGGGAAGGTGGGGCAAAATGGACATGAGGGGTAAAATGGGCACATCTAAATTTTTAGGCAAATATTGTGGAAAACTCTTGAAATTGATAGAAATATTGACAGTGGATTGTTTTTGATGATTTCATTGGAAAGCTGAGGAAATTTTAGGCGGGAAACAAGTGCCGGAATTAATTTTTTTGAATTTTTGGTGATTTTGACTTTTTTGAGCGTTTTAGAGGAGTAAAACCCTTTCTTTTTTTTGAAAATTGTCAGTTTTTTGAGAATATCTTCGGTTCTATTTGTCGCAGCGTGAAAATTCCAATGGGAGGTGAAAGGAGAGATCATTTGCCATCGATTCATAGGGTTTTCAATTTAAAAATATCGATTTTTGAAGTATTTATCGGCATTTTTGTGAAACAGTTTTGTGAAACAGTTTACGGCCTCTAACTATCCCAAAAATTGATATTTTTGAATTCAAACCCCCATAAATCGATGGGAAAAGAGCTCACCTTTCATTTGAGACCAACCCCGAATTGCTACGACCAATAGAACCAGAGATATTTGCAAAAAACTGAAAATTTTCAAAAATGCCGGAAAATATCGAATTTTCAAAAATAATCGAAAAAAATACATCTGACACTCGTTTTTCGGCTGAAATTTCCTCAGCTTTTCAATAGAATCATCAAAGAAAATTCATCTCTCACCGTTTCATTACAGTGTCCATTTTGCCCCATTCTCCCCTATCAGTTGTAAAGCAATACTATTATCCACTTGTTTTTTATATTTACAGTTTTTCCAGTAAGAAGCATGGATCAAGTGGGTCTTGGACAGTCAATACCAAATGATAGCTATGGTTTCGTTTATGTGGCACATCCACGTGCTGTGACACAATTATCATGGCGTAAAACGAGCAAATACATGCCCAAGTAAGGCCTCATCGATTTTCAAAATTCTAATTAAACATCGATTATTCACGTTAATTAAATACCTTTTTTCTTTTTTTAATTGAATTATTAAAGGGGTTCAGTATCGAATATGCTGGTGACATCGTGTCGTGACAATATTTGCCGTGTTTGGGCAGAGACAATACCACCGGAAATCGAGGGACTCGCTAATATGAGCCAATTTGAGGGATCAGATAGGCATGGACATCATGGAAAACATCGTCATCACAGTATGCACAAGCATCGTTTTATGCAACGATTGAAGCACATGAAAACATGTTTTCACATAAGACGACATGCTAAACAACAGCAGCATCAAGCTGGTCATACAGCACCAACATTACCAACATTACCATCAACATACTCAGTACATGATTTTCACAATAATTATCAGAGCAGTGGACATTATCCGGGAATGCACTTTCATCTTGCTGCTAGTATTAATGCGGAGACTGGTGGGTTCACTATTTTTTAATTTTTTTTTTTGTGAAAAGGAAACTATTCAATCATATTTTAAGGGAAAAATTTCTTTTGCTACTCCGTTTTTATTTACAGTACTTTTTTACATGTTATTAATTAAATTTTTTAAAATTACATGATAATGAAATCAGCAGACATTCAACAATTTTTTTTTTTTTTTTTTAATTAATTATTATTTTTTTAAATATTCTAAAAATTTGCATTTATAGATTTTTTTCATTTTTTTGAACAATATATTTGTTGAAAGAAAAAAAATTACGTAGAAATTATCAATTGTCTCTTATATTCCATCATATTTTAAGGGAAAAATTTCGTTTTGGTCCAGATGACCTCCTGTGTACTTTGAGGCTTATTTTTAAATGGGAACGACAACTTTTAATTTCCGATTCCCATTTTCTAAACTCTAGAAACCTGTTTTTTTCGAAGAAATACAACAATATTTGGTTTTTCGTCGAAAGGATAACAAACTTTAACTCATTTTTTTTTCATTACATTGCAGATATACCGCTAGTTCCTAGTCTCGTTACTGGAGATCCTGAGAGAGAGCCGAATTTCATTCTCCACTGGTTGAACAACAAAGAAATGCACTTTACCATGCAAGCTGAGAATATTCTACAGGTATAAAGATGAAATTACGTTATTTGAAATGTAAATTTTTGCATAAAAAGTGAATACATTAGCTTATTCTTTCATTTTTTTCAGGAATTAACGAGGAAAGTTGTGGAGAAAGAGGAAAGCCTCCAGCATCACGATTCTGATCATATTGAGCATGATTCGGAGGATGAGCACACACCAAGTGAGTTTTTTTTTACTCAATTAAATTTATCTATTAATTAATCAATTAATTAATTAATTTAAATTATCTAATTAATAAATAATAATGAATAAATTTAATTATAAATTATAAATTAAATTTATTTATCATTATTTATCTGTTCATTACACCTGCATGAAGCCTTTGATTAATCCCACTAAACTAATTCCTTTAACAAAAATAATTATCAAAAAAATTCGCGCTGAAAAAAAGTTAGAATAGTTCAGCACGAATTGCATGTGTCTGCTAGAATTGTTGTATTTATCAGGTAGCATCTTATCATGTTACGGTATCGTCCGTCCCACAGAGAAAGGTCCAAGGCACCAGACAAATTCCCGTGGAGTTGGAAGAGTAATGAGCCAAGAAGAGCACAGCAGTGATGAACATCACACACCCCATACAGGCTCATCTCATCACAGTTTACCACACAGTGGTCATTCTCATCAAAGTTTGAGGTAAGAATAACCAGAAAAAGACGTCTAAAAAAAAGAAAATGACGATTTAATCTCAAATTTTGAGATTCTTGAAGAAATATTGATTTTTTTCTATGCGATCTATAGAAATGATCTATTAATTTTTTCTATACGATCTATAGAAATGATCTATTGATTTTTTCTATACGATCTACAGAAACGATCTATTGATTTTTTATATGCGATCTACAGAAATGATCTATTGATTTTTTCTATGTGATCTATAGAAATGATCCATTCATTTTTTCTATGCGATCTATAGAAATGATCTATTGTTGATTTTTTCTATACGATCTATAGCAATGATCCATTCATTTTTTCTATACGATCTATAGAAATGATCTATTGATTTTTTCTATGCGATATATAGAAATGATCTATTGATTTTTTCTATGCGATCTATAGCAATGATCTATTGATTTTTTCTATACGATCTATAGCAATGATCTATTGATTTTTTCTATACGATCTATAGAAATGATCTATTGATTTTTTCTATACGATCTATAGGAATGATCTATAGAAATGCATCTTGATTTTTCAATACTGCTAAAGATGTCTCTTAAGTAGTATCTCTAATTCCTCCACAACTCCAAGCAATTAAAAAAAAAATCTAACTATTCTCTTTTTTTCTATTTCAGCAACACTACCTCCATCAATTCCATCGCAACAGACGCCACATCAACGATGAATCACGCTCCCGACTCTCTCGACACAAAAATAGAAACACTTCTACGTGATTGGCATCACAATCCTGATTTACTCTTCTCAATTCATCCAATTGACGGTAGTTTTTTGATCTGGCACATTGAGTGGCTCGATGAGTACCATCCAGGTTCATTTCGTCAGGCTCAAATATCCTTCTCAACTCGTATACCCAATGCCTTTCCCCTCGGTGATGCTTCCACAATGAGCCACAATGTCTCCATGTACTCGCACAATACAGGCGGTCCATTACTAAGCATACGCGAGGTTGCCAAGTCCTCTTCAAAGCCAAATGAGCACAATGCAGGAGAAATTACAACACCTTTGCCCAGTTTAATTGAACAGGACGAGGAACAGTCAACATTAACGTCAAAAGCTGGTCAAGAACTTCTGCAAAGCATGCAGAATTCAGCGGATCAGAAAACAAACAATGTAACTCAAAATGGTCAAACAGCTGCAGAACAGGCAAAAACTAATCAGGAAACTGTAAATGATCTTCTTGCTCATCCAAGTCCAATTGTCTCCATGGTATCCAAACACTCCAATGGAACCCTCAATCTCTGGCAATTAACATTCGCTGATAAAACAAAATTCTCCCAGGTTCTATCAATTGGACATGCTTGCAGAGCCTCTGGTCATCGTTTCCGGGTCAATGACATCACCTGTCACCCAGTTCTCCCCCTCCTAGTCACTACATCACATCACAACATTCCCGAATACAACCCAAAATCTACAGAATCCCAAAATCCAGAGAATCATGATGATCAGAATGAAAGTGCTTATCGAAAAGAGATCATGTCGACAACTGGTTTCTGCAGTGAGTTGATACTCTGGCGAGTTGATGCTGTTGGTCCATTGTCAAAAAGCGGTGGAGTATCTGAATTAGCGAGGATCAATTCTCCAGAAATATCGGCATTTAGCAATGTTGCATGGATTCCAACACTTCTACCAAGTACGACATTAGGAAACTTGTCGAATTCGCCGAGTGCCTGTTTTGTAGCCAGTGATGGACAGTGTCTTCGTGTTTATCAGGCAGTCATCGATGCAAGAACACTTCTTGCAGAAGTATCGATCAGCGAGAGAAGAAGCAGAATGATGGACTCAATGGCTAGTTTGTCAACAGATATATCATCTGATGATGGTGTTAGGCACTCGATTCACGACAGAATCAAAATAGTCTCCCAGCAATCAACTGCAAGACCTGGTTGTGTCATTCAGCTGGATGCTATATCAGATGCTACTCATGACTGGCAGAATACGCAGTTTCTTCATGTATTTCAAGAGCAGTTGATAACGGGAGAGCGTAATGATGAGAAGCAGACTGGCGTCGACACTTCTGCAAATGATCTTGGACTGATGGAGTCAACTTTGGATGCTATGGTTGATCTCCAACAATCAGCGATTTTCGAGGAGCCTTTCTACATTGTTGTTCTCGAGAGAACCCAGAAAGGCACAACCGTGCATATGTGGCGTTTGGTCATTGCTTCCCAGCCAGAAGAGTCTGGATTGACCGGATCAATGATGTATGTTCCTGATTCTCATCTCGTTCAAGATGAAGACGAAGAGGGAACACCAGGAAGACATTCTGATGGTAGAAGATCAAGAAGACCAAGTCAAACAGGCGGTAGAAGCAGAAGATCAAGTCAAGCAGAATATGATTCATCTTATTTACATCGTCGTCATCACAATAGTCATGTTTTAATAACAACAACAAAAGTATGTACCCAAGATTTAGCATTGCCAGATGGTGTTGAAGTTGTTCATGCTGCACCAGCTGCTGGACATCTGAGCAGTTCATCGATTTATCCAGCATGTTTTGCTCCATATATCGTTGTAACTGCTTGCAGTGACAGTACAGTACGTTTTTGGAAGTGTAAAGTAACAAAGGGTGATGATGATCAACTTCAATACGAGTGGAAAGAATGGGAAATGATAAGAAAAGATCAGGAATCAACTATTGATATATCTGGACAGCCATTGAATATTAGTGCTGCTTACAGTGGAAGAATTGCTTGTGCTTATAAATATGGTAAGTCATTTACGAGACCAACTAAGAGTGATCCTGACTCGAGATATGTTAATTTGTGTGTTGCTATTTACGAGTGCGAGAGTACTGGAGGAAGTGAGTGGATTCTGGAAGATACGATTCATCTGAAAAACATCCATTTGCCTAGAATTCAAGTTGATCAGCATTTGGATCTTAGTTATCTTTATGACAGTAGATTCTTGCAGAAAAAGCAGAGATTGACGCAGGTTTTGCAGAATCTCAGTCACGAGGACGTGAGGTCACCTAGAAATGGGGAAAATGGCGAGAGCAAGACTAATGCTGGACTTTTAGCTGTTCCTTCTTTCAGCACATTGCAGTCATTACGAAAGTCGATCATCGAAAACGGCAACACGTGTCCGTTGACTCAGAAGCACTTGGTCCAGCTTGATTGGGTCTCTAAAGAGGATGGCTCACATATCCTGACTGTTGGTGTTGGATCGAAAGTCATGCTCTTTACCCCAGTCTGTTCCGACCTTGCTCAAGCTAATATGAAGGCGATGAAAGAGTCCCAAAGCACCAATCGTCCGATTCTCAGAAAAACATCTTCCCTAGCACAACCGCAGTTTGTGGACGAGATCAGATGGATGAAGCTGAGGAAAATCAAGTTAACTACCGCTGATGGTCTGCCACCTTTACCCATGCAGATATCCTGGGTGAGAGACGGTATTCTCGTCGTTGGAATGGACTCGGAGATGCACGTCTACTCACAATGGAAGCCAAACCCAAAAAACGAGTGCTTCCACTCGAATCTGCAGCATCAGGAGTCAGACGAGTTCCAAGCGAGCAGGAACCTTCGAGACGAGGACTTGAGGACACTCGCGCAGGAAACATCGCAGAGAAGATTAGCTAATGTTTCGTCAATGCCTCATTTGTCGCGGGTCAGCTCGATAAATTTGACTATGTTAGACGCTAAAAAGAAGAGGGGCATGCAGAATGATGCAGGGAACATTGATTACATGCCGGATTACGGTCTCTTTGAGGCTTCCAGAATCGCCTGTCCCGTTCTGCCCCAGTACCATCCGAAGCAGCTTATGGAGCTCCTGAATTCCGGAAAAATCCGATGGGTCAAAGCCATATTAGCGCATCTAGTAAGATGCATTACGAGCTCCTGTTCAGTTAGAGCAGATGACGAAAATCTGATGAAGCAGAGGAGCGGATGGACCAGATCTCGAACCATGTCGATGACCTACACGGGAACAACGTCTCCCCTAGAACCAAGAGGATCTACTACCCAAATCCCAGAAGAACTAACGTTAGATTACGCTGAGATAACTTCGATATCCCCATTACCATTGTGGACGCTTCTAATCGCAGATAAAGAGACGAATGCTGCTCAAAATCAGAACGAAGACAAGCAGGATTACAATGAATTGTTCGATGGGCATATGGATGAAGGTGAGTCATTAGACGACATGTTGGACGAGAGTTACGAGTGCTCGAGGCAGAAAGACAGAAGATCATCGGTTCCAGAACGTCAAGGAATTTCGCACTTTGGTCCACGTCAGGGTAGACTATTGTCTCGATTACTAACGCACACTCATCTCCCTGGACTGTCGAGTCTCGACCAGATGCACCTGTTGGCTCTCGCCGATACAGTATCAACTTGCAACGTTGATTTCGCTGAAAGATTCGCAATCGATGCTGCGAAAACGGCTATTGCCAAGGAGAACCTAACAGGCATCCCTGACGGTGAGACCGTTTCGACGGACTCTCTCGACGATTGTGGACTCAGATTCTTATTAGCAATGAAGCACTACAACTACCTGATCAGGTGCCTCCCATTCGCGCAACGTGCGCAATTCCAGAAGCAGGGAGTCTCAACCAATAACCTCGTTTGGGCATTCCACTCGGAATCCGAAGAAGAGCTTCTAGCGCTTATCCCATCTTACGCAAAGGGTCAACCAAAGTGGTCTATTCTCAAAGAACTCGGCGTTGGCTGGTGGATAAGAAGCAACGCAGTTCTAAAAACCTGCATCGAACGAATTGCCAAAGCAGCTTTTCAGGACCAACAAGATCCTCTTGATGCTGCTATTTACTATTTGGCAATGCGAAAGAAGAACTTGGTTTGGGGTCTTTTCAGAAACAAGAGGGACGACCGCATGACAAGTTTCTTTGCCAACAACTTTGCGGAGGATCGCTGGAGAAAGGCGGCACTCAAAAACGCTTATGCTCTTTTAGGAAAACAGAGATTCGCACATGCCGCAGCTTTCTTCCTCTTAGGAGGTGCACTTCGTGACGCAATCGACATTTGTCTTAACAAGCTCAACGACATCCAACTCGCTATGATCATAGCGCGACTTTACGAGGACGACATCACATCTCCGAACTTCAGGCGATTGCTTTTCGAGGAGATTCTTGGATGCGACGAAAATGGGGAGAATGCAGATGTCAACTGCGTTCATCCGGATCCTTTCTTGAGGAGTATGGCTCTTTGGCTTCTTAAGGACTATTCTGGCTCGCTCAACACTTTGTTGCTGACGAATGTTGGGAGCCTTCATCCGCAGTACAACGACGAGTCGGAGAAACCGGAAGGCAGTACTGCTAATCCTAATGTCTTTAACTTCTATGTTTATTTGAGGACCCATCCGCTGCTGATTAGACAGTACATTGCGTCAACTGCGCAGGACAAGAAGAAGGGCACTTCAGTTATGTTGTCGGGTTTCAGTTATGGTACTGAGACAAAAGGGCAGCCTGACAAGCAGCTTCTGCTTGAAGATAGCATCACGCCTTTGGAGAGACAGCTGTATTTCACTACTGCGCATGCGCATTTCAAGGCTGGATGTCCTGCACTAGCACTGGAAGTGTTGTCCAAGCTGCCTAACAAGGTCATGGACACTAATGGAGATGATTCCCCTATTTTACTAAATAGTCCTTCTAAAATGAGGGCTCAAGATGTTCAGATAGATACGGGCATCATCAGCTGGGACACGGGAATGACGACTAAAGAGTCTGGCAAGAGTGGGGGAATGGACTGGGGCAGTTCGGCGATGGACTGGTCGCAGCCAGTGCCAAAACCGGAGGAGGAGCTTGATCTCAAGTGGGATGATGAACCTGCGGAGGATCCAGACTCGCCGCCAATGAGCATGAAGCTAGACAAGAAGAAGAAGGAGGAGGTGAAGAGTGAGGAGAAAGAGGAGGTGGTTAAACCAATGGCGCAATTGGATATCATGGCACAACAGCTAAAATTCGTGGCTTGTTTGAAGATTTTGATGGAGGAATTGTCGACTTTAGCTACTGGGTTTGAAGTTGATGGAGGACAATTGAGGTATCAGCTTTATGTTTGGCTGGAGCGAGAAGTTGATGCTCTGAGGCAACTTTGCAGCTACAGTGTCAGCTCTGACGGTGACGTCACCAACGTTGTTGACTGTAAGTTATAACGAATTTTGATGATTTCTTTATTTAAAAAAATGGAATTTGTGCTCATTAACTGATGCTGAAAGCTTTGAACACACAAGATTATCATTGATCTGCTGATTTTTTCGCGTTTTCATGTGTTTTATTTTTTTTTCTACTTATGTTAATTTTAGACGAAGGCGGTATGGTTGATGACGTTGCCCCGTACAGACCAGGGGAACAGCCAACGTTGCATGAAATTTTAGTTGCTGAAAAATTAGATTTTGAAGCTAAAGTACAGAGAGCCGCGAGACGGAAAAAGTGGCTTAAAGGTAACTAACAAAATTTTTTATTTTTTAACAATAAAAAAAAAGCTATTTTACTTTTTTATTAATGCTAATTAATAGAAGAGGTGGGGAAAGTGGGGTAATGAAATGGACATTCCAATTGAACGGTTTGTGATAGAGATTTTTTCAATGATTTCATCAAAAAGATGAGAAAATTTCAGGTGGAAAACATGTGTCAATCAATCTTTTTCAATTTCTTGAAAATTTTACTTTTTTAGCCAAGTTTTGAAGGGATCTTCCTTTCAAAAATGGAAAAAATTCACTTTTCCGAAGATATCTTCGGTTCTATTGATCGTATCGACCTGGTGTTGATCTCAAATGAAAGGTGAGCTCATTTTTCATTGATCCATGTGGTTCAAATTTTTTTAAATCAATTTTTCAAATACTTATATGCCATTTTCTGATGAAAATCAGTTTTTTCCCTATAATTACTTTAAAAATTGATAATTTTCTTTTCAAACCACATAAATCGATGGGAAATGAGCTCACTTTTCATTCAAGATCAACCTCAGATCGCTACGACCAATAAAACCCGAGATATTCCCGAAAACCTCAAATTTTTTAAAAACAGAAGGTTTTCACCTTCGAATCCCTCGCAAAAATCAAATTTTTGAAAAATTCCAAAAAATAATTTCTGACCCATGATTTCCATGTAAAATTTCCTCAGCTTTCCAATGAAATCATCCTAAAAAACCTATCCCCAATATTTCCATCTATTTTCCCCAATTTTCATACTACAAAATACCAAAACTAACATATCTCCATTTTACCCCACTTTCCCCCCATAGAAAACCCATAAAATAACCTAATTATTTTCTCCCACAGCCAATGAAACCCTTCTTCGGACTCTGCTCTCCTACTGTTCACTCCACGGTGCCTCAGGCGGTGGTTTAGCATCAGTGCGAATGGAACTAGTCCTCCTCCTCCAAGAACTCCAGCAAGAAAAGACTCAGCAACAGCTTTTAAGTCCACTTCCATTCCCCACAACTCTCCCCCTCTTAAGCGCAAGTGTTGCCTGCAACAAAACAGTAGTCGCCGATCCAGTCCGTCATCTCCAATCACTGGCCCACGACATGCTGCAAACACTCGTCGAACTTCGCAGTCCACCAACACCAAATCGAAACTCCCACTACTGCGAAGTATTTATAATGCGGGATTTGGCAGTGGCCCTAAGTGCCTGTATTTACCAATCCCTCTGTGATTCCGACACATTCGTAATGAAACATCAGCAGCCAGACAGTTTTCCAGCAGTTGCCGAAGTCGAGTCATTCTCCGGTGGTCATCTAGTCGCATCAAACAGATACAATCGTCGTTACTCCATCGACGAGGGCGTCTCCATCACAACATTGCCCTCAAAATGGCCTGGAGTAACAAATTTACGTGCTTTATTAGCCCGCGAAAAGGACGAGGACACTCCAAAATTGAACATCCTTTTGTGCGAAGCATTTGTAGCAACATACATGAGTCTATTTGTCTATGCTCTATCAAGCTGCGACAGTCACATCCTCTACCGTCTAGTTGGACAGAGATTCGACAATACCACGTGGTCCTGTTTGTTCGGTGGTGGTGTCAAAAAACTCGTTAAAATCGCCAGTACCAATAGCCGACCAACAAACGCAACAGTAGAACGTGCCGACAGTATCTCCGGTGAGATACAAGCAGCTGCCGGTGGTGTCTGGAACACAATGACATCACTAACTAAGCAACGAGTCAAATTGAACATGAAGCTACTAGGACAATTCACTGGACAACAGCCAAACATAAAAGAGGACAAGCCAACTTATCGCGAACAATTTGTATCCCCTCAAATGAGCATGGTTTCCTATTTTCTGATGAAACCACGTATTGAAAATGATTATGCAGAAGAAATTGATTATGACTCGTCAGATTCAGCTGTTTCGGATTTAGGATCATCTGAGGATGAAGAAGATGTTTTTGATACTAATGTTAAACCAAAGAATAAACCAAAGGACAATACAGAACATTCGAATTCAAATAGTTACAGTTGGTGTATCATGAGATTGGCAATTGTTAAGATACTGCAGCAACAGTTGCAGGAATTTTTGACGGTTGCTGGTATTGAAATGCAGGAATTGCCGGTTAGTAGTCCATTGATACATGGAACACTTGGAATTGCTGCACAGTGGCAGGAAACACTGAGGGATGAGCTGGAGACAAAATGTCCACCACCTGCTAATTTTATACCAGGTTGTGCACCTGATCCTGTTCCGACACCTGGAAAACCAGCGATACACAAGTATCGGTCGCTTTTGGAGAAGGGAAATACTCCGTTTAATACACGTTTGGCATCAGCAGCACCGGCAAATAGATTGTGGCTTTATCTAGTGAGACAGGAGGCAGTACAGGATATTTTTATACGCGCTGTTTTTGGAAAACGCAGGTCATTGTCAGCTATTTTGGATAATCAGACGACGACTGATGGAACAACACGTGGAAGTGGCGAGGACAAGAGTGATAGTGGTACGACTAGTCTTCCTGAACCAGTCAGGATTATACATAAGGAGCAGGATAGTATCAGTGCCTTTTGTCTTAATCAAGTCAATCCTGGGCTGATGGCACTTGCTACACCACGGGAAGTACAGGAAATGGATATTTCACTGCTTCTTGAACTTCCAAGCTGGCTCGAGGATGAGTGCGAGTTTGATATTATTAATCTGAACAAACAGGCGGATCCTGAAACTGTTCAACCTACCAGTTTTCTAGTCATACAGGTGAGAAACTTTAGATAATAGTGGAATAAAGGGTTTGGGGTGAGATGAAACTGTTTTGGAATTGAGCTGAGGGGTGGGTAGCGGAGTTGTGGTTGGAGCTCTTGTTGAACGCTGGTTGAGCTGCGATTGAACTCTGGTTGAGCTTTGGTTGAATTCAGGTTTAGCTCTGGTTGAACTTTGGTTGAATTCAGGTTGAGCTTTGGTTGAATTCAGGTTTAGCTCTGGTTGAACTCTGGTTGAACTTTTGTTGAATTCTGGTTGAGCTCTGGCTAGGCTTTGGTTGAATTCAGGTTTAGCTCTGGTTGAGCTTTGGTTGAATTCAGGTTTAGCTCTGGTTGAACTTTGGTTGAATTCCGGTTGAGCTTTGGTTGAATTCAGGTTCAGCTCTGGTAGAGGTTTGGTTGAATTCAGGTTTAGCTCTGGTTGAACTTGGGTTGAATTCCGGTTGAGCTTTGGTTGAATTCAGGTTTAGCTCTGGTTGAACTCTGGTTGAATTCCGGTTGAGCTTTGGTTGAATTCAGGTTTAGCTCTGGTTGAACTTTGGTTGAATTCCGGTTGAGCTTTGGTTGAATTCAGGTTTAGCTCTGGTTGAACTCTGGTTGAATTCCGGTTGAGCTTTGGTTGAATTCAGGTTTAGCTCTGGTTGAACTTTGGTTAAATTCCGGTTGAGCTTTGGTTGAATTCAGGTTTAGCTCTGGTTGAACTTGGGTTGAATTCAGGTTTCGCTCTGGTTGAATTCAGGTTTCGCTCTGGTTGAATTCAGGTTTCGCTCTGGTTGAATTCAGGTTTCGCTCTGGTTGAATTCAGGTTTCGCTCTGGTTGAACTTTGGTTGAATTCCGGTTGAGCTTTGGTTGAATTCAGGTTTAGCTCTGGCTGAGCTTTGGTTGAATTCAGGTTTAGCTCTGGCTGAGCTTTGGTTGAATTCAGGTTGAGCTTTGGTTGAACTCTGGTTGAGCTGAACCTGTTTTTTTCCTTTGTTTCGCGCATTTATTGGACAAATAATTCATGTTTTTTTAAATTTTTCATTGCAGACAGCGGCTGATCGACCACTATTGGCGCAGAGTCCACAATCGAATAGTCCTCAAACGCAATCAGGAATCGCGAGTCAGAGTGGACGTGGTGCAAGTGTGGTAAGTCATAATTATTAATTTTATCGTTATTACAGACTATTGTTTTGTTTGGAAAAATTAAAAAAATATATTGAGATTTTTTTTTTCTTCGTCACTCTCTGTCCACGATTTTCTTTTCAATTCGTGATTCTGATGCTTTACACACGATGTGAAAGGAGGAAAGCTTGACGTGAAAATATCTTGAACGTTTGTGATAAAGGACGGGAGAATTTGTCTTTTTTTTAAGAAGAGAATAATTTCGGGGAAATTTCTTCTCTGCTCTTAATATTTCTCATCGAAACCCTGTAGAAGTAATGAAGAGGGGAATTTTGGATGAAACGGGGTAGAATGGGTGTCTTGATGAAAATTATAAGAAAAAAAAATCATTAAGATATTCGTTTTATTCGATTTATCTCCAATATATAGAAGGGGGGAGTGGGATAAAAAGGACATATCAATGAAACGGCTTGAGATGGATTTTTTTTGATGATTGCATTGAAAAATTGAAGAAATTTGCGGTGAAAAACATGAATGAGCCTTTTTTTCGTTTTTTTTTTTTTGAAAGTTTGAATTTCATTTGGGAAGGAATTTTGGGTCTAATCCTTTCCATTTTCGATTTTTTCCACTTTTTCGAGAATATCTCTGGTTCTATTGATCGTGGAGGCTCGGGGCTCGTCTTAAATGAAAGGTGAGATCATTTACCATTAATGCATGTGGTTTTTGAAGAAAAAAATCATCAATTTTTGAAGTATTTATGGACTTTTTTGTGAAAACCTGTTTTTTTTCTCTAAAAGTACTTCAAAAATCGATCATTTTGTTTTAGAAACCCATAAATTGATGGCAAATGATTTCATCTTCCATTTAAAATCTATCTCAAGTCGCTGCGACCAATAAAACTGAAAATTTTCTTAAAAAAAGTGAAATTTTCCTAAAATTTCTCAAAAAAATGAAATTTTTAAAATATTGAATTTTTGAAAAATCTAAAAAAATCAACTCTAAACATGATTTTCTTTGCAACTTTTCTCAGCTCTTCAATGAAATCATCGCAAAGAATCTGTCTCGAATATTTCTACTAATTTCTCGCAATTTCCACAATATAAAACATCAAAATCAGTCTGTTTCACCCTTTTTCGTCCTTTTTACCTCATCTCCCCCTTAAAACTGTAATTCATAGTTGCTTTAAATTTTTGTTAAGACCCATCACACCATCTATTATATATAATTATTATTTTTCAACAAATAAGCACCAATTACAGTGAAGTCTACTTGTTTTAATCATTAACAGCACAAACACAATTTAATATGTAAAATCACCCTCTAATTAATAATTTCCTAATTTCTTCAACTAACTCCATTGAACTTACAAATTTCGATTTACCATTTTTTTTTACTAACAAATAATGTCTACTGCAAAATTTTTCGGGTATGAAATAACGAGATAATGTATATTTTCTCAGTGTTCCTATTCGTACTCTTGTGTTATTCGATTTTCCACGAATTGCATGAAGATTTTCGGGGAAAGAATAAATTAACAATTAATTTTAATTGCCAATTGCAAAATTTTAATTGAAAAAAAAAGGTAAATTCTAAAAACAATTCATAAAGAAAAAGAGAAAAATTAACAATGTTCGAAATTTATTATTTAACATAAATTTATTCAAAAATATGAAATTTAATAAAAAATTAATTTTATTTAATAACTAGATTTTTTAGAAAATGTCTCGGAAAATAAGCGAGATAAAGCGATTTTGCCTCAATTTTTTTTTTTTTTTAAGAATTTCAAGAGCTCCAAAAAATTAGGGCATATGAAAAAAAATAGAATTAATGGAGTAAAATCGAAATAAAATTCGAAAAATGAATTTTAAAAAATTTCTAACAATGTAAACCTTTTTTCCGTTCTTTTTCGTCGATTTCCACCCTCCTCCCCCTCTTCCCTCCCCCTATAAAAATTATTTATGTGTGTGATTGGGGGTAAAACGCACAAATTGGTGACGGAAGACAATGTTGCTTGTTCAATGCTTGCCTAACCATCAATAACTTGGTCTACGTCACTCTTGATACCTGATGGGCCTTCTCTATCACGCGTGCTCAATCAGATGAAGGGGATGCCCGCTTTTCCTGGCTCCCACGACCTGCGCTTCTGTCAGTTTGTAGCTGATAGGAGTAAACACTTGTTGAAGCCGGTGAGACTAACATCTAAAAAGAAAAAAACCAATTAAAACAACAACCAAAGATTTTAAGAAGTGATGAAAAGAAAAAAAAAGCCCTTGTGACAATTTTATTTAATTTTTTTTTTTTTTTAAATTAATCTTAAGTAGTCATTTACTCGTTTTTCATCGTTTCTGAACTGTTTTTTGTAAAGCACTTGGAAACTATGAGGTTTAGGAGAATTTCGTAAGATACCTTTTTTGTAGAGAATTAAATTCTCTACAAAAAAGGTCTCTTGGCAAATTCTCGTAAACTTAATAGTTTCGGAGTGCTCTTTGATTTATTGAAAAAATTTATGAACGTTCAGAGAAGATTTACATTCGAATTTTCATTCGGGCATGACTTTTATTGTTTAATTTTATTTTAATTGTTTTTATCAAAGTTTATTAAGAATATATCATTGCAAAGTCATTGCGCAATATGTAAACTTTTTTGAAATTTAATTTATAATTAAATAATTCGCTTAATGTTAATTTCCGCTGATTTCTGTAATATAATCCTTTCTCTGCATGTTTGTTGTTATTATCATTATTTTAATTTTTTTTTTTATAATTTCATTACACAATTAACTTTTGCATGCTCAAATGGGTCATTTTTTGCTTGAGACAAAAATTAAAAAATCATCATACGAATGAGATAATTTCATTGAGCTTATGAAAAATTGTCCGTTATTCGATGGAAATCATTGGGATTTTTTGTCGATTCTCTATATCATCAAGCATGAACATCATGACTGTCAATCATTTCACGTGTTTTTTTTTTAATTAATTTTTCAATCGATTAATCATAATACTCCATTCACAAATTTCGTCTTTTATCAATTTTACCTACTTCATAATTTTTTTTTCTTCTGATTTCAATATTACTATAATTGTTTTAGTTTTAATTATCATTAATATTAAGTTGTAATTCGATGAATTAATCAATTTTTTAAAAATTATTTTCTGGCAGATTCTGAAACATAAAATCGATGGAATAAGAAGGGTATCTGCACATCCACTTCTACCTCTGTGTAAGTTGAAAAATTCAAATTATCAAAAAATGCCAGTAGGGGAAGGTGCGGCAAAATGGACAGCAGGGGTAAAATGGATACATCTAAATTTTTAGGCAAATATTATGGAAAACTCTTGAAATTAATAGAAATATTGGCGGTAGATTTTTTTTGATGATTCTATTGGAAAACTGAGGAAATTTTAGGCGGGAAACAAGTGCTGGAACTAATGTTTTTAAACTTCTGGTGATTTTGACTTTTTTGAGCATTTTAGAGGAGTGAAATCCTTCCTTTTTTCGAAAATTTTCAGTTTTTTGAGGATATCTTTGGTTCTATTTGTCGTAGCGTAAAAATTCCGACTGGAGGTGAAAGGTGAGATCATTTGCCATCGATTCATAGGGTTTTCAATTTCAAAATATCGATTTTTAAGGTATTTATGGGCATTTTTGTGAAACAGTTTTGTGAAACAGTTTTTGGCCTATAATTATCCCAAAAATTGATATTTTTTAATTCAAAACCCCATAAATCGATGGAAAATGAGCTCACCTTTCATTTGAGACCAACCACAAATTGCTAGGACCAATAAAACCAGAGATATTGCAAAAAACAGAAAATTTTCAAAAAAGCAATACCCCTCAAAAATGTCGAAAAATATCGAATTTTCAAAAAATTCAGAAAAATACATCTGATACCTATTTTTCAGCTAAAATTTCCTCAGCTTTCCAATAAAATCATCAAAAAAAATCCATCTCTAACCGTTTCATTACAGTGTCCATTTTGCCCCACTCTCCCTATACACATTTTTTTAAAACATGATTTGCCTATTTCATATGAATTAATAAAGTCTAATATTTCCTTAACCGTCCATCTATTGGTCATGTTACCCTTCCTTTGCCCATAAACATTTCAAAAATCAGTTTTATTTTAATATTTGAGATTTTTCGATTTTTTCCAAAGTTCTTCAAATTTTTCCAATTTTTTTGGAATTTTCTTTGAAATTTTTCGAAATTTTCTCAAATTAAACTCCAGCAACCTTCCTTTGCCCATAAACATTTCAAAAATCGGTTTTATTTTAATATTTGAGATTTTCCGATTTTTTTCAAAGTTTTTCAAATTTTTCCAATTTTTTTTGATTTTTTTTTTAAATTTTTCCAAATTTTCTCAAATTAAACTCCAGCAACCTTCCTTCGCCCATAAACATTTCGGAAATCAGTTTTATTGTAATATTTGAGGTTTTTCGATTTTTTTCAAATTTTTTCAATTTTTTTGTAATTTTTTCCAAATTTTTCGAAATCTCCAATTTCACAAAAAAAATAAAAAAATTCCCTTTTCAGACTTAACCGGATCTCAAGATGGCTCAGTGTCTCTCTGGGAATGGGGTCATCAGACAGCAGTAGCTACTCCAAGACCATCAGGAACATTTGCTAAAGTAACACGTGTTCGCTTCTCCCAGCATGGAAATAAATTTGGTGTAGCTGATTCCGATGGTCATCTCTCGTTATTCCAAGTTGCCTGCAGAGAGGGAACAGCAAGGCCATTCTTTAATTATCAATGCCACAGCAAAGTAACAGCTGATTTTGTCTTTTTGGGTGCATGCAGCCTCGTGGCAACTGCTGGACATGGTTCAGAGGGTAGAAATGTTGCTCTTTGGGACACATTGTTGCCACAAAATAAATCTCTGGTACAGGGTTTTACTTGTCATGATCAGGGTGCTAGTTCAGTTATTCTAGCTCCACAGCATCAATTGCTGATAAGTGGCGGTAAAAAAGGGGATATCAATATTTTTGACGTGAGACAGAGACAACAGAGGCACAGATTTCAGGCACATGAATCGGCTATTAAGTGCCTTGCACTTGATCCACATGAGGAATTCTTTGTCAGTGGTGCTGGTGATGGTGACATCAAGGTAAAATTTCTCAAACATCAATTTTTTCGCTTTTAATAAAAAAAAAAAAAATTTTCGCTTTTTTGTTTCCTCAATTAATTAGAATGATTTTTTTTCCAGGTTTGGGGTCTCACTGTTCATTCTTTGCTGTATTCCTTCCCTGGGGAACATCCTAGGTCAAGCTTCTTCAAGAATATCGGCCAGGTGATTATAATTTTGATGTTTTAAAATGGCAAAGGAGGGTTGCCGGAGGAAAATTTGGGAAATTCGGAAAAATGTGGGAACATTCTCGAAAAATTACCCAAAAACTTGAATTTCAAATTTTTTGAGATGATGAAATTTATTTTGATGTTTTTTTTTTGAGACACGTGATAATTAAATTAGCACACATGTGGCAATTTTTTGAAGAATTTAATTGTTATAAAAAAAATATTTAAAAAATTTTCACTTGTAGTGCTTTGATTTTTCTACAAGTACACATTTTTCATTTTATTCTTTAAATTTATTTATTAGAAGAAAAAAAAATATCTGGAAATTGTCGAATGTCTGCTATTTTGAGTTAAAGAAGACTTCTCATCCTATTTTCCTCAATTTTTTCAGTAGCAAAGAGGTAAAAAAAGGAAAAGTCTATTTTTTTTATTTTTATAATTCTTTGAGAATATCTCCGAAACTATTAGAGATACGCCCTTCTTATCCTGATATTGATCTACAAGTCAATTTGTCCTGTTTTGGATTTTTTTAAACAAATAAATTGTTATAAAAAAAATATTTAAAAAATTTTCACTTGTAGAGTTTTGATTTTTCTACAAGTAAATATTTTTCATTTTTTAAAAATTTATTTATTAGAGGCAAAAAAATATCTGAAAATTGTCAATTTGTCCTGTTTCCCCTCTTCACTGCTGAATTTATTATTAATTATTTTTTATTATTAATTTCAGGGTGTAACGCAATTGCACGTTGATTCAGCAGGCCGTTTGTTTTCCTGTGGTGCTGATGGCTCAATGAAAGTTCGCCAATTACCTGAACGCGACTGTGTCGTGCACACCCTCTACTAGGATCATTAAATGGAGAGAAAAAAAAAAGGAATAAATAAATAAAGAAAAGAAACCGAATAATCCCATCGTCATAGTAAGTAAAATTGCAACCAAAGCTAAATGAATAAATTATATCAAGTGATGGTTAAAGTCATTCGTAAAAATCAGTACAATTCCTCAAAATAACATAAAATTAAATTGAAATAACAAAATTATTCTTTATTTTTTTTTCAGTAATTACGATATCTTCCTTTTACCTCAAATGTCACTGCCAATATTTCCTTTTCAAAATAAATAATAAATTATTTTCTCCACAAAAAAAAAATTAATTAAATCATAATTCTCGTGTACTCGGTTTTTTCAATCGTGACTTTAACCATTTACTCATAAATAATCATCGCTACTTGCTGGCTTCATAGAAAAAAAATGAAAAAAAAGTATTTAAATATGAAAATCTGATGAATTCGATATGATTCTCACACTGCAGGTGAATTTTCTCTTTCCAAACTGTAGAATTTTTTTATTTTATAAAATTTTAAATGAACTCTGCTTACAAGAATTTTATTTTTTCAAATCTTAAACAAAAAAAAAACAAAGAATAATAATAGATAGAATAATTAATACCTCATTGCTGTAAAAAAAATAAGAAAATGTTATTTTTCCTCGAAAAATGAGAAAAAAATGAAATCTTCGAGCGCATTTGAGCTAATTGAATGGCCTATTATAAACAATTTATTCATTAATCTTTATCATAGAAATTAGCTTTCTACTTTTATCTCATTTCTTCTCTTCGTATCTTTCTAATTACTAAAATTTAAAAAAAAAATTATTATCTCGTTTTTTTGAATCAAAAATCAATTTGTATTTAATTAAACGTACAAAAATTAATTAAATCCATTATTAAAATCTGTGTGTTTGAAAAGAAAAAAAAATCGTACAAATCTCGTACGTAATCAGTCCACGTTTCCGAATTTGAAAAAAAAATATCAAAAATTCAATTAAATACATGAAATCAATTTTCTTATCAGCAAAAAATGCACTAAAATCTTTAAAACATCACTTGTGTCAACAAAAATCCTCAAATTTACACTAAAAAAAATTAAATTTCAATGAAAGTTACATTTATCTGTCCCATAAACTTTAAAAAGATTTTGTAGTTTCATGTGGAATTTAATAATTAATTGAAAAAAAAACTCAGTATATTCTTCATATATATATGTGAACATATATAAAACAACTACTTGACTGTAATTATTTCGAGAAAAAAAATGAGAGTTGGATTAATTGAAAAATTGAAAAAAAAGAGAAAAAAAATCACTCTTCATTAATTGGTTTCGATAGAATTCGTGCCATAATTAACGTAACATTGATTGATTAAATTCGTTTTTTAATTGAAAATATTAAAACAAAAATAAAGAAAAAGCGAAGATGAAAGAATAACTATTTATCTCATTTAATATTAATTAATGCATTGATTTAAAAAGAGGAATGTTTTTTTTTATATCGCAATAATTTTTTTCAATTATCATTACATTCTGGCAAATGTATAATAAATTGCACTGCGTAACTCTGATTAAAAAAAAAACAAGCAGATGAAAAAAAAAAAATAAACTGAATTTATTTCGGTAATACCTCTGCAGCCAACGATTTTAAGTAACTAAATAGTAAAAAAAGAAAAATGTTGAATGTATTAATGTTAATTAAATGAAAGTAAAAAATATAATTAAAAGAGAATATTTAGAAAAGGCTTTTGGTTACTAAAAATCGAGAGAATACCGAAATAAATAGCTTTGCTTAAAATTCAGCTAATTAATAATTAATAATAACGAAAAAAAAAATATTTTCATTTAATTTAGAGCTCTTTCCACTTTAATTTACGAATTATTTATTTCTCCCATTTAGCGCAAAAATAAAAAAATTCAAATTATGAGAATGCCGCGGGCGGGTAATTTTTACATGAAAAAAAAAATGAAAAAAAAATGAAGAAAAATAATACCACAATCATTACGCTTATATCATCAATTGTAGAATATTAATTAAATAAAAAAAAAAAAGTCAGTAGAAAATTAATCAGCATATATATATAAACTGTGTAATGCAGATAAATCTTGGGCGTTGTTGTGGATTACACGAGCAATAATGAGGCTTAATGCATCAACTCGTTAACAATAAATAAAATTAAATGATAAAAAAAAACGAAAAAAGTATAATTATAATTAATGAAAAAAAGAAAATTAAATAAAAATGAAAACACTATAAAATCCGCACTTGGTCTTGATCAGTGATTGATATAAGGCAATCCTATAATTCAGGTAATAAATTGTTGATGATGTTATACAACGTTATTATTATATGTTAATTAATATATCTGTGTATGTATATAATATAAATATTGTGGAGAAAAATTCCAGAAAAAAAGTAAAAAAAAAAAATGAAAAAAAAAAAAAAGTGCAGTATGATATAGTAATATATATTGTTATCATTAAGAAATTATTATTATTAAGTTAAAAAAATATGAAAAAAAAGAAAGAAAATGCAATTGATAACACAAAAATAATTATGAATTATGTGAGAAACAATTAGTAAATAATAGTCAATTGACAGTATTGTACACATTTACTTCGAGAATTATTGAAAAAAAAAAGAAAAAAATTCAATTAGAATATTTTATCAAAAAATGAAAGAAAGATATTGTAAAATTAATTTCCCATTTTGTTTTATTTGTTTTTTTTTTAGTAAAAAATAAGTTTTTCTTTTGCTTAACATTTGAAAAATTTAATTTTACAGTATATTATAAAGAAAATAATAAAAAAAACATGTGGAGAGATATATGCGGAGCTTGCAGCGCGCGTTGTATACTTGAATACCCAATTAATGTATGTAAATTAAAACTATTAAAGATGAAGAACAAAAAAAATTAAATAGAAATTTTCAATTATTAATTAATTAATTTTTTTTAAATAGGTTTTTGGGTGAAAAAAATGAAGAGTCAGCTTGGTTTCTTCTACATTTCTTTACTCCGAGTTATTGATAGACAGTAAATGCGAAAATTGTTGAATATTAAATTTTTGCTAAATAAAGCAAGAGTTTTGTAGAGTTACAAAAAATTGGAATTTTTGGAGTTTTTAAGGACGACAACGCTCCAGGAAACGAGGATAGAGACAAGTTTCACGGATGTGGTATCGGTTCAGTAGCCAGCACAGGAACCTCTCCAGTCCAAGTCCATAACCACCGTGAGGACATGTTCCATATTTACGCTGTAAGAAAAATTTAATTTAATTCAATTTAGTTCATTTTAAGTAACGTGATGACCTCAATTTCTGACAACATGCCTCAATAACTGGCGTTTTTGCAAATTTCTCTATTAGGGGAAGGTGGGGTAAAATGGACATGGCAATTGAACGGTTCGAGATAGAGATTTTCTAATGATCCTATTGAAAAGCTGAGAAAATTTCAGGTAGAAAACATGTGTCAAAATTGATTTTTTTCAATTTTCTGAAAATTTTACTATTTTAGGCAAATTTTAAAGGGGTTTTCCTATCAGAAATCGAAAAAATTCACTTTTTCACCTCTCGAATAAAAAGTTAGCTCATTTCTCATCATTTCATCAGGTTCAATATTTTTTAAAATCAATTTTTCAAATACTTATACGTCATTTTTTGAAAATAAGTGTTTATCCTAGAAGTATTTGAAAAATTGATAATTTTTCTTTGCTAATGACATAAACCTATGAAAAATTATCTAACTTTTCATTCAAGATCAACACCAGGTCTCTACGACCAATAGAACCAGAGATATTTCCAAAAAACTGAAATTTTCCAAAAATCGAAGGATTTTTACCTTCAAATCTTGAGCAAAAAAATTGAATTTTTTGAAAAATTCAAAAGAATAACTTCCGACATATGATTTCTATGAGAAATTTTCTCAGCTTTCCAATGGAATCATTAGAAAAAATCCATCTCCACTATTTTCATCGATTTCGAGTAATTTTCATAGCATAAAATACTAAAACTAAGACCCGTTTTACCCCATGCGTCCATTTTTCCCCATCCTTCCCTATATTTAAATGTATTTTATTTAATATTCACTTGCTGAGCTCGTTTAGTGCAACAAATACGTTCAAAAATAATTGAATTACATTGAATGC
Source organism: Aleiodes leptofemur (assembly GCA_963942555.1). NCBI lineage: Eukaryota > Metazoa > Arthropoda > Insecta > Hymenoptera > Braconidae > Aleiodes > Aleiodes leptofemur. The sequence goes on along the minus strand of OZ012614.1, from coordinate 15,047,737 downwards.
GCAAATAGGTTTTGCCTTAAAGAAAGATTTATGCTGTCAGAAATCAGCTCAAAAGTGTCGAAAACCAAGGGTACATCAGAGTACATCCTAATTCTTCTTCTTCATGAACTCACCTGGTCAGTGTACCAGTAATAGGCAGTGGGGTCAATTCCCTCCCTCTTGTACCCCTCCAAGAGCTCATCATAATCCCAAATACGCATTGATCCACCCACAATTTCTCCAACATTTGGAAGCAGTACATCAACGGATTCAGTTAGACGCTTGTCCTCTGCACATCTCGACATATAGAACGATTTGATGTCTGCTGGGAAACGACAGAGCATGATTGGTTCATTAATTTGGTCCGTCATCTTTCGCTCCGGCATTTCCGGAATATCCTGTAAAAGAAAAAAGAATCATAAAAATCACTTTTACATGAGTTTAAGGATCTACCACTGCTATTATCCATATCTCGCAAACTTGATAGCCAAAAAGTATCAAAAAAATCCTAAAAATGTATAAAAAAATCTTCAAATACCGTCAAAAAATTACTAATTCAAATTACCTCTCCGAATTCATAAAAGCTTCCATCCTCCTTCGTGATGTTATGTTTTTTCAGATACTCAATAGCTTCCGAGTAATTCATCCTCTTAAATGGCCTCTTCGGTGGCTCGAAATTGGGATTGAGCTCCTTAACAATGTAACCAAGGGGCGATTTAAGTACTCTATCAACAACATCGCAGATCAGATCCTCCAGTCTGTCCAAAAGATCATCGAAGCTGATGAATGGACACTCAGCCTCAACATGACTGTATTCAGCTAGATGTCTGCGAGTTCGTGACTGTTCAGCCCTGTAGGATTGCGCAATGCAGTAAACATCCCCCATCGACGGGATACAAGTCTCCAAGTACAGTTGAGAGCTTTGGGTGAGAAAAGCTTCTTCCCCAAAGTAGTCCAACTTGAAAAGCGTTGATCCTCCCTCGACCTGGGTTTGCACTAGTGTTGGTGGTGTCACCTCGCAGTAGCCACGTGCCAAATAATGATCCCTGAAAGCAGTCATCAGCACAGATCTCATCACCAGAACTTTAGAAGTGTTTTCACCCCTTATCATGATGTGCCTATTGTCCAATTGAACATCGGGATGAGCTTCCTCATTCAGGATCGAATCGGCGCCACCTGGAGGTGCATTTCCAATGAGTCGCCAGTAGTCGACGACCAATTCGTGGCCTCCAGGAGCTGTTTTACCCTCAGGAAGTACTTGGACAGTTCCAAATAACTCGACAGAAGCCTCTGTACATAAAAGCACAGCCTCATAAGTCTGGCACAATTGATCGTTCAAAACGCACTGAAGAAACCCTGTTCCATCGCGAAGAGTTATGAACATGAGAGACTTCCCCTGTTTCCTCAATCTGTGGACCCATCCAAAGATCTTTACTCTCTTGCCTCTATAATCAGCTCCGGCTTTGATCTTAATGCGCACTGCCTCTGGCAATGACTTGTCCTCCTCGATGACAATCAGCTTAGCTTCCTCAAGGTTTTTCGCGCGTTTTTCATCGTCATCGTGAGACTTCTTCTGCTTTTCTTCGTTCTTGTGCTGCTCTCGTTGCCAGATTTTCTGGACCTTTTTCAACTGGGATTTTGCGGCTGGTTCGTATTTTTTCGTGGTGTCCTTTGAGTCTTGGAAGATTGGGGGAAATGGCTCCTTGTTGGCGAAACGCATCGCTTGAAGGATAGTTTTGAAGGGTTTTTCTTCGGTTCCATTTCCAGTTTCGTCACTTCCAGTCTTGTCGGAGGTGTAAATGCCTCCTAAAAAGGGAAATTTTTTTATTTATTGAGTGATTAATGGATTTAATTGAATGGATATTATATCTATTATATGATATTCATCATATCGGCACCTCAGAGTCAAAAGGGCGTAAGTCCTGTGTATATAAGCATAGCACTTATGCCCCTTTGTTTCTAAGGCAACAATAAAAATATATATTTATTAAATATGAGAAGAAAATATTATTTTAACGAATTAAGCGAAAAGGAAGATTTTGTTGGTGAAATTTATAGGATATTCATCATTTAAATATACATTTAATGTATTATTAAATAGAAAAAGAAAGATATTGGTTTTTTTTACCTATTGCTAATTTCGAGAGATCTTCCTCCGGCATTTTTGGCAATCTGGAAGAAATTTAAAGTTGATTTATTTGCAATTGTTCGTTAATTGTTGTAATAGTGATATGTTTAGTACTGATAATGCTGACACAACTGATAGGCGATTTTTTAGATATAGATATTGATAATGCTAGATTAGTGGGAAATTTGAGTTTTAGAGGGGAATAAGGACTGATGCAATTTTTTGAAGTAGTTACCTTGCTCTTCTGCAGTTAATTTGAGGTTTCGAATGGGAGGTTATGACTCGTCCGCATATGTTAGAGGTTTAAGCACGATTTACAATGGGGAAATCACTTTTATTCCCTCCACGACACTGGAATGTAGTTCTTAAGGTGATAATCCTAGTGGCAGGTCCAAATGATCTACTTTTTTCTTTTTTTTCCAAGTTATCATAAATATTCTAATTATTTCGATTTTATAACATTTTACCGATATTAAAACAATGTCCGTGATAGTAAATTGTTATTAAATAATATTATAAATATTCAATATTGTTGTGAATTTGAATCACGCGGTTCCAGCATCGAGGACTGTGATTGGAGGATCCTCGGAATTTTAAATACCAATATTCCCGCCAATTCATGTTTTCATGTAATTAATTGGATTAATCGTCGCTATTTGTCCGGTAACAGGCGCTTTTTATGATTTGAAAAATTAATAGACACTCTGACGAACAAGAATATATATAGTTATACAAGGAAATAATAGGATCTGTAATCATGAATTGTTGCAGTGCAACTGGAACTGAATCTCGCTTATGGAGTTCTGATGTTAACTTAATTTTTTTCAAAAATTAATTTTTGCCTCAATTTGTGTCCGGTAACATGGGGTAAACTTAATTAAAAAAAAAAATCTATCGAACATGAACAAAAAAGTAGGAAAAACTCTGCAAAACTGGTAAATTAGTAATTTTTTGATTAAACAAGGATTTGCAAAAAAGGAAGAAATGGGAATTCGGCGATTTTTTTCGTTAAAAAAAAATAAAACTCTAATTCTCTTGAAATAAACATTTTATTAAATTCTCAAAAACGAAGAACAGACTCAGAATTATAAGTTAAAAAGAAAAAAGAAGAAGAAAAAGAAATCGTCAATTCTCTTCAATGTTGTCAATTTATCTTGGGTTTCCAACCCACTGAATTTCCACATTATTATTCAAACATATAACAAAACAATTGTTTATGTTATTTTCAATGATTGATTCAGTATGGTAATAGCCTTCTTGATCATCACGTTGATGACATTGAGTAACGTCATTTATAGCCAGAACACTTGATTACTTTTGAATAAAAAGTTTTCAACCGTGGCTCTTACTAGATGTTTTCCATTTTGTGTGAAATGACTCGATGTGCTCCAAATTGATTCCTAAAAAATTAAAAAACACATTAATTACTCGATTAATTAGGTTGTCACCTTAGAAAAAGAGGGGCGTAAGTGCTGTGTATAAGCTTAGCACTTACGCCCCTTTGTTTCTAACATCACATTCATTTTAGAAGCAAAAGGGCGTAAGATGACGTCACCATAAAAACAAAAAGGCATAAAATGACGTCATTTTTGTAACAAAAGGGCGAAAATTGACATCACCTTAGAAACAAAAGGGCGTAAGTCCTATGCTTATACATAGCACTTACGCCCCTTTGTTTCTAAGGTAATGAAATGATTTATTAACATTTTTGGAATTTATAAAATCACCTGTAGTCTTTGCCAATCCATCGTAGCTGAATGTCGATGATTTTCTATCATCCGAACTGATTCCAGTTAATAGAGTAACAACAGGTGGTTCAGCATTGGTACTGAGACCAACTTTACTCTGTTGCGTCAAGTAATTACAGAACTCAATTATCTGAAAGTATAACCATGCGTCTTTGTCCTTTGGCTTGGGGCCTTTGATGTAGGGAAGTGCCAAACGCTCGTGGGGCCTTTGGGCACGAAGAAAACGCGATCCCTTTCGCAATTGTGTCTCCAGCCATCTAGTGGCCTCACGAGCTTTGCCGCTCGTTCGTTTGACCTCATCCAGAGCTGAAACAACTGAAGAAAAAACTTATTATGAAATAATTTTGGGATTTCGAAGATTAAGGTAGTATCTCAGAGTACGGTCGATAAAACAGAAAAAAATGAGAATTTTTAGGTCGGTTTCCAATTAATTGCTGATAATTCGGGGAAAATGTGCTTTAATTCACCCGAAAAAAGTGATTAAACTATTCGAAAGTCATATCTTCAGCTTGTGATTATAATTTATTTTTGTTTCTCGGATTTTTTTTAACATTACTAATCTCTTATGATATTGCTTTGATGATATTTTCATCAAAGCAAATAAATGAATATCGCGAAATGTGAAATTCAGTAGTATTTTTTAAATTTCTCACTTTCGTTTCATTATTTAAAGGGATCTCGCAAACCGTTGGGTTTAGGAGAATTTGTCAAGAGACCTTTTTTGTAGAGAATTTAATTCTCCATAAAAAAGGTCTCTTCATAAATTCGCCTAAACCCAATGGTTTTCGAGATCCTTTTGAAAATCGCGGAAAATTCCGTTTAAAACTGAAATACGCTATAATAATAAACAATTTTCACTCAGAATGATTTTTCTCAAATTTTTGAGATAGTCTCCTGCTATTTTCAGTAACTTTGATAATTCATATCTCATAAACTGCACGGATAAAAATTATGAAAAAATTCAGAAAAATGTAAAAAAACATCATCTTTGATACAGCATCAAAAAAATAAGGATTCAACCATCCTCGAATTCACAGACCTACTCCCTTAAAATTAAAAAATGACCTCACCTACTGAAGGAATCACGATAATGAACTTCTTCGAGTACATCAAACGTTTCAGAACAGGCGTATACTTTGCCAGCGCATTCTGATCTGGCACCAAATAAGCTGACATCAATTTAGATCTCAAACTACTCTCCAAAGCCCTGACTTCTGCCTTCAACCACAATTTTCCCATATGCCTCATCAATTTGCCCCTCGATTGATCCGAATCTTCGTCTTTTTCATTTTTATTATTCTCATTTTTATTCTTCACTTCCTCCTTAATCACCTCAACTTCCTCAGCAATTGTCACAGTATACAATTTCGTATTTTCATCAAATTTAATTCCAGTATCTCCAATAGTCGTCAGATAATCACCAAAATCAATCAATTTTTGGATTCTCAAGAGTGTTTCCTCGAATTTATTAATCCTAAAAATCTGTAAAATCTTCCAATCAAGTTTATCGTGTGAAATCTTCAAAACATCTAGACCCTTCAAGTCAGTGTCTTCCGGTAACGGCAAAACCTTGACATAATCATCGAATTTCTCGCTATCACTCAATAATCCAGATTCTTTCTTGAATTCACCAAAAAATAATGATTTATCCAATGTCAACAAATTCAATAAAATCGAAATTCTTTGCAGCAAAATCCTCGAGCTCTTTGAAATTATTTTTATCATCTCCGGATGACTTTTTATCCAGTCGAAGCAAATTTTAATCGACTGAAATAAACCAATTTTCGATAGAATGTCTAAAAGATCATTTGGATTCAATCTCTGCTTCTTAATTTGTGCAATTAGAGACAAATTTGCGTCCTGCCTGTCTGAACCCCCGTTTGCCAGATTTTTCACATGTTCAGGGGTTTTCTGGGTCTTCTTCTCATTAACTTCAACAGACAATTTGATCTTTTCATCTTCATCATCATCATCATCATGTTTATGACCATTTTCAACGATTTTCTCCTTTTTAATCCGATTCTGATCATCATTCTCCTCATCATCCTCCGAAATATCATCAAAACCATCATTATCATCGCTCATAAAATCTTCCCCATCACTCTCCGAAATATCTGAATTCAATTCATCACTCGATGACTCACTTGCATGTTCATCAATCTCACTGCCATCAGAATCCGAGCTATTCATACGTTTTCTCGGTCTTCTCAATTTGCTAAGTAAACTCTTTTTTTCCCTTGATTTCTTAACTTTTCCATTGACACTACCATTTTTTTTCCCTTCATTTGTGCATTTTTGGCTGTTTTTATTATCATCAATCATCGAATCATCGATTTTAGACGGTGTAACGATTTCCGTTGGGATTTTTTCGTCGATAAAATTGACGTCAAACTCATCTCCGTTTAGCAATGAGAAATCAATGATGGATTCTTGCAGTTGAACTGTCGTTATTTGTATCAATTTCGAGAGTAATGACAAAATAAAGGCAATTACACTTTGAACGTGAGACGACTCCTTTGATTGGAGCTTAGATATGGACATTAGGCATATCGCAACTATTTTAAAGACAACGTCATCAGTTAAATAGGCAAGTTGTTCAGTTTTTGAGTTCTGGAGGAATTCATCGATACTGTCCTCTTCTTTGCGCGTCTTAAGGGTCAATGGATTGACTTTTTTCATCGTAAGACACTTTTCGATTTCTGTTAACAGGTTCTCGCAGTCCTCATTAATTTTGTCAATACTGCTTGAATTATTGTCCCATTTTTGCAACAATGAAAATAGTCGCGTAGCACAAATATGCGATGGTAATTTCTCTTTTCCACTGTGAAAATGATTGGCTATGACACGTTTTATGTTTCCCTCGGTTCCTTCGAATGGCTCAGAGCACAGGATACATCTCAAATAATGATAAACTGCATTGATCCCATAATTTTTGTTTCCTGCCAATGTACCAAGTTGATTGTGCGGCATTCCAATGTTTGGGTCTATTGCTATTGCCATTTTGTAGTATCTCGTTGCTATCATGGGATCCCAATTTGGCTCGATTTCTAATTTGTAACGTGCTAAATCTCCGAGGCATATCAAACTCCGATGGATTATCTTTATTGCACATTGACGAGCTTCTTCGGATTGTAATTTCGATGGAGTTAACTTTTCACGGGTTGATAGGACATTGTTGCGTCGAGGAAAAGCGAAATCAACGACGCCTGATAGCTCAAGTCCACATTCTTGCTGGAGTCGGAGGATCAAGTGATGGTAAAATCCAACACCAACTAGTAAATGGGTTGAGACGAGCGCTTTCTCTTCGTTACTCCAAACATTTCCCTGTTTTTAAAGAAATTAAAGGATAAATTTAATTGCGAAAAGGTGAAATGAGACAAGTCGATTTTGGTGGGTTTTTTCTGAGAATTTTTCGTGTAATGAGCGAGATAGAGCGATTTTTTGCCCAAATCTTTGTTTTTAGCTCTTGAAATTCTCAGCGAGAAGGATCAGGGCAAAAAATCGGTTCATCTCGCTTACTTTGAAAACAGATAAAAAAGGATAAGTCGATTTTTCCGATTTTTTTTGGATAATAAGCGAGATAGAGCGATTTTTGCCCAAATCTTGCTTTGTAGCTCTTGAAATTCCCAACGAGAAGGATCAAAGCAAAAAATCGCTTAATGTCGCTTACGTTCAAAAAAAGATAAAACAGGATAAGTCGATTTTACCGATTTTTTTTTGGACAATCTTGTGGATAATAAGCGAGATAGAGCGATTTTTGCCCAAATCTTGGTTTGTAGCTTTTGAAATTACCAACGAGAAGGATTAGGGCAAAAAATCGCTTTATCGCGCCTATTCTCAAAACAAATAAATGAGGATAAGTCGACTTTTCCGATTTTTTTTTGAGAATATCCCGGAAAATAAGCGAGATCGAATAATTTTCTTTGTCCTAATCTTTGTTTAAAGCTGTTGAAATTCCCAACGAGCAAGGATGAGGGCAAAAAATCGCTCTATCTCGCTAACTTTCTAGAAATCCTTTAAAAAAAGATAGGACAAATCGACTTATCCTGTTTTATTTATTTTCTACTCAAGTAATAATTAGTGAAATTTTTTGTGGTATATAAAAATTACCTTTCTAAGCTTTTTTGAAGCAGCAACGGCATCATAAAATCCTCGTCTCCAAAGTAATTCCTCAATTTTTCTTGCATGATTCACAGGATCCTTTAGAATGAGACGTTCACAATAATCCTTTAATTTAGCTCTCAAGACTTCACCGGATGGTGTGAAAATATCAGCTGTTGTTAAAGCAGAGCTTCTCTGTTCGTCGAGTCTCTTGGCAAGATCTGTTGCTCCCCTAAAATTTGCAGGAAAATTAAAAAAATTAAAACACGAGTGAAAATCTCGGGACCCTTAATTTTATCATCAATTTTTTTCTTTAATATCTCGGAAACTGAGCGAGATAGAGCGATTTTGTCCTAATTTTCTAATTTTTGTAGCCCTTGAAATTCTCTACAAACAAAGATTCAAGCAAAATCGCTCTATCTCACTAAGTTTCCGAGATATTCTAAAAAAAACTAGTAAGCAACAAATCAATTTTTTCCTAAAATTTAATATTCTTCTCGAAAATTTAATATTTTTCTCGAAAATTTAAAATTTTCAGAAAAATTAATTGGATTTCTGCATCAGTTTTCTAAGAATATCTCGGAAACTAAGCGAGATAAAGCAATTTTGGTCTAATTCATTTTTTTAGCTCTTAAAATTCTCTACAAACAAGGACTCAAGCAAAAGTGCTCTTTCTCGCTTAGTTTCCGAGATATTAAAAAAAACAAAACAAAATTGATGAGCAACGAATCAACTTTTTTCAAAAATTTAATATTCTTCTGAGAATTTGAAATTTTCAGCAAAAAATCGATTGCATTTCATCAGTTTTTTAAAAATATCTCGGAAACTAAGCGAGATAGAGCAATTTTCAACATAACCTTTTTTATAGCTCCCAAAATTCTCTACAAAAAGGCCAGGATTAAAATCGCTCTATCTCGCTAAGATTCCGAGATACCCTAAAAAAAACATCAGTAATAGCTCAATAAATCCGAGTTTTTTCTAAAAACTTCATAGTTCTATTTTTCTTTGAGGTTATGTCGTAAATGTGTGATCGAGGTGATTGCAATATACAACTATGATATAATTGGACGTTTTTCCAATGCATTGCATGACTCATTGCAAGAAATTCTTAATAATGCCTATGTTTTTTTAGTCAATATGACTAGAGGTGTAAAAGGGCCTTCAATAAATGCATTAAATTCTCCACGTAATGTTATTGTATTTAAAGAGTAACGAACGACCCAGTAAATTTCAAATTTTCAAATCCATTGTTCAGCAATAATTATGACTTTTTTTTCATGGAATATGATAAGCATCGATTTTCTAATTTCCTTCTCCAGTCATTGCCACTTTTTTTATCATTAAAAATATTGATAAAAAAAATTTTGGCATGTCATGCCAAAGGGATAATGGAAGAATAAAATAAACGATAAGGCTGGAGATACAGAAGTGCCTTTTACGTGTATTTAACATGCTCTTCGAGTATATGTTAAGTTACTTACATTTTATGTACACTTAAATGACACTTAAAGACACTAACATTATATCTGTATATAATGTTAAAATTCAATGCATTTATTAAAGACATTTCTGTACCTCTAGGCTTGTCGTAAAATAAACAATACTAATTCATTGTAAAATCGCCACATTTCGCTTATAATTCAAGTTTCCTCAGGCTCTTGAAATTCATATTGTTTCGGATTGTTTATTTTATTCTTCCATTATCCTATGACATGCCAAAATTATTATAAAAATCATGGGAATAAATACAATAATTAAATATTGATAAATTATCGTCAAACACAATTGGTTTAAAAATTCAATAAATATGAGACGTTTCGTTACCCTTTAAAGACACTTAAAAGGAACTCCTGTACCTCTTTAGCCTTGTTTTTTTAAATTACCTGTACAATCGTCTAGTAGCTTCGAGACTCTCGCTGTTTCTCTCCGCAGTGTTGTAAGATTTCCTCATTTTCTTCAAACAAAAAAAATCCCCTCCAAAACAGAATCCTTCTCTTCAATTTCCAATGTGACTCTTCATCAACTCATTTCTTCATTCATTTGTAATTTATAACCATTTCAATTTTTTTTTCAAATAAAACACATTGTTACTCATCTGCCTGCTGCCTCCTGACTTGCGTATCTTCGTATCGGTACATTTGTTAAACACGACATTCGGCCTTGCGCCTACTTTCTCAGATATATTATCTTTTTGTTGAAGAAAAGAAGATGAGAGGTGATGCTATTTGATTACTTTTTTCTGCTGCTTATGGCTCCCTTCTCTTCTTTTTTTTTTTTACCCCTTTACAATACTTTAATCTGGCACAATGACAAAATTTCTATGTACTTACTGCAAGTATTGCGCATGCACTCAGCATTGGATTTTGTGGGTGATTTTTTTTTTCCATATGCATGCGAGAGATGTGAAACAAGTGGAATTTGTGTAGTGCCATATGTTTTTGGAGTGAAGCTGGCTGTTCATGAGAATTCACTTGCACTTGTTCTCTTTGAGGTATGATAGAAGAAGGTATTGGCAACCTTTGAGGTGCCGACACTCCCAGGATGCAATGCGTAGGGGACAGCTTTTCAGACAGCCGTTCGATGTCGTTACTGTCGTCTTCTGATTTTCTCTATGCGCTACTTGAAAGCATGTGCAATAGTTGATTAGCCGGAATCCCTATTTTCTGCTCATAATTTGGTGAATATGGTTCAAATAGCTAATGTAAATTAGAAGGGCATTTGGCCGAGATCATCAAGATGCTGGAAAACTCTAAATATACTTGGAAAATACAAGCCGAAAAATTTAATTGACTTTTGAAAGGAACTTACTCGATTTCTCCAATCGCAAGATCCCATTATTTATATTCATTGGCTCATATTTCGGTAAATATGGTTCAAACAGCCAATGTAAATTAGTAGGGGATCTAGCAGAGATCATCAAGATGCTGGAAAACTCTAAATATACTTGAAAAATACAAGCCGAAAAATTTAATTGACTGTTGAAAGGAATTTGCTCGATTTTTTCAATCGAGACCCCATTCTTATTCCAATTGGCTATATCCCCATAGAGGGGCAAGTGCCATATCGAGACCCCATTATTCATATTCATTGGCTCATATTTCGGTAAATATGGTTCAAAGTGCCAATGTAAATTAGTAGGGGATCTAGCAGAGATCATCAAGATGCTGGAAAACTCTAAATATACTTGAAAAATACAAGCCGAAAAATTTAATTGACTTTTAAAAGGAAATTGCTCGATTTTTTTAATCGAGACCCCATTCTTATTCCAATTGGCTATATCCCCATAGAGGGGCAAGTGCCATATCGAGACCCCATTATTCATATTCATTGGCTCATATTTCGGTAAATATGGTTCAAACAGCCAATGTAGATTAGTAGGGGATCTAGCAGAGATCATCAAGATGCTGGAAAACTCTAAATATACTTGAAAAATACAAGCCGAAAAATTTAATTGACTGTTGAAAGGAAATTGCTCGATTTTTTCAATCGAGACCCCATTCTTATTCCAATTGGCTATATCCCCATAGAGGGGCAAGTGCCATATCGAGACCCCATTATTCATAATCATTGGCTCATATTCCGGTAAATATGGTTCAAACAGCCAATGTAAATTAGTAGGGGATCTAGCAGAGATCATCAAGATGCTGGAAAACTCTAAATATACTTGAAAAATACAAGCCGAAAAATTTAATTGACTGTTGAAAGGAAATTGCTCGATTTTTTCAATCGAGACACCATTCTTATTCCAATTGGCTATATCCCCATAGAGGGGCAAGTGCCATATCGAGACCCCATTATTCATATTCATTGGCTCATATTTCGGTAAATATGGTTCAAACAGCCAATGTAAATTAGTAGGGGATCTAGCAGAGATCATCAAGATGCTGGAAAACTCTAAATATACTTGAAAAATACAAGCCGAAAAATTTAATTGACTGTTGAAAGGAATTTGCTCGATTTTTTCAATCGAGACCCCATTCTTATTCCAATTGGCTATATCCCCATAGAGGGGCAAGTGCCATATCGAGACCCCATTATTCATATTCATTGGCTCATATTTCGGTAAATATGGTTCAAAGTGCCAATGTAAATTAGTAGGGGATCTAGCAGAGATCATCAAGATGCTGGAAAACTCTAAATATACTTGAAAAATACAAGCCGAAAAATTTAATTGACTTTTAAAAGGAAATTGCTCGATTTTTTTAATCGAGACCCCATTCTTATTCCAATTGGCTATATCCCCATAGAGGGGCAAGTGCCATATCGAGACCCCATTATTCATATTCATTGGCTCATATTTCGGTAAATATGGTTCAAACAGCCAATGTAAATTAGTAGGGGATCTAGCAGAGATCATCAAGATGCTGGAAAACTCTGAATATACTTGAAAAATACAAGCCGAAAAATTTAATTGACTGTTGAAAGGAAATTGCTCGATTTTTTCAATCGAGACCCCATTCTTATTCCAATTGGCTATATCCCCATAGAGGGGCAAGTGCCATATCGAGACCCCATTATTCATATTCATTGGCTCATATTTCGGTAAATATGGTTCAAAGTGCCAATGTAAATTAGTAGGGGATCTAGCAGAGATCATCAAGATGCTGGAAAACTCTAAATATACTTGAAAAATACAAGCCGAAAAATTTAATTGACTGTTGAAAGGAAATTGCTCGATTTTTTCAATCGAGACCCCATTCTTATTCCAATTGGCTATATCCCCATAGAGGGGCAAGTGCCATATCGAGACCCCATTATTCATATTCATTGGCTCATATTTCGGTAAATATGGTTCAAACAGCCAATGTAGATTAGTAGGGGATCTAGCAGAGATCATCAAGATGCTGGAAAACTCTAAATATACTTGAAAAATACAAGCCGAAAAATTTAATTGACTTTTAAAAGGAAATTGCTCGATTTTTTCAATCGAGACCCCATTCTTATTCCAATTGGCTATATCCCCATAGAGGGGCAAGTGCCATATCGAGACCCCATTATTCATATTCATTGGCTCATATTTCGGTAAATATGGTTCAAACAGCCAATGTAGATTAGTAGGGGATCTAGCAGAGATCATCAAGATGCTGGAAAACTCTAAATATACTTGAAAAATACAAGCCGAAAAATTTAATTGACTTTTAAAAGGAAATTGCTCGATTTTTTCAATCGAGACCCCATTCTTATTCCAATTGGCTATATCCCCATAGAGGGGCAAGTGCCATATCGAGACCCCATTATTCATATTCATTGGCTCATATTTCGGTAAATATGGTTCAAACAGCCAATGTAAATTAGTAGGGGATCTAGCAGAGATCATCAAGATGCTGGAAAACTCTGAATATACTTGAAAAATACAAGCCGAAAAATTTAATTGACTTTTAAAAGGAAATTGCTCGATTTTTTCAATCGAGACCCCATTCTTATTCCAATTGGCTATATCCCCATAGAGGGGCAAGTGCCATATCGAGACCCCATTATTCATATTCATTGGCTCATATTTCGGTAAATATGGTTCAAACAGCCAATGTAAATTAGTAGGGGATCTAGCAGAGATCATCAAGATGCTGGAAAACTCTGAATATACTTGAAAAATACAAGCCGAAAAATTTAATTGACTGTTGAAAGGAAATTGCTCGATTTTTCCAATCGAGACCCCATTCTTATTCCAATTTGCTATATCCCCATAGAGGGGCAAGTGCCATATCGAGACCCCATTATTCATATTCATTGGCTCATATTTCGGTAAATATGGTTCAAACAGCCAATGTAAATTAGTAGGGGATCTAGCAGAGATCATCAAGATGCTGGAAAACTCTGAATATACTTGAAAAATACAAGCCGAAAAATTTAATTGACTGTTGAAAGGAAATTGCTCGATTTTTCCAATCGAGACCCCATTCTTATTCCAATTTGCTATATCCCCATAGAGGGGCAAGTGCCATATCGAGACCCCATTATTCATATTCATTGGCTCATATTTCGGTAAATATGGTTCAAACAGCCAATGTAAATTAGTAGGGGATCTAGCAGAGATCATCAAGATGCTGGAAAACTCTAAATATACTTGAAAAATACAAGCCGAAAAATTTAATTGACTTTTAAAAGGAAATTGCTCGATTTTTTCAATCGAGACCCCATTCTTATTCCAATTGGCTATATCCCCATAGAGGGGCAAGTGCCATATCGAGACCCCATTATTCATATTCATTGGCTCATATTTCGGTAAATATGGTTCAAACAGCCAATGTAGATTAGTAGGGGATCTAGCAGAGATCATCAAGATGCTGGAAAACTCTAAATATACTTGAAAAATACAAGCCGAAAAATTTAATTGACTTTTAAAAGGAAATTGCTCGATTTTTTCAATCGAGACCCCATTCTTATTCCAATTGGCTATATCCCCATAGAGGGGCAAGTGCCATATCGAGACCCCATTATTCATATTCATTGGCTCATATTTCGGTAAATATGGTTCAAACAGCCAATGTAAATTAGTAGGGGATCTAGCAGAGATCATCAAGATGCTGGAAAACTCTAAATATACTTGAAAAATACAAGCCGAAAAATTTAATTGACTGTTGAAAGGAAATTGCTCGATTTTTTCAATCGAGACCCCATTCTTATTCCAATTGGCTATATCCCCATAGAGGGGCAAGTGCCATATCGAGACCCCATTATTCATATTCATTGGCTCATATTTCGGTAAATATGGTTCAAACAGCCAATGTAGATTAGTAGGGGATCTAGCAGAGATCATCAAGATGCTGGAAAACTCTAAATATACTTGAAAAATACAAGCCGAAAAATTTAATTGACTTTTAAAAGGAAATTGCTCGATTTTTTCAATCGAGACCCCATTCTTATTCCAATTGGCTATATCCCCATAGAGGGGCAAGTGCCATATCGAGACCCCATTATTCATATTCATTGGCTCATATTTCGGTAAATATGGTTCAAACAGCCAATGTAAATTAGTAGGGGATCTAGCAGAGATCATCAAGATGCTGGAAAACTCTAAATATACTTGAAAAATACAAGCCGAAAAATTTAATTGACTGTTGAAAGGAAATTGCTCGATTTTTTCAATCGAGACCCCATTCTTATTCCAATTGGCTATATCCCCATAGAGGGGCAAGTGCCATATCGAGACCCCATTATTCATATTCATTGGCTCATATTTCGGTAAATATGGTTCAAACAGCCAATGTAGATTAGTAGGGGATCTAGCAGAGATCATCAAGATGCTGGAAAACTCTAAATATACTTGAAAAATACAAGCCGAAAAATTTAATTGACTTTTAAAAGGAAATTGCTCGATTTTTTCAATCGAGACCCCATTCTTATTCCAATTGGCTATATCCCCATAGAGGGGCAAGTGCCATATCGAGACCCCATTATTCATATTCATTGGCTCATATTTCGGTAAATATGGTTCAAACAGCCAATGTAGATTAGTAGGGGATCTAGCAGAGATCATCAAGATGCTGGAAAACTCTAAATATACTTGAAAAATACAAGCCGAAAAATTTAATTGACTTTTAAAAGGAAATTGCTCGATTTTTTCAATCGAGACCCCATTCTTATTCCAATTGGCTATATCCCCATAGAGGGGCAAGTGCCATATCGAGACCCCATTATTCATATTCATTGGCTCATATTTCGGTAAATATGGTTCAAACAGCCAATGTAAATTAGTAGGGGATCTAGCAGAGATCATCAAGATGCTGGAAAACTCTGAATATACTTGAAAAATACAAGCCGAAAAATTTAATTGACTTTTAAAAGGAAATTGCTCGATTTTTTCAATCGAGACCCCATTCTTATTCCAATTGGCTATATCCCCATAGAGGGGCAAGTGCCATATCGAGACCCCATTATTCATATTCATTGGCTAATATTTCGGTAAATATGGTTCAAACAGCCAATGTAAATTAGTAGGGGATCTAGCAGAGATCATCAAGATGCTGGAAAACTCTGAATATACTTGAAAAATACAAGCCGAAAAATTTAATTGACTGTTGAAAGGAAATTGCTCGATTTTTCCAATCGAGACCCCATTCTTATTCCAATTTGCTATATCCCCATAGAGGGGCAAGTGCCATATCGAGACCCCATTATTCATATTCATTGGCTCATATTTCGGTAAATATGGTTCAAACAGCCAATGTAAATTAGTAGGGGATCTAGCAGAGATCATCAAGATGCTGGAAAACTCTAAATATACTTGAAAAATACAAGCCGAAAAATTTAATTGACTTTTAAAAGGAAATTGCTCGATTTTTTCAATCGAGACCCCATTCTTATTCCAATTGGCTATATCCCCATAGAGGGGCAAGTGCCATATCGAGACCCCATTATTCATATTCATTGGCTCATATTTCGGTAAATATGGTTCAAACAGCCAATGTAAATTAGTAGGGGATCTAGCAGAGATCATCAAGATGCTGGAAAACTCTAAATATACTTGAAAAATACAAGCCGAAAAATTTAATTGACTTTTAAAAGGAAATTGCTCGATTTTTTTAATCGAGACCCCATTCTTATTCCAATTGGCTATATCCCCATAGAGGGGCAAGTGCCATATCGAGACCCCATTATTCATATTCATTGGCTCATATTTCGGTAAATATGGTTCAAACAGCCAATGTAAATTAGTAGGGGATCTAGCAGAGATCATCAAGATGCTGGAAAACTCTGAATATACTTGAAAAATACAAGCCGAAAAATTTAATTGACTGTTGAAAGGAAATTGCTCGATTTTTCCAATCGAGACCCCATTCTTATTCCAATTTGCTATATCCCCATAGAGGGGCAAGTGCCATATCGAGACCCCATTATTCATATTCATTGGCTCATATTTCGGTAAATATGGTTCAAACAGCCAATGTAAATTAGTAGGGGATCTAGCAGAGATCATCAAGATGCTGGAAAACTCTAAATATACTTGAAAAATACAAGCCGAAAAATTTAATTGACTTTTAAAAGGAAATTGCTCGATTTTTTCAATCGAGACCCCATTCTTATTCCAATTGGCTATATCCCCATAGAGGGGCAAGTGCCATATCGAGACCCCATTATTCATATTCATTGGCTCATATTTCGGTAAATATGGTTCAAACAGCCAATGTAAATTAGTAGGGGATCTAGCAGAGATCATCAAGATGCTGGAAAACTCTAAATATACTTGAAAAATACAAGCCGAAAAATTTAATTGACTGTTGAAAGGAAATTGCTCGATTTTTTCAATCGAGACCCCATTCTTATTCCAATTGGCTATATCCCCATAGAGGGGCAAGTGCCATATCGAGACCCCATTATTCATATTCATTGGCTCATATTTCGGTAAATATGGTTCAAACAGCCAATGTAGATTAGTAGGGGATCTAGCAGAGATCATCAAGATGCTGGAAAACTCTAAATATACTTGAAAAATACAAGCCGAAAAATTTAATTGACTTTTAAAAGGAAATTGCTCGATTTTTTCAATCGAGACCCCATTCTTATTCCAATTGGCTATATCCCCATAGAGGGGCAAGTGCCATATCGAGACCCCATTATTCATATTCATTGGCTCATATTTCGGTAAATATGGTTCAAACAGCCAATGTAAATTAGTAGGGGATCTAGCAGAGATCATCAAGATGCTGGAAAACTCTAAATATACTTGAAAAATACAAGCCGAAAAATTTAATTGACTGTTGAAAGGAAATTGCTCGATTTTTTCAATCGAGACCCCATTCTTATTCCAATTGGCTATATCCCCATAGAGGGGCAAGTGCCATATCGAGACCCCATTATTCATATTCATTGGCTCATATTTCAGTAAATATGGTTCAAACAGCCAATGTAGATTAGTAGGGGATCTAGCAGAGATCATCAAGATGCTGGAAAACTCTAAATATACTTGAAAAATACAAGCCGAAAAATTTAATTGACTTTTAAAAGGAAATTGCTCGATTTTTTCAATCGAGACCCCATTCTTATTCCAATTGGCTATATCCCCATAGAGGGGCAAGTGCCATATCGAGACCCCATTATTCATATTCATTGGCTCATATTTCGGTAAATATGGTTCAAACAGCCAATGTAGATTAGTAGGGGATCTAGCAGAGATCATCAAGATGCTGGAAAACTCTAAATATACTTGAAAAATACAAGCCGAAAAATTTAATTGACTTTTAAAAGGAAATTGCTCGATTTTTTCAATCGAGACCCCATTCTTATTCCAATTGGCTATATCCCCATAGAGGGGCAAGTGCCATATCGAGACCCCATTATTCATATTCATATGCTCATATTTCGGTAAATATGGTTCAAACAGCCAATGTAAATTAGTAGGGGATCTAGCAGAGATCATCAAGATGCTGGAAAACTCTGAATATACTTGAAAAATACAAGCCGAAAAATTTAATTGACTTTTAAAAGGAAATTGCTCGATTTTTTCAATCGAGACCCCATTCTTATTCCAATTGGCTATATCCCCATAGAGGGGCAAGTGCCATATCGAGACCCCATTATTCATATTCATTGGCTCATATTTCGGTAAATATGGTTCAAACAGCCAATGTAAATTAGTAGGGGATCTAGCAGAGATCATCAAGATGCTGGAAAACTCTGAATATACTTGAAAAATACAAGCCGAAAAATTTAATTGACTGTTGAAAGGAAATTGCTCGATTTTTCCAATCGAGACCCCATTCTTATTCCAATTTGCTATATCCCCATAGAGGGGCAAGTGCCATATCGAGACCCCATTATTCATATTCATTGGCTCATATTTCGGTAAATATGGTTCAAACAGCCAATGTAAATTAGTAGGGGATCTAGCAGAGATCATCAAGATGCTGGAAAACTCTAAATATACTTGAAAAATACAAGCCGAAAAATTTAATTGACTTTTAAAAGGAAATTGCTCGATTTTTTTAATCGAGACCCCATTCTTATTCCAATTGGCTATATCCCCATAGAGGGGCAAGTGCCATATCGAGACCCCATTATTCATATTCATTGGCTCATATTTCGGTAAATATGGTTCAAACAGCCAATGTAAATTAGTAGGGGATCTAGCAGAGATCATCAAGATGCTGGAAAACTCTGAATATACTTGAAAAATACAAGCCGAAAAATTTAATTGACTGTTGAAAGGAAATTGCTCGATTTTTCCAATCGAGACCCCATTCTTATTCCAATTGGCTATATCCCCATAGAGGGGCAAGTGCCATATCGAGACCCCATTATTCATATTCATTGGCTCATATTTCGGTAAATATGGTTCAAACAGCCAATGTAAATTAGTAGGGGATCTAGCAGAGATCATCAAGATGCTGGAAAACTCTAAATATACTTGAAAAATACAAGCCGAAAAATTTAATTGACTTTTAAAAGGAAATTGCTCGATTTTTTTAATCGAGACCCCATTCTTATTCCAATTGGCTATATCCCCATAGAGGGGCAAGTGCCATATCGAGACCCCATTATTCATATTCATTGGCTCATATTTCGGTAAATATGGTTCAAACAGCCAATGTAAATTAGTAGGGGATCTAGCAGAGATCATCAAGATGCTGGAAAACTCTAAATATACTTGAAAAATACAAGCCGAAAAATTTAATTGACTTTTAAAAGGAAATTGCTCGATTTTTTCAATCGAGACCCCATTCTTATTCCAATTGGCTATATCCCCATAGAGGGGCAAGTGCCATATCGAGACCCCATTATTCATATTCATTGGCTCATATTTCGGTAAATATGGTTCAAACAGCCAATGTAAATTAGTAGGGGATCTAGCAGAGATCATCAAGATGCTGGAAAACTCTAAATATACTTGAAAAATACAAGCCGAAAAATTTAATTGACTTTTAAAAGGAAATTGCTCGATTTTTTCAATCGAGACCCCATTCTTATTCCAATTGGCTATATCCCCATAGAGGGGCAAGTGCCATATCGAGACCCCATTATTCATATTCATTGGCTCATATTTCGGTAAATATGGTTCAAACAGCCAATGTAAATTAGTAGGGGATCTAGCAGAGATCATCAAGATGCTGGAAAACTCTAAATATACTTGAAAAATACAAGCCGAAAAATTTAATTGACTGTTGAAAGGAAATTGCTCGATTTTTTCAATCGAGACCCCATTCTTATTCCAATTGGCTATATCCCCATAGAGGGGCAAGTGCCATATCGAGACCCCATTATTCATATTCATTGGCTCATATTTCGGTAAATATGGTTCAAACAGCCAATGTAGATTAGTAGGGGATCTAGCAGAGATCATCAAGATGCTGGAAAACTCTAAATATACTTGAAAAATACAAGCCGAAAAATTTAATTGACTTTTAAAAGGAAATTGCTCGATTTTTTCAATCGAGACCCCATTCTTATTCCAATTGGCTATATCCCCATAGAGGGGCAAGTGCCATATCGAGACCCCATTATTCATATTCATTGGCTCATATTTCGGTAAATATGGTTCAAACAGCCAATGTAGATTAGTAGGGGATCTAGCAGAGATCATCAAGATGCTGGAAAACTCTGAATATACTTGAAAAATACAAGCCGAAAAATTTAATTGACTGTTGAAAGGAAATTGCTCGATTTTTTCAATCGAGACCCCATTCTTATTCCAATTGGCTATATCCCCATAGAGGGGCAAGTGCCATATCGAGACCCCATTATTCATATTCATTGGCTCATATTTCGGTAAATATGGTTCAAACAGCCAATGTAGATTAGTAGGGGATCTAGCAGAGATCATCAAGATGCTGGAAAACTCTGAATATACTTGAAAAATACAAGCCGAAAAATTTAATTGACTTTTAAAAGGAAATTGCTCGATTTTTTCAATCGAGACCCCATTCTTATTCCAATTGGCTATATCCCCATAGAGGGGCAAGTGCCATATCGAGACCCCATTATTCATATTCATTGGCTCATATTTCGGTAAATATGGTTCAAACAGCCAATGTAAATTAGTAGGGGATCTAGCAGAGATCATCAAGATGCTGGAAAACTCTGAATATACTTGAAAAATACAAGCCGAAAAATTTAATTGACTGTTGAAAGGAAATTGCTCGATTTTTCCAATCGAGACCCCATTCTTATTCCAATTTGCTATATCCCCATAGAGGGGCAAGTGCCATATCGAGACCCCATTATTCATATTCATTGGCTCATATTTCGGTAAATATGGTTCAAACAGCCAATGTAAATTAGTAGGGGATCTAGCAGAGATCATCAAGATGCTGGAAAACTCTAAATATACTTGGAAAATACAAGCCGAAAAATTTAATTGACTTTTAAAAGGAAATTGCTCGATTTTTTCAATCGAGACCCCATTCTTATTCCAATTGGCTATATCCCCATAGAGGGGCAAGTGCCATATCGAGACCCCATTATTCATATTCATTGGCTCATATTTCGGTAAATATGGTTCAAACAGCCAATGTAAATTAGTAGGGGATCTAGCAGAGATCATCAAGATGCTGGAAAACTCTAAATATACTTGAAAAATACAAGCCGAAAAATTTAATTGACTTTTAAAAGGAAATTGCTCGATTTTTTTAATCGAGACCCCATTCTTATTCCAATTGGCTATATCCCCATAGAGGGGCAAGTGCCATATCGAGACCCCATTATTCATATTCATTGGCTCATATTTCGGTAAATATGGTTCAAACAGCCAATGTAAATTAGTAGGGGATCTAGCAGAGATCATCAAGATGCTGGAAAACTCTGAATATACTTGAAAAATACAAGCCGAAAAATTTAATTGACTGTTGAAAGGAAATTGCTCGATTTTTCCAATCGAGACCCCATTCTTATTCCAATTTGCTATATCCCCATAGAGGGGCAAGTGCCATATCGAGACCCCATTATTCATATTCATTGGCTCATATTTCGGTAAATATGGTTCAAACAGCCAATGTAAATTAGTAGGGGATCTAGCAGAGATCATCAAGATGCTGGAAAACTCTAAATATACTTGAAAAATACAAGCCGAAAAATTTAATTGACTTTTAAAAGGAAATTGCTCGATTTTTTCAATCGAGACCCCATTCTTATTCCAATTGGCTATATCCCCATAGAGGGGCAAGTGCCATATCGAGACCCCATTATTCATATTCATTGGCTCATATTTCGGTAAATATGGTTCAAACAGCCAATGTAAATTAGTAGGGGATCTAGCAGAGATCATCAAGATGCTGGAAAACTCTGAATATACTTGAAAAATACAAGCCGAAAAATTTAATTGACTGTTGAAAGGAAATTGCTCGATTTTTCCAATCGAGACCCCATTCTTATTCCAATTTGCTATATCCCCATAGAGGGGCAAGTGCCATATCGAGACCCCATTATTCATATTCATTGGCTCATATTTCGGTAAATATGGTTCAAACAGCCAATGTAAATTAGTAGGGGATCTAGCAGAGATCATCAAGATGCTGGAAAACTCTAAATATACTTGAAAAATACAAGCCGAAAAATTTAATTGACTTTTAAAAGGAAATTGCTCGATTTTTTCAATCGAGACCCCATTCTTATTCCAATTGGCTATATCCCCATAGAGGGGCAAGTGCCATATCGAGACCCCATTATTCATATTCATTGGCTCATATTTCGGTAAATATGGTTCAAACAGCCAATGTAAATTAGTAGGGGATCTAGCAGAGATCATCAAGATGCTGGAAAACTCTAAATATACTTGAAAAATACAAGCCGAAAAATTTAATTGACTTTTAAAAGGAAATTGCTCGATTTTTTTAATCGAGACCCCATTCTTATTCCAATTGGCTATATCCCCATAGAGGGGCAAGTGCCATATCGAGACCCCATTATTCATATTCATTGGCTCATATTTCGGTAAATATGGTTCAAACAGCCAATGTAAATTAGTAGGGGATCTAGCAGAGATCATCAAGATGCTGGAAAACTCTGAATATACTTGAAAAATACAAGCCGAAAAATTTAATTGACTGTTGAAAGGAAATTGCTCGATTTTTCCAATCGAGACCCCATTCTTATTCCAATTGGCTATATCCCCATAGAGGGGCAAGTGCCATATCGAGACCCCATTATTCATATTCATTGGCTCATATTTCGGTAAATATGGTTCAAACAGCCAATGTAAATTAGTAGGGGATCTAGCAGAGATCATCAAGATGCTGGAAAACTCTAAATATACTTGAAAAATACAAGCCGAAAAATTTAATTGACTTTTAAAAGGAAATTGCTCGATTTTTTTAATCGAGACCCCATTCTTATTCCAATTGGCTATATCCCCATAGAGGGGCAAGTGCCATATCGAGACCCCATTATTCATATTCATTGGCTCATATTTCGGTAAATATGGTTCAAACAGCCAATGTAAATTAGTAGGGGATCTAGCAGAGATCATCAAGATGCTGGAAAACTCTAAATATACTTGAAAAATACAAGCCGAAAAATTTAATTGACTTTTAAAAGGAAATTGCTCGATTTTTTCAATCGAGACCCCATTCTTATTCCAATTGGCTATATCCCCATAGAGGGGCAAGTGCCATATCGAGACCCCATTATTCATATTCATTGGCTCATATTTCGGTAAATATGGTTCAAACAGCCAATGTAAATTAGTAGGGGATCTAGCAGAGATCATCAAGATGCTGGAAAACTCTAAATATACTTGAAAAATACAAGCCGAAAAATTTAATTGACTTTTAAAAGGAAATTGCTCGATTTTTTCAATCGAGACCCCATTCTTATTCCAATTGGCTATATCCCCATAGAGGGGCAAGTGCCATATCGAGACCCCATTATTCATATTCATTGGCTCATATTTCGGTAAATATGGTTCAAACAGCCAATGTAAATTAGTAGGGGATCTAGCAGAGATCATCAAGATGCTGGAAAACTCTAAATATACTTGAAAAATACAAGCCGAAAAATTTAATTGACTGTTGAAAGGAAATTGCTCGATTTTTTCAATCGAGACCCCATTCTTATTCCAATTGGCTATATCCCCATAGAGGGGCAAGTGCCATATCGAGACCCCATTATTCATATTCATTGGCTCATATTTCGGTAAATATGGTTCAAACAGCCAATGTAGATTAGTAGGGGATCTAGCAGAGATCATCAAGATGCTGGAAAACTCTAAATATACTTGAAAAATACAAGCCGAAAAATTTAATTGACTTTTAAAAGGAAATTGCTCGATTTTTTCAATCGAGACCCCATTCTTATTCCAATTGGCTATATCCCCATAGAGGGGCAAGTGCCATATCGAGACCCCATTATTCATATTCATTGGCTCATATTTCGGTAAATATGGTTCAAACAGCCAATGTAGATTAGTAGGGGATCTAGCAGAGATCATCAAGATGCTGGAAAACTCTGAATATACTTGAAAAATACAAGCCGAAAAATTTAATTGACTGTTGAAAGGAAATTGCTCGATTTTTTCAATCGAGACCCCATTCTTATTCCAATTGGCTATATCCCCATAGAGGGGCAAGTGCCATATCGAGACCCCATTATTCATATTCATTGGCTCATATTTCGGTAAATATGGTTCAAACAGCCAATGTAGATTAGTAGGGGATCTAGCAGAGATCATCAAGATGCTGGAAAACTCTGAATATACTTGAAAAATACAAGCCGAAAAATTTAATTGACTTTTAAAAGGAAATTGCTCGATTTTTTCAATCGAGACCCCATTCTTATTCCAATTGGCTATATCCCCATAGAGGGGCAAGTGCCATATCGAGACCCCATTATTCATATTCATTGGCTCATATTTCGGTAAATATGGTTCAAACAGCCAATGTAAATTAGTAGGGGATCTAGCAGAGATCATCAAGATGCTGGAAAACTCTGAATATACTTGAAAAATACAAGCCGAAAAATTTAATTGACTGTTGAAAGGAAATTGCTCGATTTTTCCAATCGAGACCCCATTCTTATTCCAATTTGCTATATCCCCATAGAGGGGCAAGTGCCATATCGAGACCCCATTATTCATATTCATTGGCTCATATTTCGGTAAATATGGTTCAAACAGCCAATGTAAATTAGTAGGGGAT
Organism: Aleiodes leptofemur; assembly: GCA_963942555.1. Taxonomy (NCBI): domain Eukaryota; kingdom Metazoa; phylum Arthropoda; class Insecta; order Hymenoptera; family Braconidae; genus Aleiodes; species Aleiodes leptofemur. The sequence continues at coordinate 15,022,718 of OZ012614.1, read as the reverse complement.
CTAGCAGAGATCATCAAGATGCTGGAAAACTCTAAATATACTTGGAAAATACAAGCCGAAAAATTTAATTGACTTTTAAAAGGAAATTGCTCGATTTTTTCAATCGAGACCCCATTCTTATTCCAATTGGCTATATCCCCATAGAGGGGCAAGTGCCATATCGAGACCCCATTATTCATATTCATTGGCTCATATTTCGGTAAATATGGTTCAAACAGCCAATGTAAATTAGTAGGGGATCTAGCAGAGATCATCAAGATGCTGGAAAACTCTAAATATACTTGAAAAATACAAGCCGAAAAATTTAATTGACTTTTAAAAGGAAATTGCTCGATTTTTTTAATCGAGACCCCATTCTTATTCCAATTGGCTATATCCCCATAGAGGGGCAAGTGCCATATCGAGACCCCATTATTCATATTCATTGGCTCATATTTCGGTAAATATGGTTCAAACAGCCAATGTAAATTAGTAGGGGATCTAGCAGAGATCATCAAGATGCTGGAAAACTCTGAATATACTTGAAAAATACAAGCCGAAAAATTTAATTGACTGTTGAAAGGAAATTGCTCGATTTTTCCAATCGAGACCCCATTCTTATTCCAATTTGCTATATCCCCATAGAGGGGCAAGTGCCATATCGAGACCCCATTATTCATATTCATTGGCTCATATTTCGGTAAATATGGTTCAAACAGCCAATGTAAATTAGTAGGGGATCTAGCAGAGATCATCAAGATGCTGGAAAACTCTAAATATACTTGAAAAATACAAGCCGAAAAATTTAATTGACTTTTAAAAGGAAATTGCTCGATTTTTTCAATCGAGACCCCATTCTTATTCCAATTGGCTATATCCCCATAGAGGGGCAAGTGCCATATCGAGACCCCATTATTCATATTCATTGGCTCATATTTCGGTAAATATGGTTCAAACAGCCAATGTAAATTAGTAGGGGATCTAGCAGAGATCATCAAGATGCTGGAAAACTCTAAATATACTTGAAAAATACAAGCCGAAAAATTTAATTGACTTTTAAAAGGAAATTGCTCGATTTTTTCAATCGAGACCCCATTCTTATTCCAATTGGCTATATCCCCATAGAGGGGCAAGTGCCATATCGAGACCCCATTATTCATATTCATTGGCTCATATTTCGGTAAATATGGTTCAAACAGCCAATGTAGATTAGTAGGGGATCTAGCAGAGATCATCAAGATGCTGGAAAACTCTAAATATACTTGAAAAATACAAGCCGAAAAATTTAATTGACTTTTAAAAGGAAATTGCTCGATTTTTTCAATCGAGACCCCATTCTTATTCCAATTGGCTATATCCCCATAGAGGGGCAAGTGCCATATCGAGACCCCATTATTCATATTCATTGGCTCATATTTCGGTAAATATGGTTCAAACAGCCAATGTAAATTAGTAGGGGATCTAGCAGAGATCATCAAGATGCTGGAAAACTCTAAATATACTTGAAAAATACAAGCCGAAAAATTTAATTGACTGTTGAAAGGAAATTGCTCGATTTTTTCAATCGAGACCCCATTCTTATTCCAATTGGCTATATCCCCATAGAGGGGCAAGTGCCATATCGAGACCCCATTATTCATATTCATTGGCTCATATTTCGGTAAATATGGTTCAAACAGCCAATGTAGATTAGTAGGGGATCTAGCAGAGATCATCAAGATGCTGGAAAACTCTAAATATACTTGAAAAATACAAGCCGAAAAATTTAATTGACTTTTAAAAGGAAATTGCTCGATTTTTTCAATCGAGACCCCATTCTTATTCCAATTGGCTATATCCCCATAGAGGGGCAAGTGCCATATCGAGACCCCATTATTCATATTCATTGGCTCATATTTCGGTAAATATGGTTCAAACAGCCAATGTAAATTAGTAGGGGATCTAGCAGAGATCATCAAGATGCTGGAAAACTCTGAATATACTTGAAAAATACAAGCCGAAAAATTTAATTGACTTTTAAAAGGAAATTGCTCGATTTTTTCAATCGAGACCCCATTCTTATTCCAATTGGCTATATCCCCATAGAGGGGCAAGTGCCATATCGAGACCCCATTATTCATATTCATTGGCTCATATTTCGGTAAATATGGTTCAAACAGCCAATGTAGATTAGTAGGGGATCTAGCAGAGATCATCAAGATGCTGGAAAACTCTAAATATACTTGAAAAATACAAGCCGAAAAATTTAATTGACTTTTAAAAGGAAATTGCTCGATTTTTTCAATCGAGACCCCATTCTTATTCCAATTGGCTATATCCCCATAGAGGGGCAAGTGCCATATCGAGACCCCATTATTCATATTCATTGGCTCATATTTCGGTAAATATGGTTCAAACAGCCAATGTAGATTAGTAGGGGATCTAGCAGAGATCATCAAGATGCTGGAAAACTCTGAATATACTTGAAAAATACAAGCCGAAAAATTTAATTGACTGTTGAAAGGAAATTGCTCGATTTTTTCAATCGAGACCCCATTCTTATTCCAATTGGCTATATCCCCATAGAGGGGCAAGTGCCATATCGAGACCCCATTATTCATATTCATTGGCTCATATTTCGGTAAATATGGTTCAAACAGCCAATGTAAATTAGTAGGGGATCTAGCAGAGATCATCAAGATGCTGGAAAACTCTGAATATACTTGAAAAATACAAGCCGAAAAATTTAATTGACTTTTAAAAGGAAATTGCTCGATTTTTTCAATCGAGACCCCATTCTTATTCCAATTGGCTATATCCCCATAGAGGGGCAAGTGCCATATCGAGACCCCATTATTCATATTCATTGGCTCATATTTCGGTAAATATGGTTCAAACAGCCAATGTAGATTAGTAGGGGATCTAGCAGAGATCATCAAGATGCTGGAAAACTCTAAATATACTTGAAAAATACAAGCCGAAAAATTTAATTGACTTTTAAAAGGAAATTGCTCGATTTTTTCAATCGAGACCCCATTCTTATTCCAATTGGCTATATCCCCATAGAGGGGCAAGTGCCATATCGAGACCCCATTATTCATATTCATTGGCTCATATTTCGGTAAATATGGTTCAAACAGCCAATGTAGATTAGTAGGGGATCTAGCAGAGATCATCAAGATGCTGGAAAACTCTGAATATACTTGAAAAATACAAGCCGAAAAATTTAATTGACTGTTGAAAGGAAATTGCTCGATTTTTTCAATCGAGACCCCATTCTTATTCCAATTGGCTATATCCCCATAGAGGGGCAAGTGCCATATCGAGACCCCATTATTCATATTCATTGGCTCATATTTCGGTAAATATGGTTCAAACAGCCAATGTAGATTAGTAGGGGATCTAGCAGAGATCATCAAGATGCTGGAAAACTCTGAATATACTTGAAAAATACAAGCCGAAAAATTTAATTGACTTTTAAAAGGAAATTGCTCGATTTTTTCAATCGAGACCCCATTCTTATTCCAATTGGCTATATCCCCATAGAGGGGCAAGTGCCATATCGAGACCCCATTATTCATATTCATTGGCTCATATTTCGGTAAATATGGTTCAAACAGCCAATGTAAATTAGTAGGGGATCTAGCAGAGATCATCAAGATGCTGGAAAACTCTGAATATACTTGAAAAATACAAGCCGAAAAATTTAATTGACTGTTGAAAGGAAATTGCTCGATTTTTTCAATCGAGACCCCATTCTTATTCCAATTGGCTATATCCCCATAGAGGGGCAAGTGCCATATCGAGACCCCATTATTCATATTCATTGGCTCATATTTCGGTAAATATGGTTCAAACAGCCAATGTAGATTAGTAGGGGATCTAGCAGAGATCATCAAGATGCTGGAAAACTCTAAATATACTTGAAAAATACAAGCCGAAAAATTTAATTGACTTTTAAAAGGAAATTGCTCGATTTTTTCAATCGAGACCCCATTCTTATTCCAATTGGCTATATCCCCATAGAGGGGCAAGTGCCATATCGAGACCCCATTATTCATATTCATTGGCTCATATTTCGGTAAATATGGTTCAAACAGCCAATGTAGATTAGTAGGGGATCTAGCAGAGATCATCAAGATGCTGGAAAACTCTAAATATACTTGAAAAATACAAGCCGAAAAATTTAATTGACTTTTAAAAGGAAATTGCTCGATTTTTTCAATCGAGACCCCATTCTTATTCCAATTGGCTATATCCCCATAGAGGGGCAAGTGCCATATCGAGACCCCATTATTCATATTCATTGGCTCATATTTCGGTAAATATGGTTCAAACAGCCAATGTAAATTAGTAGGGGATCTAGCAGAGATCATCAAGATGCTGGAAAACTCTGAATATACTTGAAAAATACAAGCCGAAAAATTTAATTGACTTTTAAAAGGAAATTGCTCGATTTTTTCAATCGAGACCCCATTCTTATTCCAATTGGCTATATCCCCATAGAGGGGCAAGTGCCATATCGAGACCCCATTATTCATATTCATTGGCTCATATTTCGGTAAATATGGTTCAAACAGCCAATGTAAATTAGTAGGGGATCTAGCAGAGATCATCAAGATGCTGGAAAACTCTGAATATACTTGAAAAATACAAGCCGAAAAATTTAATTGACTGTTGAAAGGAAATTGCTCGATTTTTCCAATCGAGACCCCATTCTTATTCCAATTTGCTATATCCCCATAGAGGGGCAAGTGCCATATCGAGACCCCATTATTCATATTCATTGGCTCATATTTCGGTAAATATGGTTCAAACAGCCAATGTAAATTAGTAGGGGATCTAGCAGAGATCATCAAGATGCTGGAAAACTCTAAATATACTTGAAAAATACAAGCCGAAAAATTTAATTGACTTTTAAAAGGAAATTGCTCGATTTTTTCAATCGAGACCCCATTCTTATTCCAATTGGCTATATCCCCATAGAGGGGCAAGTGCCATATCGAGACCCCATTATTCATATTCATTGGCTCATATTTCGGTAAATATGGTTCAAACAGCCAATGTAAATTAGTAGGGGATCTAGCAGAGATCATCAAGATGCTGGAAAACTCTAAATATACTTGAAAAATACAAGCCGAAAAATTTAATTGACTTTTAAAAGGAAATTGCTCGATTTTTTTAATCGAGACCCCATTCTTATTCCAATTGGCTATATCCCCATAGAGGGGCAAGTGCCATATCGAGACCCCATTATTCATATTCATTGGCTCATATTTCGGTAAATATGGTTCAAACAGCCAATGTAAATTAGTAGGGGATCTAGCAGAGATCATCAAGATGCTGGAAAACTCTGAATATACTTGAAAAATACAAGCCGAAAAATTTAATTGACTGTTGAAAGGAAATTGCTCGATTTTTCCAATCGAGACCCCATTCTTATTCCAATTTGCTATATCCCCATAGAGGGGCAAGTGCCATATCGAGACCCCATTATTCATATTCATTGGCTCATATTTCGGTAAATATGGTTCAAACAGCCAATGTAGATTAGTAGGGGATCTAGCAGAGATCATCAAGATGCTGGAAAACTCTAAATATACTTGAAAAATACAAGCCGAAAAATTTAATTGACTTTTAAAAGGAAATTGCTCGATTTTTTCAATCGAGACCCCATTCTTATTCCAATTGGCTATATCCCCATAGAGGGGCAAGTGCCATATCGAGACCCCATTATTCATATTCATTGGCTCATATTTCGGTAAATATGGTTCAAACAGCCAATGTAAATTAGTAGGGGATCTAGCAGAGATCATCAAGATGCTGGAAAACTCTAAATATACTTGAAAAATACAAGCCGAAAAATTTAATTGACTTTTAAAAGGAAATTGCTCGATTTTTTCAATCGAGACCCCATTCTTATTCCAATTGGCTATATCCCCATAGAGGGGCAAGTGCCATATCGAGACCCCATTATTCATATTCATTGGCTCATATTTCGGTAAATATGGTTCAAACAGCCAATGTAAATTAGTAGGGGATCTAGCAGAGATCATCAAGATGCTGGAAAACTCTAAATATACTTGAAAAATACAAGCCGAAAAATTTAATTGACTTTTAAAAGGAAATTGCTCGATTTTTTCAATCGAGACCCCATTCTTATTCCAATTGGCTATATCCCCATAGAGGGGCAAGTGCCATATCGAGACCCCATTATTCATATTCATTGGCTCATATTTCGGTAAATATGGTTCAAACAGCCAATGTAAATTAGTAGGGGATCTAGCAGAGATCATCAAGATGCTGGAAAACTCTAAATATACTTGAAAAATACAAGCCGAAAAATTTAATTGACTGTTGAAAGGAAATTGCTCGATTTTTTCAATCGAGACCCCATTCTTATTCCAATTGGCTATATCCCCATAGAGGGGCAAGTGCCATATCGAGACCCCATTATTCATATTCATTGGCTCATATTTCGGTAAATATGGTTCAAACAGCCAATGTAGATTAGTAGGGGATCTAGCAGAGATCATCAAGATGCTGGAAAACTCTAAATATACTTGAAAAATACAAGCCGAAAAATTTAATTGACTTTTAAAAGGAAATTGCTCGATTTTTTCAATCGAGACCCCATTCTTATTCCAATTGGCTATATCCCCATAGAGGGGCAAGTGCCATATCGAGACCCCATTATTCATATTCATTGGCTCATATTTCGGTAAATATGGTTCAAACAGCCAATGTAAATTAGTAGGGGATCTAGCAGAGATCATCAAGATGCTGGAAAACTCTAAATATACTTGAAAAATACAAGCCGAAAAATTTAATTGACTGTTGAAAGGAAATTGCTCGATTTTTTCAATCGAGACCCCATTCTTATTCCAATTGGCTATATCCCCATAGAGGGGCAAGTGCCATATCGAGACCCCATTATTCATATTCATTGGCTCATATTTCGGTAAATATGGTTCAAACAGCCAATGTAGATTAGTAGGGGATCTAGCAGAGATCATCAAGATGCTGGAAAACTCTAAATATACTTGAAAAATACAAGCCGAAAAATTTAATTGACTTTTAAAAGGAAATTGCTCGATTTTTTCAATCGAGACCCCATTCTTATTCCAATTGGCTATATCCCCATAGAGGGGCAAGTGCCATATCGAGACCCCATTATTCATATTCATTGGCTCATATTTCGGTAAATATGGTTCAAACAGCCAATGTAAATTAGTAGGGGATCTAGCAGAGATCATCAAGATGCTGGAAAACTCTGAATATACTTGAAAAATACAAGCCGAAAAATTTAATTGACTTTTAAAAGGAAATTGCTCGATTTTTTCAATCGAGACCCCATTCTTATTCCAATTGGCTATATCCCCATAGAGGGGCAAGTGCCATATCGAGACCCCATTATTCATATTCATTGGCTCATATTTCGGTAAATATGGTTCAAACAGCCAATGTAAATTAGTAGGGGATCTAGCAGAGATCATCAAGATGCTGGAAAACTCTGAATATACTTGAAAAATACAAGCCGAAAAATTTAATTGACTGTTGAAAGGAAATTGCTCGATTTTTCCAATCGAGACCCCATTCTTATTCCAATTTGCTATATCCCCATAGAGGGGCAAGTGCCATATCGAGACCCCATTATTCATATTCATTGGCTCATATTTCGGTAAATATGGTTCAAACAGCCAATGTAAATTAGTAGGGGATCTAGCAGAGATCATCAAGATGCTGGAAAACTCTAAATATACTTGAAAAATACAAGCCGAAAAATTTAATTGACTTTTAAAAGGAAATTGCTCGATTTTTTCAATCGAGACCCCATTCTTATTCCAATTGGCTATATCCCCATAGAGGGGCAAGTGCCATATCGAGACCCCATTATTCATATTCATTGGCTCATATTTCGGTAAATATGGTTCAAACAGCCAATGTAAATTAGTAGGGGATCTAGCAGAGATCATCAAGATGCTGGAAAACTCTAAATATACTTGAAAAATACAAGCCGAAAAATTTAATTGACTTTTAAAAGGAAATTGCTCGATTTTTTTAATCGAGACCCCATTCTTATTCCAATTGGCTATATCCCCATAGAGGGGCAAGTGCCATATCGAGACCCCATTATTCATATTCATTGGCTCATATTTCGGTAAATATGGTTCAAACAGCCAATGTAAATTAGTAGGGGATCTAGCAGAGATCATCAAGATGCTGGAAAACTCTGAATATACTTGAAAAATACAAGCCGAAAAATTTAATTGACTGTTGAAAGGAAATTGCTCGATTTTTCCAATCGAGACCCCATTCTTATTCCAATTTGCTATATCCCCATAGAGGGGCAAGTGCCATATCGAGACCCCATTATTCATATTCATTGGCTCATATTTCGGTAAATATGGTTCAAACAGCCAATGTAAATTAGTAGGGGATCTAGCAGAGATCATCAAGATGCTGGAAAACTCTAAATATACTTGAAAAATACAAGCCGAAAAATTTAATTGACTTTTAAAAGGAAATTGCTCGATTTTTTCAATCGAGACCCCATTCTTATTCCAATTGGCTATATCCCCATAGAGGGGCAAGTGCCATATCGAGACCCCATTATTCATATTCATTGGCTCATATTTCGGTAAATATGGTTCAAACAGCCAATGTAAATTAGTAGGGGATCTAGCAGAGATCATCAAGATGCTGGAAAACTCTAAATATACTTGAAAAATACAAGCCGAAAAATTTAATTGACTTTTAAAAGGAAATTGCTCGATTTTTTCAATCGAGACCCCATTCTTATTCCAATTGGCTATATCCCCATAGAGGGGCAAGTGCCATATCGAGACCCCATTATTCATATTCATTGGCTCATATTTCGGTAAATATGGTTCAAACAGCCAATGTAAATTAGTAGGGGATCTAGCAGAGATCATCAAGATGCTGGAAAACTCTAAATATACTTGAAAAATACAAGCCGAAAAATTTAATTGACTGTTGAAAGGAAATTGCTCGATTTTTTCAATCGAGACCCCATTCTTATTCCAATTGGCTATATCCCCATAGAGGGGCAAGTGCCATATCGAGACCCCATTATTCATATTCATTGGCTCATATTTCGGTAAATATGGTTCAAACAGCCAATGTAGATTAGTAGGGGATCTAGCAGAGATCATCAAGATGCTGGAAAACTCTAAATATACTTGAAAAATACAAGCCGAAAAATTTAATTGACTTTTAAAAGGAAATTGCTCGATTTTTTCAATCGAGACCCCATTCTTATTCCAATTGGCTATATCCCCATAGAGGGGCAAGTGCCATATCGAGACCCCATTATTCATATTCATTGGCTCATATTTCGGTAAATATGGTTCAAACAGCCAATGTAAATTAGTAGGGGATCTAGCAGAGATCATCAAGATGCTGGAAAACTCTAAATATACTTGAAAAATACAAGCCGAAAAATTTAATTGACTGTTGAAAGGAAATTGCTCGATTTTTTCAATCGAGACTCCATTCTTATTCCAATTGGCTATATCCCCATAGAGGGGCAAGTGCCATATCGAGACCCCATTATTCATATTCATTGGCTCATATTTCGGTAAATATGGTTCAAACAGCCAATGTAGATTAGTAGGGGATCTAGCAGAGATCATCAAGATGCTGGAAAACTCTAAATATACTTGAAAAATACAAGCCGAAAAATTTAATTGACTTTTAAAAGGAAATTGCTCGATTTTTTCAATCGAGACCCCATTCTTATTCCAATTGGCTATATCCCCATAGAGGGGCAAGTGCCATATCGAGACCCCATTATTCATATTCATTGGCTCATATTTCGGTAAATATGGTTCAAACAGCCAATGTAGATTAGTAGGGGATCTAGCAGAGATCATCAAGATGCTGGAAAACTCTAAATATACTTGAAAAATACAAGCCGAAAAATTTAATTGACTTTTAAAAGGAAATTGCTCGATTTTTTCAATCGAGACCCCATTCTTATTCCAATTGGCTATATCCCCATAGAGGGGCAAGTGCCATATCGAGACCCCATTATTCATATTCATTGGCTCATATTTCGGTAAATATGGTTCAAACAGCCAATGTAAATTAGTAGGGGATCTAGCAGAGATCATCAAGATGCTGGAAAACTCTGAATATACTTGAAAAATACAAGCCGAAAAATTTAATTGACTTTTAAAAGGAAATTGCTCGATTTTTTCAATCGAGACCCCATTCTTATTCCAATTGGCTATATCCCCATAGAGGGGCAAGTGCCATATCGAGACCCCATTATTCATATTCATTGGCTCATATTTCGGTAAATATGGTTCAAACAGCCAATGTAAATTAGTAGGGGATCTAGCAGAGATCATCAAGATGCTGGAAAACTCTGAATATACTTGAAAAATACAAGCCGAAAAATTTAATTGACTGTTGAAAGGAAACCGCTCGATTTTTCCAATCGAGACCCCATTCTTATTCCAATTTGCTATATCCCCATAGAGGGGCAAGTGCCATATCGAGACCCCATTATTCATATTCATTGGCTCATATTTCGGTAAATATGGTTCAAACAGCCAATGTAAATTAGTAGGGGATCTAGCAGAGATCATCAAGATGCTGGAAAACTCTAAATATACTTGAAAAATACAAGCCGAAAAATTTAATTGACTTTTAAAAGGAAATTGCTCGATTTTTTCAATCGAGACCCCATTCTTATTCCAATTGGCTATATCCCCATAGAGGGGCAAGTGCCATATCGAGACCCCATTATTCATATTCATTGGCTCATATTTCGGTAAATATGGTTCAAACAGCCAATGTAAATTAGTAGGGGATCTAGCAGAGATCATCAAGATGCTGGAAAACTCTAAATATACTTGAAAAATACAAGCCGAAAAATTTAATTGACTTTTAAAAGGAAATTGCTCGATTTTTTTAATCGAGACCCCATTCTTATTCCAATTGGCTATATCCCCATAGAGGGGCAAGTGCCATATCGAGACCCCATTATTCATATTCATTGGCTCATATTTCGGTAAATATGGTTCAAACAGCCAATGTAAATTAGTAGGGGATCTAGCAGAGATCATCAAGATGCTGGAAAACTCTGAATATACTTGAAAAATACAAGCCGAAAAATTTAATTGACTGTTGAAAGGAAATTGCTCGATTTTTCCAATCGAGACCCCATTCTTATTCCAATTTGCTATATCCCCATAGAGGGGCAAGTGCCATATCGAGACCCCATTATTCATATTCATTGGCTCATATTTCGGTAAATATGGTTCAAACAGCCAATGTAAATTAGTAGGGGATCTAGCAGAGATCATCAAGATGCTGGAAAACTCTAAATATACTTGAAAAATACAAGCCGAAAAATTTAATTGACTTTTAAAAGGAAATTGCTCGATTTTTTCAATCGAGACCCCATTCTTATTCCAATTGGCTATATCCCCATAGAGGGGCAAGTGCCATATCGAGACCCCATTATTCATATTCATTGGCTCATATTTCGGTAAATATGGTTCAAACAGCCAATGTAAATTAGTAGGGGATCTAGCAGAGATCATCAAGATGCTGGAAAACTCTAAATATACTTGAAAAATACAAGCCGAAAAATTTAATTGACTTTTAAAAGGAAATTGCTCGATTTTTTCAATCGAGACCCCATTCTTATTCCAATTGGCTATATCCCCATAGAGGGGCAAGTGCCATATCGAGACCCCATTATTCATATTCATTGGCTCATATTTCGGTAAATATGGTTCAAACAGCCAATGTAAATTAGTAGGGGATCTAGCAGAGATCATCAAGATGCTGGAAAACTCTAAATATACTTGAAAAATACAAGCCGAAAAATTTAATTGACTGTTGAAAGGAAATTGCTCGATTTTTTCAATCGAGACCCCATTCTTATTCCAATTGGCTATATCCCCATAGAGGGGCAAGTGCCATATCGAGACCCCATTATTCATATTCATTGGCTCATATTTCGGTAAATATGGTTCAAACAGCCAATGTAGATTAGTAGGGGATCTAGCAGAGATCATCAAGATGCTGGAAAACTCTAAATATACTTGAAAAATACAAGCCGAAAAATTTAATTGACTTTTAAAAGGAAATTGCTCGATTTTTTCAATCGAGACCCCATTCTTATTCCAATTGGCTATATCCCCATAGAGGGGCAAGTGCCATATCGAGACCCCATTATTCATATTCATTGGCTCATATTTCGGTAAATATGGTTCAAACAGCCAATGTAAATTAGTAGGGGATCTAGCAGAGATCATCAAGATGCTGGAAAACTCTAAATATACTTGAAAAATACAAGCCGAAAAATTTAATTGACTGTTGAAAGGAAATTGCTCGATTTTTTCAATCGAGACCCCATTCTTATTCCAATTGGCTATATCCCCATAGAGGGGCAAGTGCCATATCGAGACCCCATTATTCATATTCATTGGCTCATATTTCGGTAAATATGGTTCAAACAGCCAATGTAGATTAGTAGGGGATCTAGCAGAGATCATCAAGATGCTGGAAAACTCTAAATATACTTGAAAAATACAAGCCGAAAAATTTAATTGACTTTTAAAAGGAAATTGCTCGATTTTTTCAATCGAGACCCCATTCTTATTCCAATTGGCTATATCCCCATAGAGGGGCAAGTGCCATATCGAGACCCCATTATTCATATTCATTGGCTCATATTTCGGTAAATATGGTTCAAACAGCCAATGTAAATTAGTAGGGGATCTAGCAGAGATCATCAAGATGCTGGAAAACTCTGAATATACTTGAAAAATACAAGCCGAAAAATTTAATTGACTTTTAAAAGGAAATTGCTCGATTTTTTCAATCGAGACCCCATTCTTATTCCAATTGGCTATATCCCCATAGAGGGGCAAGTGCCATATCGAGACCCCATTATTCATATTCATTGGCTCATATTTCGGTAAATATGGTTCAAACAGCCAATGTAAATTAGTAGGGGATCTAGCAGAGATCATCAAGATGCTGGAAAACTCTGAATATACTTGAAAAATACAAGCCGAAAAATTTAATTGACTGTTGAAAGGAAATTGCTCGATTTTTCCAATCGTGACCCCATTCTTATTCCAATTTGCTATATCCCCATAGAGGGGCAAGTGCCATATCGAGACCCCATTATTCATATTCATTGGCTCATATTTCGGTAAATATGGTTCAAACAGCCAATGTAAATTAGTAGGGGATCTAGCAGAGATCATCAAGATGCTGGAAAACTCTAAATATACTTGAAAAATACAAGCCGAAAAATTTAATTGACTTTTAAAAGGAAATTGCTCGATTTTTTCAATCGAGACCCCATTCTTATTCCAATTGGCTATATCCCCATAGAGGGGCAAGTGCCATATCGAGACCCCATTATTCATATTCATTGGCTCATATTTCGGTAAATATGGTTCAAACAGCCAATGTAAATTAGTAGGGGATCTAGCAGAGATCATCAAGATGCTGGAAAACTCTAAATATACTTGAAAAATACAAGCCGAAAAATTTAATTGACTTTTAAAAGGAAATTGCTCGATTTTTTTAATCGAGACCCCATTCTTATTCCAATTGGCTATATCCCCATAGAGGGGCAAGTGCCATATCGAGACCCCATTATTCATATTCATTGGCTCATATTTCGGTAAATATGGTTCAAACAGCCAATGTAGATTAGTAGGGGATCTAGCAGAGATCATCAAGATGCTGGAAAACTCTAAATATACTTGAAAAATACAAGCCGAAAAATTTAATTGACTGTTGAAAGGAAATTGCTCGATTTTTTCAATCGAGACCCCATTCTTATTCCAATTGGCTATATCCCCATAGAGGGGCAAGTGCCATATCATGACCCCATTATTCATATTCATTGGCTCATATTTCGGTAAATATGGTTAAAACAGCTAATGTAAATTAGTAGGTCATCTAGTAGAGATCATCAAGATGCTGGAAAACTCTAAATATACTCGAAAAATACAAGCCGAAAAATTTAATTGACTTTTAAAAGGAAATTGCTCGATTTTTTCAATCGAGACCCCATTCTTATTCCAATTGGCTATATCCCCATAGAGGGGCAAGTGCCATATCGAGACCCCATTATTCATATTCATTGGCTCATATTTCGGTAAATATGGTTCAAAGTGCCAATGTAAATTAGTAGGGGATCTAGCAGAGATCATCAAGATGCTGGAAAACTCTAAATATACTTGAAAAATACAAGCCGAAAAATTTAATTGACTTTTAAAAGGAAATTGCTCGATTTTTTCAATCGAGACCCCATTCTTATTCCAATTGGCTATATCCCCATAGAGGGGCAAGTGCCATATCGAGACCCCATTATTCATATTCATTGGCTCATATTTCGGTAAATATGGTTCAAAGTGCCAATGTAAATTAGTAGGGGATCTAGCAGAGATCATCAAGATGCTGGAAAACTCTAAATATACTTGAAAAATACAAGCCGAAAAATTTAATTGACTGTTGAAAGGAATTTGCTCCATTTTTTCAATCGAGACCCCATTCTTATTCCAATTGGCTATATCCCCATAGAGGGGCAAGTGCCATATCGAGACCCCATTATTCATATTCATTGGCTCATATTTCGGTAAATATGGTTCAAAGTGCCAATGTAAATTAGTAGGGGATCTAGCAGAGATCATCAAGATGCTGGAAAACTCTAAATATACTTGAAAAATACAAGCCGAAAAATTTAATTGACTTTTGAAAGGAAATTGCTCGATTTTTTCAATCGAGACCCCATTCTTATTCCAATTGGCTATATCCCCATAGAGGGGCAAGTGCCATATCGAGACCCCATTATTCATATTCATTGGCTCATATTTCGGTAAATATGGTTCAAAGTGCCAATGTAAATTAGTAGGGGATCTAGCAGAGATCATCAAGATGCTGGAAAACTCTAAATATACTTGAAAAATACAAGCCGAAAAATTTAATTGACTGTTGAAAGGAATTTGCTCGATTTTTTCAATCGAGACCCCATTCTTATTCCAATTGGCTATATCCCCATAGAGGGGCAAGTGCCATATCGAGACCCCATTATTCATATTCATTGGCTCATATTTCGGTAAATATGGTTCAAAGTGCCAATGTAAATTAGTAGGGGATCTAGCAGAGATCATCAAGATGCTGGAAAACTCTAAATATACTTGAAAAATACAAGCCGAAAAATTTAATTGACTTTTAAAAGGAAATTGCTCGATTTTTTTAATCGAGACCCCATTCTTATTCCAATTGGCTATATCCCCATAGAGGGGCAAGTGCCATATCGAGACCCCATTATTCATATTCATTGGCTCATATTTCGGTAAATATGGTTCAAACAGCCAATGTAGATTAGTAGGGGATCTAGCAGAGATCATCAAGATGCTGGAAAACTCTAAATATACTTGAAAAATACAAGCCGAAAAATTTAATTGACTGTTGAAAGGAAATTGCTCGATTTTTTCAATCGAGACCCCATTCTTATTCCAATTGGCTATATCCCCATAGAGGGGCAAGTGCCATATCGAGACCCCATTATTCATAATCATTGGCTCATATTCCGGTAAATATGGTTCAAACAGCCAATGTAAATTAGTAGGGGATCTAGCAGAGATCATCAAGATGCTGGAAAACTCTAAATATACTTGAAAAATACAAGCCGAAAAATTTAATTGACTGTTGAAAGGAAATTGCTCGATTTTTTCAATCGAGACACCATTCTTATTCCAATTGGCTATATCCCCATAGAGGGGCAAGTGCCATATCGAGACCCCATTATCCATATTCATTGGCTCATATTTCGGTAAATATGGTTCAAACAGCCAATGTAAATTAGTAGGGGATCTAGCAGAGATCATCAAGATGCTGGAAAACTCTAAATATACTTGAAAAATACAAGCCGAAAAATTTAATTGACTGTTGAAAGGAATTTGCTCGATTTTTTCAATCGAGACCCCATTCTTATTCCAATTGGCTATATCCCCATAGAGGGGCAAGTGCCATATCGAGACCCCATTATTCATATTCATTGGCTCATATTTCGGTAAATATGGTTCAAAGTGCCAATGTAAATTAGTAGGGGATCTAGCAGAGATCATCAAGATGCTGGAAAACTCTAAATATACTTGAAAAATACAAGCCGAAAAATTTAATTGACTTTTAAAAGGAAATTGCTCGATTTTTTTAATCGAGACCCCATTCTTATTCCAATTGGCTATATCCCCATAGAGGGGCAAGTGCCATATCGAGACCCCATTATTCATATTCATTGGCTCATATTTCGGTAAATATGGTTCAAACAGCCAATGTAAATTAGTAGGGGATCTAGCAGAGATCATCAAGATGCTGGAAAACTCTGAATATACTTGAAAAATACAAGCCGAAAAATTTAATTGACTGTTGAAAGGAAATTGCTCGATTTTTTCAATCGAGACCCCATTCTTATTCCAATTGGCTATATCCCCATAGAGGGGCAAGTGCCATATCGAGACCCCATTATTCATATTCATCTGCTCATATTTCGGTAAATATGGTTCAAAGTGCCAATGTAAATTAGTAGGGGATCTAGCAGAGATCATCAAGATGCTGGAAAACTCTAAATATACTTGAAAAATACAAGCCGAAAAATTTAATTGACTGTTGAAAGGAAATTGCTCGATTTTTTCAATCGAGACCCCATTCTTCTTCCAATTGGCTATATCCCCATAGAGGGGCAAGTGCCATATCGAGACCCCATTATTCATATTCATTGGCTCATATTTCGGTAAATATGGTTCAAACAGCCAATGTAGATTAGTAGGGGATCTAGCAGAGATCATCAAGATGCTGGAAAACTCTAAATATACTTGAAAAATACAAGCCGAAAAATTTAATTGACTTTTAAAAGGAAATTGCTCGATTTTTTCAATCGAGACCCCATTCTTATTCCAATTGGCTATATCCCCATAGAGGGGCAAGTGCCATATCGAGACCCCATTATTCATATTCATTGGCTCATATTTCGGTAAATATGGTTCAAACAGCCAATGTAGATTAGTAGGGGATCTAGCAGAGATCATCAAGATGCTGGAAAACTCTAAATATACTTGAAAAATACAAGCCGAAAAATTTAATTGACTTTTAAAAGGAAATTGCTCGATTTTTTCAATCGAGACCCCATTCTTATTCCAATTGGCTATATCCCCATAGAGGGGCAAGTGCCATATCGAGACCCCATTATTCATATTCATTGGCTCATATTTCGGTAAATATGGTTCAAACAGCCAATGTAAATTAGTAGGGGATCTAGCAGAGATCATCAAGATGCTGGAAAACTCTGAATATACTTGAAAAATACAAGCCGAAAAATTTAATTGACTTTTAAAAGGAAATTGCTCGATTTTTTCAATCGAGACCCCATTCTTATTCCAATTGGCTATATCCCCATAGAGGGGCAAGTGCCATATCGAGACCCCATTATTCATATTCATTGGCTCATATTTCGGTAAATATGGTTCAAACAGCCAATGTAAATTAGTAGGGGATCTAGCAGAGATCATCAAGATGCTGGAAAACTCTGAATATACTTGAAAAATACAAGCCGAAAAATTTAATTGACTGTTGAAAGGAAATTGCTCGATTTTTCCAATCGAGACCCCATTCTTATTCCAATTTGCTATATCCCCATAGAGGGGCAAGTGCCATATCGAGACCCCATTATTCATATTCATTGGCTCATATTTCGGTAAATATGGTTCAAACAGCCAATGTAAATTAGTAGGGGATCTAGCAGAGATCATCAAGATGCTGGAAAACTCTAAATATACTTGAAAAATACAAGCCGAAAAATTTAATTGACTTTTAAAAGGAAATTGCTCGATTTTTTCAATCGAGACCCCATTCTTATTCCAATTGGCTATATCCCCATAGAGGGGCAAGTGCCATATCGAGACCCCATTATTCATATTCATTGGCTCATATTTCGGTAAATATGGTTCAAACAGCCAATGTAAATTAGTAGGGGATCTAGCAGAGATCATCAAGATGCTGGAAAACTCTAAATATACTTGAAAAATACAAGCCGAAAAATTTAATTGACTTTTAAAAGGAAATTGCTCGATTTTTTTAATCGAGACCCCATTCTTATTCCAATTGGCTATATCCCCATAGAGGGGCAAGTGCCATATCGAGACCCCATTATTCATATTCATTGGCTCATATTTCGGTAAATATGGTTCAAACAGCCAATGTAAATTAGTAGGGGATCTAGCAGAGATCATCAAGATGCTGGAAAACTCTGAATATACTTGAAAAATACAAGCCGAAAAATTTAATTGACTGTTGAAAGGAAATTGCTCGATTTTTCCAATCGAGACCCCATTCTTATTCCAATTTGCTATATCCCCATAGAGGGGCAAGTGCCATATCGAGACCCCATTATTCATATTCATTGGCTCATATTTCGGTAAATATGGTTCAAACAGCCAATGTAAATTAGTAGGGGATCTAGCAGAGATCATCAAGATGCTGGAAAACTCTAAATATACTTGAAAAATACAAGCCGAAAAATTTAATTGACTTTTAAAAGGAAATTGCTCGATTTTTTCAATCGAGACCCCATTCTTATTCCAATTGGCTATATCCCCATAGAGGGGCAAGTGCCATATCGAGACCCCATTATTCATATTCATTGGCTCATATTTCGGTAAATATGGTTCAAACAGCCAATGTAAATTAGTAGGGGATCTAGCAGAGATCATCAAGATGCTGGAAAACTCTAAATATACTTGAAAAATACAAGCCGAAAAATTTAATTGACTTTTAAAAGGAAATTGCTCGATTTTTTCAATCGAGACCCCATTCTTATTCCAATTGGCTATATCCCCATAGAGGGGCGAGTGCCATATCGAGACCCCATTATTCATATTCATTGGCTCATATTTCGGTAAATATGGTTCAAACAGCCAATGTAAATTAGTAGGGGATCTAGCAGAGATCATCAAGATGCTGGAAAACTCTAAATATACTTGAAAAATACAAGCCGAAAAATTTAATTGACTGTTGAAAGGAAATTGCTCGATTTTTTCAATCGAGACCCCATTCTTATTCCAATTGGCTATATCCCCATAGAGGGGCAAGTGCCATATCGAGACCCCATTATTCATATTCATTGGCTCATATTTCGGTAAATATGGTTCAAACAGCCAATGTAGATTAGTAGGGGATCTAGCAGAGATCATCAAGATGCTGGAAAACTCTAAATATACTTGAAAAATACAAGCCGAAAAATTTAATTGACTTTTAAAAGGAAATTGCTCGATTTTTTCAATCGAGACCCCATTCTTATTCCAATTGGCTATATCCCCATAGAGGGGCAAGTGCCATATCGAGACCCCATTATTCATATTCATTGGCTCATATTTCGGTAAATATGGTTCAAACAGCCAATGTAAATTAGTAGGGGATCTAGCAGAGATCATCAAGATGCTGGAAAACTCTAAATATACTTGAAAAATACAAGCCGAAAAATTTAATTGACTGTTGAAAGGAAATTGCTCGATTTTTTCAATCGAGACCCCATTCTTATTCCAATTGGCTATATCCCCATAGAGGGGCAAGTGCCATATCGAGACCCCATTATTCATATTCATTGGCTCATATTTCGGTAAATATGGTTCAAACAGCCAATGTAGATTAGTAGGGGATCTAGCAGAGATCATCAAGATGCTGGAAAACTCTAAATATACTTGAAAAATACAAGCCGAAAAATTTAATTGACTTTTAAAAGGAAATTGCTCGATTTTTTCAATCGAGACCCCATTCTTATTCCAATTGGCTATATCCCCATAGAGGGGCAAGTGCCATATCGAGACCCCATTATTCATATTCATTGGCTCATATTTCGGTAAATATGGTTCAAACAGCCAATGTAAATTAGTAGGGGATCTAGCAGAGATCATCAAGATGCTGGAAAACTCTGAATATACTTGAAAAATACAAGCCGAAAAATTTAATTGACTTTTAAAAGGAAATTGCTCGATTTTTTCAATCGAGACCCCATTCTTATTCCAATTGGCTATATCCCCATAGAGGGGCAAGTGCCATATCGAGACCCCATTATTCATATTCATTGGCTCATATTTCGGTAAATATGGTTCAAACAGCCAATGTAGATTAGTAGGGGATCTAGCAGAGATCATCAAGATGCTGGAAAACTCTAAATATACTTGAAAAATACAAGCCGAAAAATTTAATTGACTTTTAAAAGGAAATTGCTCGATTTTTTCAATCGAGACCCCATTCTTATTCCAATTGGCTATATCCCCATAGAGGGGCAAGTGCCATATCGAGACCCCATTATTCATATTCATTGGCTCATATTTCGGTAAATATGGTTCAAACAGCCAATGTAGATTAGTAGGGGATCTAGCAGAGATCATCAAGATGCTGGAAAACTCTGAATATACTTGAAAAATACAAGCCGAAAAATTTAATTGACTGTTGAAAGGAAATTGCTCGATTTTTTCAATCGAGACCCCATTCTTATTCCAATTGGCTATATCCCCATAGAGGGGCAAGTGCCATATCGAGACCCCATTATTCATATTCATTGGCTCATATTTCGGTAAATATGGTTCAAACAGCCAATGTAGATTAGTAGGGGATCTAGCAGAGATCATCAAGATGCTGGAAAACTCTGAATATACTTGAAAAATACAAGCCGAAAAATTTAATTGACTGTTGAAAGGAAATTGCTCGATTTTTTCAATCGAGACCCCATTCTTATTCCAATTGGCTATATCCCCATAGAGGGGCAAGTGCCATATCGAGACCCCATTATTCATATTCATTGGCTCATATTTCGGTAAATATGGTTCAAACAGCCAATGTAAATTAGTAGGGGATCTAGCAGAGATCATCAAGATGCTGGAAAACTCTGAATATACTTGAAAAATACAAGCCGAAAAATTTAATTGACTTTTAAAAGGAAATTGCTCGATTTTTTCAATCGAGACCCCATTCTTATTCCAATTGGCTATATCCCCATAGAGGGGCAAGTGCCATATCGAGACCCCATTATTCATATTCATTGGCTCATATTTCGGTAAATATGGTTCAAACAGCCAATGTAAATTAGTAGGGGATCTAGCAGAGATCATCAAGATGCTGGAAAACTCTAAATATACTTGAAAAATACAAGCCGAAAAATTTAATTGACTGTTGAAAGGAAATTGCTCGATTTTTTCAATCGAGACCCCATTCTTATTCCAATTGGCTATATCCCCATAGAGGGGCAAGTGCCATATCGAGACCCCATTATTCATATTCATTGGCTCATATTTCGGTAAATATGGTTCAAACAGCCAATGTAAATTAGTAGGGGATCTAGCAGAGATCATCAAGATGCTGGAAAACTCTAAATATACTTGAAAAATACAAGCCGAAAAATTTAATTGACTGTTGAAAGGAAATTGCTCGATTTTTTCAATCGAGACCCCATTCTTATTCCAATTGGCTATATCCCCATAGAGGGGCAAGTGCCATATCGAGACCCCATTATTCATATTCATTGGCTCATATTTCGGTAAATATGGTTCAAACAGCCAATGTAGATTAGTAGGGGATCTAGCAGAGATCATCAAGATGCTGGAAAACTCTAAATATACTTGAAAAATACAAGCCGAAAAATTTAATTGACTTTTAAAAGGAAATTGCTCGATTTTTTCAATCGAGACCCCATTCTTATTCCAATTGGCTATATCCCCATAGAGGGGCAAGTGCCATATCGAGACCCCATTATTCATATTCATTGGCTCATATTTCGGTAAATATGGTTCAAACAGCCAATGTAAATTAGTAGGGGATCTAGCAGAGATCATCAAGATGCTGGAAAACTCTGAATATACTTGAAAAATACAAGCCGAAAAATTTAATTGACTTTTAAAAGGAAATTGCTCGATTTTTTCAATCGAGACCCCATTCTTATTCCAATTGGCTATATCCCCATAGAGGGGCAAGTGCCATATCGAGACCCCATTATTCATATTCATTGGCTCATATTTCGGTAAATATGGTTCAAACAGCCAATGTAGATTAGTAGGGGATCTAGCAGAGATCATCAAGATGCTGGAAAACTCTAAATATACTTGAAAAATACAAGCCGAAAAATTTAATTGACTTTTAAAAGGAAATTGCTCGATTTTTTCAATCGAGACCCCATTCTTATTCCAATTGGCTATATCCCCATAGAGGGGCAAGTGCCATATCGAGACCCCATTATTCATATTCATTGGCTCATATTTCGGTAAATATGGTTCAAACAGCCAATGTAGATTAGTAGGGGATCTAGCAGAGATCATCAAGATGCTGGAAAACTCTGAATATACTTGAAAAATACAAGCCGAAAAATTTAATTGACTGTTGAAAGGAAATTGCTCGATTTTTTCAATCGAGACCCCATTCTTATTCCAATTGGCTATATCCCCATAGAGGGGCAAGTGCCATATCGAGACCCCATTATTCATATTCATTGGCTCATATTTCGGTAAATATGGTTCAAACAGCCAATGTAAATTAGTAGGGGATCTAGCAGAGATCATCAAGATGCTGGAAAACTCTGAATATACTTGAAAAATACAAGCCGAAAAATTTAATTGACTTTTAAAAGGAAATTGCTCGATTTTTTCAATCGAGACCCCATTCTTATTCCAATTGGCTATATCCCCATAGAGGGGCAAGTGCCATATCGAGACCCCATTATTCATATTCATTGGCTCATATTTCGGTAAATATGGTTCAAACAGCCAATGTAGATTAGTAGGGGATCTAGCAGAGATCATCAAGATGCTGGAAAACTCTAAATATACTTGAAAAATACAAGCCGAAAAATTTAATTGACTTTTAAAAGGAAATTGCTCGATTTTTTCAATCGAGACCCCATTCTTATTCCAATTGGCTATATCCCCATAGAGGGGCAAGTGCCATATCGAGACCCCATTATTCATATTCATTGGCTCATATTTCGGTAAATATGGTTCAAACAGCCAATGTAAATTAGTAGGGGATCTAGCAGAGATCATCAAGATGCTGGAAAACTCTGAATATACTTGAAAAATACAAGCCGAAAAATTTAATTGACTTTTAAAAGGAAATTGCTCGATTTTTTCAATCGAGACCCCATTCTTATTCCAATTGGCTATATCCCCATAGAGGGGCAAGTGCCATATCGAGACCCCATTATTCATATTCATTGGCTCATATTTCGGTAAATATGGTTCAAACAGCCAATGTAGATTAGTAGGGGATCTAGCAGAGATCATCAAGATGCTGGAAAACTCTAAATATACTTGAAAAATACAAGCCGAAAAATTTAATTGACTTTTAAAAGGAAATTGCTCGATTTTTTCAATCGAGACCCCATTCTTATTCCAATTGGCTATATCCCCATAGAGGGGCAAGTGCCATATCGAGACCCCATTATTCATATTCATTGGCTCATATTTCGGTAAATATGGTTCAAACAGCCAATGTAGATTAGTAGGGGATCTAGCAGAGATCATCAAGATGCTGGAAAACTCTGAATATACTTGAAAAATACAAGCCGAAAAATTTAATTGACTGTTGAAAGGAAATTGCTCGATTTTTTCAATCGAGACCCCATTCTTATTCCAATTGGCTATATCCCCATAGAGGGGCAAGTGCCATATCGAGACCCCATTATTCATATTCATTGGCTCATATTTCGGTAAATATGGTTCAAACAGCCAATGTAAATTAGTAGGGGATCTAGCAGAGATCATCAAGATGCTGGAAAACTCTGAATATACTTGAAAAATACAAGCCGAAAAATTTAATTGACTTTTAAAAGGAAATTGCTCGATTTTTTCAATCGAGACCCCATTCTTATTCCAATTGGCTATATCCCCATAGAGGGGCAAGTGCCATATCGAGACCCCATTATTCATATTCATTGGCTCATATTTCGGTAAATATGGTTCAAACAGCCAATGTAGATTAGTAGGGGATCTAGCAGAGATCATCAAGATGCTGGAAAACTCTAAATATACTTGAAAAATACAAGCCGAAAAATTTAATTGACTTTTAAAAGGAAATTGCTCGATTTTTTCAATCGAGACCCCATTCTTATTCCAATTGGCTATATCCCCATAGAGGGGCAAGTGCCATATCGAGACCCCATTATTCATATTCATTGGCTCATATTTCGGTAAATATGGTTCAAACAGCCAATGTAAATTAGTAGGGGATCTAGCAGAGATCATCAAGATGCTGGAAAACTCTGAATATACTTGAAAAATACAAGCCGAAAAATTTAATTGACTGTTGAAAGGAAATTGCTCGATTTTTCCAATCGAGACCCCATTCTTATTCCAATTTGCTATATCCCCATAGAGGGGCAAGTGCCATATCGAGACCCCATTATTCATATTCATTGGCTCATATTTCGGTAAATATGGTTCAAACAGCCAATGTAAATTAGTAGGGGATCTAGCAGAGATCATCAAGATGCTGGAAAACTCTAAATATACTTGAAAAATACAAGCCGAAAAATTTAATTGACTTTTAAAAGGAAATTGCTCGATTTTTTCAATCGAGACCCCATTCTTATTCCAATTGGCTATATCCCCATAGAGGGGCAAGTGCCATATCGAGACCCCATTATTCATATTCATTGGCTCATATTTCGGTAAATATGGTTCAAACAGCCAATGTAAATTAGTAGGGGATCTAGCAGAGATCATCAAGATGCTGGAAAACTCTAAATATACTTGAAAAATACAAGCCGAAAAATTTAATTGACTTTTAAAAGGAAATTGCTCGATTTTTTTAATCGAGACCCCATTCTTATTCCAATTGGCTATATCCCCATAGAGGGGCAAGTGCCATATCGAGACCCCATTATTCATATTCATTGGCTCATATTTCGGTAAATATGGTTCAAACAGCCAATGTAAATTAGTAGGGGATCTAGCAGAGATCATCAAGATGCTGGAAAACTCTGAATATACTTGAAAAATACAAGCCGAAAAATTTAATTGACTGTTGAAAGGAAATTGCTCGATTTTTCCAATCGAGACCCCATTCTTATTCCAATTTGCTATATCCCCATAGAGGGGCAAGTGCCATATCGAGACCCCATTATTCATATTCATTGGCTCATATTTCGGTAAATATGGTTCAAACAGCCAATGTAAATTAGTAGGGGATCTAGCAGAGATCATCAAGATGCTGAAAAACTCTAAATATACTTGAAAAATACAAGCCGAAAAATTTAATTGACTTTTAAAAGGAAATTGCTCGATTTTTTCAATCGAGACCCCATTCTTATTCCAATTGGCTATATCCCCATAGAGGGGCAAGTGCCATATCGAGACCCCATTATTCATATTCATTGGCTCATATTTCGGTAAATATGGTTCAAACAGCCAATGTAAATTAGTAGGGGATCTAGCAGAGATCATCAAGATGCTGGAAAACTCTAAATATACTTGAAAAATACAAGCCGAAAAATTTAATTGACTTTTAAAAGGAAATTGCTCGATTTTTTCAATCGAGACCCCATTCTTATTCCAATTGGCTATATCCCCATAGAGGGGCAAGTGCCATATCGAGACCCCATTATTCATATTCATTGGCTCATATTTCGGTAAATATGGTTCAAACAGCCAATGTAAATTAGTAGGGGATCTAGCAGAGATCATCAAGATGCTGGAAAACTCTAAATATACTTGAAAAATACAAGCCGAAAAATTTAATTGACTGTTGAAAGGAAATTGCTCGATTTTTTCAATCGAGACCCCATTCTTATTCCAATTGGCTATATCCCCATAGAGGGGCAAGTGCCATATCGAGACCCCATTATTCATATTCATTGGCTCATATTTCGGTAAATATGGTTCAAACAGCCAATGTAGATTAGTAGGGGATCTAGCAGAGATCATCAAGATGCTGGAAAACTCTAAATATACTTGAAAAATACAAGCCGAAAAATTTAATTGACTTTTAAAAGGAAATTGCTCGATTTTTTCAATCGAGACCCCATTCTTATTCCAATTGGCTATATCCCCATAGAGGGGCAAGTGCCATATCGAGACCCCATTATTCATATTCATTGGCTCATATTTCGGTAAATATGGTTCAAACAGCCAATGTAAATTAGTAGGGGATCTAGCAGAGATCATCAAGATGCTGGAAAACTCTAAATATACTTGAAAAATACAAGCCGAAAAATTTAATTGACTGTTGAAAGGAAATTGCTCGATTTTTTCAATCGAGACCCCATTCTTATTCCAATTGGCTATATCCCCATAGAGGGGCAAGTGCCATATCGAGACCCCATTATTCATATTCATTGGCTCATATTTCGGTAAATATGGTTCAAACAGCCAATGTAGATTAGTAGGGGATCTAGCAGAGATCATCAAGATGCTGGAAAACTCTAAATATACTTGAAAAATACAAGCCGAAAAATTTAATTGACTTTTAAAAGGAAATTGCTCGATTTTTTCAATCGAGACCCCATTCTTATTCCAATTGGCTATATCCCCATAGAGGGGCAAGTGCCATATCGAGACCCCATTATTCATATTCATTGGCTCATATTTCGGTAAATATGGTTCAAACAGCCAATGTAGATTAGTAGGGGATCTAGCAGAGATCATCAAGATGCTGGAAAACTCTAAATATACTTGAAAAATACAAGCCGAAAAATTTAATTGACTTTTAAAAGGAAATTGCTCGATTTTTTCAATCGAGACCCCATTCTTATTCCAATTGGCTATATCCCCATAGAGGGGCAAGTGCCATATCGAGACCCCATTATTCATATTCATTGGCTCATATTTCGGTAAATATGGTTCAAACAGCCAATGTAAATTAGTAGGGGATCTAGCAGAGATCATCAAGATGCTGGAAAACTCTAAATATACTTGAAAAATACAAGCCGAAAAATTTAATTGACTGTTGAAAGGAAATTGCTCGATTTTTTCAATCGAGACCCCATTCTTATTCCAATTGGCTATATCCCCATAGAGGGGCAAGTGCCATATCGAGACCCCATTATTCATATTCATTGGCTCATATTTCGGTAAATATGGTTCAAACAGCCAATGTAGATTAGTAGGGGATCTAGCAGAGATCATCAAGATGCTGGAAAACTCTAAATATACTTGAAAAATACAAGCCGAAAAATTTAATTGACTTTTAAAAGGAAATTGCTCGATTTTTTCAATCGAGACCCCATTCTTATTCCAATTGGCTATATCCCCATAGAGGGGCAAGTGCCATATCGAGACCCCATTATTCATATTCATTGGCTCATATTTCGGTAAATATGGTTCAAACAGCCAATGTAGATTAGTAGGGGATCTAGCAGAGATCATCAAGATGCTGGAAAACTCTAAATATACTTGAAAAATACAAGCCGAAAAATTTAATTGACTTTTAAAAGGAAATTGCTCGATTTTTTCAATCGAGACCCCATTCTTATTCCAATTGGCTATATCCCCATAGAGGGGCAAGTGCCATATCGAGACCCCATTATTCATATTCATTGGCTCATATTTCGGTAAATATGGTTCAAACAGCCAATGTAAATTAGTAGGGGATCTAGCAGAGATCATCAAGATGCTGGAAAACTCTGAATATACTTGAAAAATACAAGCCGAAAAATTTAATTGACTTTTAAAAGGAAATTGCTCGATTTTTTCAATCGAGACCCCATTCTTATTCCAATTGGCTATATCCCCATAGAGGGGCAAGTGCCATATCGAGACCCCATTATTCATATTCATTGGCTCATATTTCGGTAAATATGGTTCAAACAGCCAATGTAAATTAGTAGGGGATCTAGCAGAGATCATCAAGATGCTGGAAAACTCTGAATATACTTGAAAAATACAAGCCGAAAAATTTAATTGACTGTTGAAAGGAAATTGCTCGATTTTTCCAATCGAGACCCCATTCTTATTCCAATTTGCTATATCCCCATAGAGGGGCAAGTGCCATATCGAGACCCCATTATTCATATTCATTGGCTCATATTTCGGTAAATATGGTTCAAACAGCCAATGTAAATTAGTAGGGGATCTAGCAGAGATCATCAAGATGCTGGAAAACTCTAAATATACTTGAAAAATACAAGCCGAAAAATTTAATTGACTTTTAAAAGGAAATTGCTCGATTTTTTCAATCGAGACCCCATTCTTATTCCAATTGGCTATATCCCCATAGAGGGGCAAGTGCCATATCGAGACCCCATTATTCATATTCATTGGCTCATATTTCGGTAAATATGGTTCAAACAGCCAATGTAAATTAGTAGGGGATCTAGCAGAGATCATCAAGATGCTGGAAAACTCTAAATATACTTGAAAAATACAAGCCGAAAAATTTAATTGACTTTTAAAAGGAAATTGCTCGATTTTTTTAATCGAGACCCCATTCTTATTCCAATTGGCTATATCCCCATAGAGGGGCAAGTGCCATATCGAGACCCCATTATTCATATTCATTGGCTCATATTTCGGTAAATATGGTTCAAACAGCCAATGTAAATTAGTAGGGGATCTAGCAGAGATCATCAAGATGCTGGAAAACTCTGAATATACTTGAAAAATACAAGCCGAAAAATTTAATTGACTGTTGAAAGGAAATTGCTCGATTTTTCCAATCGAGACCCCATTCTTATTCCAATTTGCTATATCCCCATAGAGGGGCAAGTGCCATATCGAGACCCCATTATTCATATTCATTGGCTCATATTTCGGTAAATATGGTTCAAACAGCCAATGTAAATTAGTAGGGGATCTAGCAGAGATCATCAAGATGCTGGAAAACTCTAAATATACTTGAAAAATACAAGCCGAAAAATTTAATTGACTTTTAAAAGGAAATTGCTCGATTTTTTCAATCGAGACCCCATTCTTATTCCAATTGGCTATATCCCCATAGAGGGGCAAGTGCCATATCGAGACCCCATTATTCATATTCATTGGCTCATATTTCGGTAAATATGGTTCAAACAGCCAATGTAAATTAGTAGGGGATCTAGCAGAGATCATCAAGATGCTGGAAAACTCTAAATATACTTGAAAAATACAAGCCGAAAAATTTAATTGACTTTTAAAAGGAAATTGCTCGATTTTTTCAATCGAGACCCCATTCTTATTCCAATTGGCTATATCCCCATAGAGGGGCAAGTGCCATATCGAGACCCCATTATTCATATTCATTGGCTCATATTTCGGTAAATATGGTTCAAACAGCCAATGTAAATTAGTAGGGGATCTAGCAGAGATCATCAAGATGCTGGAAAACTCTAAATATACTTGAAAAATACAAGCCGAAAAATTTAATTGACTGTTGAAAGGAAATTGCTCGATTTTTTCAATCGAGACCCCATTCTTATTCCAATTGGCTATATCCCCATAGAGGGGCAAGTGCCATATCGAGACCCCATTATTCATATTCATTGGCTCATATTTCGGTAAATATGGTTCAAACAGCCAATGTAGATTAGTAGGGGATCTAGCAGAGATCATCAAGATGCTGGAAAACTCTAAATATACTTGAAAAATACAAGCCGAAAAATTTAATTGACTTTTAAAAGGAAATTGCTCGATTTTTTCAATCGAGACCCCATTCTTATTCCAATTGGCTATATCCCCATAGAGGGGCAAGTGCCATATCGAGACCCCATTATTCATATTCATTGGCTCATATTTCGGTAAATATGGTTCAAACAGCCAATGTAAATTAGTAGGGGATCTAGCAGAGATCATCAAGATGCTGGAAAACTCTAAATATACTTGAAAAATACAAGCCGAAAAATTTAATTGACTGTTGAAAGGAAATTGCTCGATTTTTTCAATCGAGACCCCATTCTTATTCCAATTGGCTATATCCCCATAGAGGGGCAAGTGCCATATCGAGACCCCACTATTCATATTCATTGGCTCATATTTCGGTAAATATGGTTCAAACAGCCAATGTAGATTAGTAGGGGATCTAGCAGAGATCATCAAGATGCTGGAAAACTCTAAATATACTTGAAAAATACAAGCCGAAAAATTTAATTGACTTTTAAAAGGAAATTGCTCGATTTTTTCAATCGAGACCCCATTCTTATTCCAATTGGCTATATCCCCATAGAGGGGCAAGTGCCATATCGAGACCCCATTATTCATATTCATTGGCTCATATTTCGGTAAATATGGTTCAAACAGCCAATGTAAATTAGTAGGGGATCTAGCAGAGATCATCAAGATGCTGGAAAACTCTGAATATACTTGAAAAATACAAGCCGAAAAATTTAATTGACTTTTAAAAGGAAATTGCTCGATTTTTTCAATCGAGACCCCATTCTTATTCCAATTGGCTATATCCCCATAGAGGGGCAAGTGCCATATCGAGACCCCATTATTCATATTCATTGGCTCATATTTCGGTAAATATGGTTCAAACAGCCAATGTAGATTAGTAGGGGATCTAGCAGAGATCATCAAGATGCTGGAAAACTCTAAATATACTTGAAAAATACAAGCCGAAAAATTTAATTGACTTTTAAAAGGAAATTGCTCGATTTTTTCAATCGAGACCCCATTCTTATTCCAATTGGCTATATCCCCATAGAGGGGCAAGTGCCATATCGAGACCCCATTATTCATATTCATTGGCTCATATTTCGGTAAATATGGTTCAAACAGCCAATGTAAATTAGTAGGGGATCTAGCAGAGATCATCAAGATGCTGGAAAACTCTGAATATACTTGAAAAATACAAGCCGAAAAATTTAATTGACTTTTAAAAGGAAATTGCTCGATTTTTTCAATCGAGACCCCATTCTTATTCCAATTGGCTATATCCCCATAGAGGGTGTAACGGGTTTTCGTCCAATCCCGTCACACTTCCGGCCATCCCTTTCCGCACACACGGTTCGATAGCGTGGGCGCCAGTTTATTCTTTACCGGAGGAATAAACAAAACTCACTGTGTGCTGGTTTTCCCTGGGCTCACCACGCTTAACCTCTTAGGGCGGTTTCGGGCTAACCTGCTGAACCTTCGGTAGTAATTACTCGGGGAATTACTAACCCCAATGGATGGCATGGGCAATCCATTCCCGGTAACCCAGTGTGCTGGTTATGGTAGAGGGGCGTGGGTCTAGTCACAGTCCCTCTAGCGAGAACAAGTCGGAATTAGGTATTCCGCGATAACCTCTGGATGAGCCCGTCCGCAGTATTCCTCTGATCTATCGTCACCCAGAGAATACCGGACGTCTCCATCCACACGAGAAACGCCACGTAGCCACGCTACGGGCAACCAACGGTAACTCTCGCCGAAGCGAGCGGTAGAGGTTCCAGGGACTACTCCCGATCCTCTCGAGTCTGCCGCCCAAGGCAGACTAACTGCTCACCGTGTCGTTGGGTCTATTTATATCGGCTGAGGCTGCTTCTCCTCGTCTAGAGGTCTCTCCGCGCGCCTGCGTGGTTCTTCCTCTCACACCACTGCCAGGCCCGGAGATAACTCTGACATCTTTAGTGGAGCGCCAGCATTTCAGCTGGGCTTCTGCCTTATCCTCAGCCGCGTATAAATCCCACTGACGTGACAGTTAGTTTACGGTAACTTTAAGGTGTCATCTTACGCAGATGGCACCACGGTATGAATTGTCTAGCTGTTCATGTGTGAGTCTTCTCGAGCTCTACACTTGAATAGCTTCACCCGAAGGTGGCATAAGCCGATGCGATAGCTGTAACGAGAAACCTCGTTACATACCTCCCTCCGTGGAGAAAGGATTCGACCCGAATCCGATTAATCATCAGACTCTTCGGCTGGGTCAAGCGATAGGTCGGGCTTGTAAGGTTTTGAGGTCTTGTATTGACATCGTTCCCTCACTATTCCCTGCGAGATCCACCAATTCGTAGACAGTCTTCGATTGCTTTTTCGTGACTGTGTAGGGCCCTACGAATGGCTTGTATAACGCGGCCGATCTGTTCTTGCCTGCGTTCGATAGCTAGCGATTTCTAGATTATACTAGATCGCCTTCTACATACTCTCTGTCTCGTCTCCATAGATTATACGGTTGAGACTGAGTGTCGTGAGCCTCCGCGAGAGCGTGCTTGAATACTTTTCGCAAAGTGTCCAGGCTCTTCCGATAACCCTCCTCACTACCTCCTGCATCTACTGCTCTGCTTTGGTGCCTTGAGAATCTCTGACGAAATTCTTGGGCTCCTTGTATGCCAAATTTGGACATACAGCAGTTTCTGCTGGTGGAGGGGGACAGTAGTTTCGGGCACATTCGTAATTCCACTCATTACGCAATGCCTTCCGCTCGAGATCCTCCATCGTTAACCTACGGTCAATATCGATTCCGGCTCGATATTTCGATAGCATGTTAGCATATGCTGTGTATACTTTGGTCGCTTCGTCCAAAGGTGGCGTTATTCTCATGAAATAACCGCGCACACAACGCATATACTCGGCCACAGGCTCGTGTTTGCCTTGTGTTCGCCCATACATCTCATTTCTGAGACGGACTTGGTAGTCTAGGCCTCCGAATTGCTTTCGGAACGCTTCTTTGGTGTCTGACCAATTAGCGAAGCTCATGCCGCGGTACCACGTGAGTGCTGAACCCTTTAACAGACCCCTAAGGATGTGTATGAGATCTCCCTCACGTATCGATAACGAAACGAGTGCGTCTTCACATGAGGAAATGAATTCCTCGACGTCTTCCTCTCGTTTACCGGAAAACGATATCCCCCACCTTTTCAGGTGTTCGTGCGCCTTGTGCGCCATGACTGGGAAACCCTGTCTGGCAAGCGCCGTCGGGACAACATGTCCCTCTGCCACAGATGGCGTTGGCGGTAGCCCAACGTTAGCTGCTTCGTCCAATTGCGTTCGTAATTTTCCAAGCTGCTCTGGCGTTGGTGAGGTGACTCTCACTGGGCGATTAGCCTCAATGCCCCTCTTCCGGCCTTTCGGTCGTTTTTTCGGTATTAGCTCTGCAATTTGTAGTTGCATTGCCTTTACGATAGCTGTCAGCTCCTCTAATGAGAGAGCTTCGCTAGTAGCCGGCGTGGCTGCGGTAGATGGCAAAATGCCGTCGTTAGTCATTTTCTCTCGATTGCTCAAGGAAAAGGTTTCGGTAGCCAGAGTGGTTGATCAGACCAACTCTTTCTGCCTTCGAGAGCCGATTGCTGCTCCTTATATACCCATTTTCCCTGTGGAGGGGGAAAATTTTCGGGTGGGGAGCTCATTCTCCCAATTTTTCTGTACAGCGCCCTCTCTGTACTAAAATTTCAGCAGTCGATACTCTAAATATTCGATAAAATGATTTTCTGATGACTTTGATTAATTTCAGTACATCAGGCGTCATCTCTCGGATTTTTCGAGAACCTATTACCTCTCGGTCGTCGGTAATTGCGATAGCTGTACTGGGTCCGCGACGTGCTGCCCCTTCGCGGATTAGTTCAATCACGCGCGATAATTTGAATCATTTGAATTCCCAAAATTCTCATTTTGGGTATTACTGACTCAATTGAGGTATCATTGACACAATCACGGTATCACTGACACACTCACGGTATTATTGATTGAACCACGGTATCATGGACACAATCTCGGTATTATTGATTGGACCATGGTAAGATGGACACAATCACGGTATTTTTGAATAAATTACGTCACCCAGTAATTAATTCACTTTTTGAAAACCAGGTTTTCTCGCTAGCCTTACTGTAGTCGTACTACACACGTTGGGCGCCATTTTGTAACGGGTTTTCGTCCAATCCCGTCACACTTCCGGCCATCCCTTTCCGCACACACGGTTCGATAGCGTGGGCGCCAGTTTATTCTTTACCGGAGGAATAAACAAAACTCACTGTGTGCTGGTTTTCCCTGGGCTCACCACGCTTAACCTCTTAGGGCGGTTTCGGGCTAACCTGCTGAACCTTCGGTAGTAATTACTCGGGGAATTACTAACCCCAATGGATGGCATGGGCAATCCATTCCCGGTAACCCAGTGTGCTGGTTATGGTAGAGGGGCGTGGGTCTAGTCACAGTCCCTCTAGCGAGAACAAGTCGGAATTAGGTATTCCGCGATAACCTCTGGATGAGCCCGTCCGCAGTATTCCTCTGATCTATCGTCACCCAGAGAATACCGGACGTCTCCATCCACACGAGAAACGCCACGTAGCCACGCTACGGGCAACCAACGGTAACTCTCGCCGAAGCGAGCGGTAGAGGTTCCAGGGACTACTCCCGATCCTCTCGAGTCTGCCGCCCAAGGCAGACTAACTGCTCACCGTGTCGTTGGGTCTATTTATATCGGCTGAGGCTGCTTCTCCTCGTCTAGAGGTCTCTCCGCGCGCCTGCGTGGTTCTTCCTCTCACACCACTGCCAGGCCCGGAGATAACTCTGACATCTTTAGTGGAGCGCCAGCATTTCAGCTGGGCTTCTGCCTTATCCTCAGCCGCGTATAAATCCCACTGACGTGACAGTTAGTTTACGGTAACTTTAAGGTGTCATCTTACGCAGATGGCACCACGGTATGAATTGTCTAGCTGTTCATGTGTGAGTCTTCTCGAGCTCTACACTTGAATAGCTTCACCCGAAGGTGGCATAAGCCGATGCGATAGCTGTAACGAGAAACCTCGTTACATACCTCCCTCCGTGGAGAAAGGATTCGACCCGAATCCGATTAATCATCAGACTCTTCGGCTGGGTCAAGCGATAGGTCGGGCTTGTAAGGTTTTGAGGTCTTGTATTGACATCGTTCCCTCACTATTCCCTGCGAGATCCACCAATTCGTAGACAGTCTTCGATTGCTTTTTCGTGACTGTGTAGGGCCCTACGAATGGCTTGTATAACGCGGCCGATCTGTTCTTGCCTGCGTTCGATAGCTAGCGATTTCTAGATTATACTAGATCGCCTTCTACATACTCTCTGTCTCGTCTCCATAGATTATACGGTTGAGACTGAGTGTCGTGAGCCTCCGCGAGAGCGTGCTTGAATACTTTTCGCAAAGTGTCCAGGCTCTTCCGATAACCCTCCTCACTACCTCCTGCATCTACTGCTCTGCTTTGGTGCCTTGAGAATCTCTGACGAAATTCTTGGGCTCCTTGTATGCCAAATTTGGACATACAGCAGTTTCTGCTGGTGGAGGGGGACAGTAGTTTCGGGCACATTCGTAATTCCACTCATTACGCAATGCCTTCCGCTCGAGATCCTCCATCGTTAACCTACGGTCAATATCGATTCCGGCTCGATATTTCGATAGCATGTTAGCATATGCTGTGTATACTTTGGTCGCTTCGTCCAAAGGTGGCGTTATTCTCATGAAATAACCGCGCACACAACGCATATACTCGGCCACAGGCTCGTGTTTGCCTTGTGTTCGCCCATACATCTCATTTCTGAGACGGACTTGGTAGTCTAGGCCTCCGAATTGCTTTCGGAACGCTTCTTTGGTGTCTGACCAATTAGCGAAGCTCATGCCGCGGTACCACGTGAGTGCTGAACCCTTTAACAGACCCCTAAGGATGTGTATGAGATCTCCCTCACGTATCGATAACGAAACGAGTGCGTCTTCACATGAGGAAATGAATTCCTCGACGTCTTCCTCTCGTTTACCGGAAAACGATATCCCCCACCTTTTCAGGTGTTCGTGCGCCTTGTGCGCCATGACTGGGAAACCCTGTCTGGCAAGCGCCGTCGGGACAACATGTCCCTCTGCCACAGATGGCGTTGGCGGTAGCCCAACGTTAGCTGCTTCGTCCAATTGCGTTCGTAATTTTCCAAGCTGCTCTGGCGTTGGTGAGGTGACTCTCACTGGGCGATTAGCCTCAATGCCCCTCTTCCGGCCTTTCGGTCGTTTTTTCGGTATTAGCTCTGCAATTTGTAGTTGCATTGCCTTTACGATAGCTGTCAGCTCCTCTAATGAGAGAGCTTCGCTAGTAGCCGGCGTGGCTGCGGTAGATGGCAAAATGCCGTCGTTAGTCATTTTCTCTCGATTGCTCAAGGAAAAGGTTTCGGTAGCCAGAGTGGTTGATCAGACCAACTCTTTCTGCCTTCGAGAGCCGATTGCTGCTCCTTATATACCCATTTTCCCTGTGGAGGGGGAAAATTTTCGGGTGGGGAGCTCATTCTCCCAATTTTTCTGTACAGCGCCCTCTCTGTACTAAAATTTCAGCAGTCGATACTCTAAATATTCGATAAAATGATTTTCTGATGACTTTGATTAATTTCAGTACATCAGGCGTCATCTCTCGGATTTTTCGAGAACCTATTACCTCTCGGTCGTCGGTAATTGCGATAGCTGTACTGGGTCCGCGACGTGCTGCCCCTTCGCGGATTAGTTCAATCACGCGCGATAATTTGAATCATTTGAATTCCCAAAATTCTCATTTTGGGTATTACTGACTCAATTGAGGTATCATTGACACAATCACGGTATCACTGACACACTCACGGTATTATTGATTGAACCACGGTATCATGGACACAATCTCGGTATTATTGATTGGACCATGGTAAGATGGACACAATCACGGTATTTTTGAATAAATTACGTCACCCAGTAATTAATTCACTTTTTGAAAACCAGGTTTTCTCGCTAGCCTTACTGTAGTCGTACTACACACGTTGGGCGCCATTTTGTAACGGGTTTTCGTCCAATCCCGTCACACTTCCGGCCATCCCTTTCCGCACACACGGTTCGATAGCGTGGGCGCCAGTTTATTCTTTACCGGAGGAATAAACAAAACTCACTGTGTGCTGGTTTTCCCTGGGCTCACCACGCTTAACCTCTTAGGGCGGTTTCGGGCTAACCTGCTGAACCTTCGGTAGTAATTACTCGGGGAATTACTAACCCCAATGGATGGCATGGGCAATCCATTCCCGGTAACCCAGTGTGCTGGTTATGGTAGAGGGGCGTGGGTCTAGTCACAGTCCCTCTAGCGAGAACAAGTCGGAATTAGGTATTCCGCGATAACCTCTGGATGAGCCCGTCCGCAGTATTCCTCTGATCTATCGTCACCCAGAGAATACCGGACGTCTCCATCCACACGAGAAACGCCACGTAGCCACGCTACGGGCAACCAACGGTAACTCTCGCCGAAGCGAGCGGTAGAGGTTCCAGGGACTACTCCCGATCCTCTCGAGTCTGCCGCCCAAGGCAGACTAACTGCTCACCGTGTCGTTGGGTCTATTTATATCGGCTGAGGCTGCTTCTCCTCGTCTAGAGGTCTCTCCGCGCACCTGCGTGGTTCTTCCTCTCACACCACTGCCAGGCCCGGAGATAACTCTGACATCTTTAGTGGAGCGCCAGCATTTCAGCTGGGCTTCTGCCTTATCCTCAGCCGCGTATAAATCCCACTGACGTGACAGTTAGTTTACGGTAACTTTAAGGTGTCATCTTACGCAGATGGCACCACGGTATGAATTGTCTAGCTGTTCATGTGTGAGTCTTCTCGAGCTCTACACTTGAATAGCTTCACCCGAAGGTGGCATAAGCCGATGCGATAGCTGTAACGAGAAACCTCGTTACAAGGGGCAAGTGCCATATCGAGACCCCATTATTCATATTCATTGGCTCATATTTCGGTAAATATGGTTCAAACAGCCAATGTAAATTAGTAGGGGATCTAGCAGAGATCATCAAGATGCTGGAAAACTCTGAATATACTTGAAAAATACAAGCCGAAAAATTTAATTGACTGTTGAAAGGAAATTGCTCGATTTTTCCAATCGAGACCCCATTCTTATTCCAATTTGCTATATCCCCATAGAGGGGCAAGTGCCATATCGAGACCCCATTATTCATATTCATTGGCTCATATTTCGGTAAATATGGTTCAAACAGCCAATGTAAATTAGTAGGGGATCTAGCAGAGATCATCAAGATGCTGGAAAACTCTAAATATACTTGAAAAATACAAGCCGAAAAATTTAATTGACTTTTAAAAGGAAATTGCTCGATTTTTTCAATCGAGACCCCATTCTTATTCCAATTGGCTATATCCCCATAGAGGGGCAAGTGCCATATCGAGACCCCATTATTCATATTCATTGGCTCATATTTCGGTAAATATGGTTCAAACAGCCAATGTAAATTAGTAGGGGATCTAGCAGAGATCATCAAGATGCTGGAAAACTCTAAATATACTTGAAAAATACAAGCCGAAAAATTTAATTGACTTTTAAAAGGAAATTGCTCGATTTTTTTAATCGAGACCCCATTCTTATTCCAATTGGCTATATCCCCATAGAGGGGCAAGTGCCATATCGAGACCCCATTATTCATATTCATTGGCTCATATTTCGGTAAATATGGTTCAAACAGCCAATGTAAATTAGTAGGGGATCTAGCAGAGATCATCAAGATGCTGGAAAACTCTGAATATACTTGAAAAATACAAGCCGAAAAATTTAATTGACTGTTGAAAGGAAATTGCTCGATTTTTCCAATCGAGACCCCATTCTTATTCCAATTTGCTATATCCCCATAGAGGGGCAAGTGCCATATCGAGACCCCATTATTCATATTCATTGGCTCATATTTCGGTAAATATGGTTCAAACAGCCAATGTAAATTAGTAGGGGATCTAGCAGAGATCATCAAGATGCTGGAAAACTCTAAATATACTTGAAAAATACAAGCCGAAAAATTTAATTGACTTTTAAAAGGAAATTGCTCGATTTTTTCAATCGAGACCCCATTCTTATTCCAATTGGCTATATCCCCATAGAGGGGCAAGTGCCATATCGAGACCCCATTATTCATATTCATTGGCTCATATTTCGGTAAATATGGTTCAAACAGCCAATGTAAATTAGTAGGGGATCTAGCAGAGATCATCAAGATGCTGGAAAACTCTAAATATACTTGAAAAATACAAGCCGAAAAATTTAATTGACTTTTAAAAGGAAATTGCTCGATTTTTTCAATCGAGACCCCATTCTTATTCCAATTGGCTATATCCCCATAGAGGGGCGAGTGCCATATCGAGACCCCATTATTCATATTCATTGGCTCATATTTCGGTAAATATGGTTCAAACAGCCAATGTAAATTAGTAGGGGATCTAGCAGAGATCATCAAGATGCTGGAAAACTCTAAATATACTTGAAAAATACAAGCCGAAAAATTTAATTGACTGTTGAAAGGAAATTGCTCGATTTTTTCAATCGAGACCCCATTCTTATTCCAATTGGCTATATCCCCATAGAGGGGCAAGTGCCATATCGAGACCCCATTATTCATATTCATTGGCTCATATTTCGGTAAATATGGTTCAAACAGCCAATGTAGATTAGTAGGGGATCTAGCAGAGATCATCAAGATGCTGGAAAACTCTAAATATACTTGAAAAATACAAGCCGAAAAATTTAATTGACTTTTAAAAGGAAATTGCTCGATTTTTTCAATCGAGACCCCATTCTTATTCCAATTGGCTATATCCCCATAGAGGGGCAAGTGCCATATCGAGACCCCATTATTCATATTCATTGGCTCATATTTCGGTAAATATGGTTCAAACAGCCAATGTAAATTAGTAGGGGATCTAGCAGAGATCATCAAGATGCTGGAAAACTCTAAATATACTTGAAAAATACAAGCCGAAAAATTTAATTGACTGTTGAAAGGAAATTGCTCGATTTTTTCAATCGAGACCCCATTCTTATTCCAATTGGCTATATCCCCATAGAGGGGCAAGTGCCATATCGAGACCCCATTATTCATATTCATTGGCTCATATTTCGGTAAATATGGTTCAAACAGCCAATGTAGATTAGTAGGGGATCTAGCAGAGATCATCAAGATGCTGGAAAACTCTAAATATACTTGAAAAATACAAGCCGAAAAATTTAATTGACTTTTAAAAGGAAATTGCTCGATTTTTTCAATCGAGACCCCATTCTTATTCCAATTGGCTATATCCCCATAGAGGGGCAAGTGCCATATCGAGACCCCATTATTCATATTCATTGGCTCATATTTCGGTAAATATGGTTCAAACAGCCAATGTAAATTAGTAGGGGATCTAGCAGAGATCATCAAGATGCTGGAAAACTCTGAATATACTTGAAAAATACAAGCCGAAAAATTTAATTGACTTTTAAAAGGAAATTGCTCGATTTTTTCAATCGAGACCCCATTCTTATTCCAATTGGCTATATCCCCATAGAGGGGCAAGTGCCATATCGAGACCCCATTATTCATATTCATTGGCTCATATTTCGGTAAATATGGTTCAAACAGCCAATGTAGATTAGTAGGGGATCTAGCAGAGATCATCAAGATGCTGGAAAACTCTGAATATACTTGAAAAATACAAGCCGAAAAATTTAATTGACTGTTGAAAGGAAATTGCTCGATTTTTTCAATCGAGACCCCATTCTTATTCCAATTGGCTATATCCCCATAGAGGGGCAAGTGCCATATCGAGACCCCATT
This sequence comes from Aleiodes leptofemur, assembly GCA_963942555.1. NCBI lineage: Eukaryota > Metazoa > Arthropoda > Insecta > Hymenoptera > Braconidae > Aleiodes > Aleiodes leptofemur. Next base: position 14,982,275 of record OZ012614.1, on the reverse strand, counting down.
ATTCATATTCATTGGCTCATATTTCGGTAAATATGGTTCAAACAGCCAATGTAGATTAGTAGGGGATCTAGCAGAGATCATCAAGATGCTGGAAAACTCTGAATATACTTGAAAAATACAAGCCGAAAAATTTAATTGACTGTTGAAAGGAAATTGCTCGATTTTTTCAATCGAGACCCCATTCTTATTCCAATTGGCTATATCCCCATAGAGGGGCAAGTGCCATATCGAGACCCCATTATTCATATTCATTGGCTCATATTTCGGTAAATATGGTTCAAACAGCCAATGTAAATTAGTAGGGGATCTAGCAGAGATCATCAAGATGCTGGAAAACTCTGAATATACTTGAAAAATACAAGCCGAAAAATTTAATTGACTTTTAAAAGGAAATTGCTCGATTTTTTCAATCGAGACCCCATTCTTATTCCAATTGGCTATATCCCCATAGAGGGGCAAGTGCCATATCGAGACCCCATTATTCATATTCATTGGCTCATATTTCGGTAAATATGGTTCAAACAGCCAATGTAGATTAGTAGGGGATCTAGCAGAGATCATCAAGATGCTGGAAAACTCTAAATATACTTGAAAAATACAAGCCGAAAAATTTAATTGACTTTTAAAAGGAAATTGCTCGATTTTTTCAATCGAGACCCAATTCTTATTCCAATTGGCTATATCCCCATAGAGGGGCAAGTGCCATATCGAGACCCCATTATTCATATTCATTGGCTCATATTTCGGTAAATATGGTTCAAACAGCCAATGTAGATTAGTAGGGGATCTAGCAGAGATCATCAAGATGCTGGAAAACTCTGAATATACTTGAAAAATACAAGCCGAAAAATTTAATTGACTGTTGAAAGGAAACTGCTCGATTTTTTCAATCGAGACCCCATTCTTATTCCAATTGGCTATATCCCCATAGAGGGGCAAGTGCCATATCGAGACCCCATTATTCATATTCATTGGCTCATATTTCGGTAAATATGGTTCAAACAGCCAATGTAGATTAGTAGGGGATCTAGCAGAGATCATCAAGATGCTGGAAAACTCTGAATATACTTGAAAAATACAAGCCGAAAAATTTAATTGACTTTTAAAAGGAAATTGCTCGATTTTTTCAATCGAGACCCCATTCTTATTCCAATTGGCTATATCCCCATAGAGGGGCGAGTGCCATATCGAGACCCCATTATTCATATTCATTGGCTCATATTTCGGTAAATATGGTTCAAACAGCCAATGTAAATTAGTAGGGGATCTAGCAGAGATCATCAAGATGCTGGAAAACTCTAAATATACTTGAAAAATACAAGCCGAAAAATTTAATTGACTGTTGAAAGGAAATTGCTCGATTTTTTCAATCGAGACCCCATTCTTATTCCAATTGGCTATATCCCCATAGAGGGGCAAGTGCCATATCGAGACCCCATTATTCATATTCATTGGCTCATATTTCGGTAAATATGGTTCAAACAGCCAATGTAAATTAGTAGGGGATCTAGCAGAGATCATCAAGATGCTGGAAAACTCTAAATATACTTGAAAAATACAAGCCGAAAAATTTAATTGACTGTTGAAAGGAAATTGCTCGATTTTTTCAATCGAGACCCCATTCTTATTCCAATTGGCTATATCCCCATAGAGGGGCAAGTGCCATATCGAGACCCCATTATTCATATTCATTGGCTCATATTTCGGTAAATATGGTTCAAACAGCCAATGTAGATTAGTAGGGGATCTAGCAGAGATCATCAAGATGCTGGAAAACTCTAAATATACTTGAAAAATACAAGCCGAAAAATTTAATTGACTTTTAAAAGGAAATTGCTCGATTTTTTCAATCGAGACCCCATTCTTATTCCAATTGGCTATATCCCCATAGAGGGGCAAGTGCCATATCGAGACCCCATTATTCATATTCATTGGCTCATATTTCGGTAAATATGGTTCAAACAGCCAATGTAAATTAGTAGGGGATCTAGCAGAGATCATCAAGATGCTGGAAAACTCTGAATATACTTGAAAAATACAAGCCGAAAAATTTAATTGACTTTTAAAAGGAAATTGCTCGATTTTTTCAATCGAGACCCCATTCTTATTCCAATTGGCTATATCCCCATAGAGGGGCAAGTGCCATATCGAGACCCCATTATTCATATTCATTGGCTCATATTTCGGTAAATATGGTTCAAACAGCCAATGTAGATTAGTAGGGGATCTAGCAGAGATCATCAAGATGCTGGAAAACTCTAAATATACTTGAAAAATACAAGCCGAAAAATTTAATTGACTTTTAAAAGGAAATTGCTCGATTTTTTCAATCGAGACCCCATTCTTATTCCAATTGGCTATATCCCCATAGAGGGGCAAGTGCCATATCGAGACCCCATTATTCATATTCATTGGCTCATATTTCGGTAAATATGGTTCAAACAGCCAATGTAGATTAGTAGGGGATCTAGCAGAGATCATCAAGATGCTGGAAAACTCTGAATATACTTGAAAAATACAAGCCGAAAAATTTAATTGACTGTTGAAAGGAAATTGCTCGATTTTTTCAATCGAGACCCCATTCTTATTCCAATTGGCTATATCCCCATAGAGGGGCAAGTGCCATATCGAGACCCCATTATTCATATTCATTGGCTCATATTTCGGTAAATATGGTTCAAACAGCCAATGTAGATTAGTAGGGGATCTAGCAGAGATCATCAAGATGCTGGAAAACTCTGAATATACTTGAAAAATACAAGCCGAAAAATTTAATTGACTGTTGAAAGGAAATTGCTCGATTTTTTCAATCGAGACCCCATTCTTATTCCAATTGGCTATATCCCCATAGAGGGGCAAGTGCCATATCGAGACCCCATTATTCATATTCATTGGCTCATATTTCGGTAAATATGGTTCAAACAGCCAATGTAAATTAGTAGGGGATCTAGCAGAGATCATCAAGATGCTGGAAAACTCTGAATATACTTGAAAAATACAAGCCGAAAAATTTAATTGACTTTTAAAAGGAAATTGCTCGATTTTTTCAATCGAGACCCCATTCTTATTCCAATTGGCTATATCCCCATAGAGGGGCAAGTGCCATATCGAGACCCCATTATTCATATTCATTGGCTCATATTTCGGTAAATATGGTTCAAACAGCCAATGTAGATTAGTAGGGGATCTAGCAGAGATCATCAAGATGCTGGAAAACTCTAAATATACTTGAAAAATACAAGCCGAAAAATTTAATTGACTTTTAAAAGGAAATTGCTCGATTTTTTCAATCGAGACCCCATTCTTATTCCAATTGGCTATATCCCCATAGAGGGGCAAGTGCCATATCGAGACCCCATTATTCATATTCATTGGCTCATATTTCGGTAAATATGGTTCAAACAGCCAATGTAAATTAGTAGGGGATCTAGCAGAGATCATCAAGATGCTGGAAAACTCTGAATATACTTGAAAAATACAAGCCGAAAAATTTAATTGACTGTTGAAAGGAAATTGCTCGATTTTTCCAATCGAGACCCCATTCTTATTCCAATTTGCTATATCCCCATAGAGGGGCAAGTGCCATATCGAGACCCCATTATTCATATTCATTGGCTCATATTTCGGTAAATATGGTTCAAACAGCCAATGTAAATTAGTAGGGGATCTAGCAGAGATCATCAAGATGCTGGAAAACTCTAAATATACTTGAAAAATACAAGCCGAAAAATTTAATTGACTTTTAAAAGGAAATTGCTCGATTTTTTCAATCGAGACCCCATTCTTATTCCAATTGGCTATATCCCCATAGAGGGGCAAGTGCCATATCGAGACCCCATTATTCATATTCATTGGCTCATATTTCGGTAAATATGGTTCAAACAGCCAATGTAAATTAGTAGGGGATCTAGCAGAGATCATCAAGATGCTGGAAAACTCTAAATATACTTGAAAAATACAAGCCGAGAAATTTAATTGACTTTTAAAAGGAAATTGCTCGATTTTTTTAATCGAGACCCCATTCTTATTCCAATTGGCTATATCCCCATAGAGGGGCAAGTGCCATATCGAGACCCCATTATTCATATTCATTGGCTCATATTTCGGTAAATATGGTTCAAACAGCCAATGTAAATTAGTAGGGGATCTAGCAGAGATCATCAAGATGCTGGAAAACTCTGAATATACTTGAAAAATACAAGCCGAAAAATTTAATTGACTGTTGAAAGGAAATTGCTCGATTTTTCCAATCGAGACCCCATTCTTATTCCAATTTGCTATATCCCCATAGAGGGGCAAGTGCCATATCGAGACCCCATTATTCATATTCATTGGCTCATATTTCGGTAAATATGGTTCAAACAGCCAATGTAAATTAGTAGGGGATCTAGCAGAGATCATCAAGATGCTGAAAAACTCTAAATATACTTGAAAAATACAAGCCGAAAAATTTAATTGACTTTTAAAAGGAAATTGCTCGATTTTTTCAATCGAGACCCCATTCTTATTCCAATTGGCTATATCCCCATAGAGGGGCAAGTGCCATATCGAGACCCCATTATTCATATTCATTGGCTCATATTTCGGTAAATATGGTTCAAACAGCCAATGTAAATTAGTAGGGGATCTAGCAGAGATCATCAAGATGCTGGAAAACTCTAAATATACTTGAAAAATACAAGCCGAAAAATTTAATTGACTTTTAAAAGGAAATTGCTCGATTTTTTCAATCGAGACCCCATTCTTATTCCAATTGGCTATATCCCCATAGAGGGGCAAGTGCCATATCGAGACCCCATTATTCATATTCATTGGCTCATATTTCGGTAAATATGGTTCAAACAGCCAATGTAAATTAGTAGGGGATCTAGCAGAGATCATCAAGATGCTGGAAAACTCTAAATATACTTGAAAAATACAAGCCGAAAAATTTAATTGACTGTTGAAAGGAAATTGCTCGATTTTTTCAATCGAGACCCCATTCTTATTCCAATTGGCTATATCCCCATAGAGGGGCAAGTGCCATATCGAGACCCCATTATTCATATTCATTGGCTCATATTTCGGTAAATATGGTTCAAACAGCCAATGTAGATTAGTAGGGGATCTAGCAGAGATCATCAAGATGCTGGAAAACTCTAAATATACTTGAAAAATACAAGCCGAAAAATTTAATTGACTTTTAAAAGGAAATTGCTCGATTTTTTCAATCGAGACCCCATTCTTATTCCAATTGGCTATATCCCCATAGAGGGGCAAGTGCCATATCGAGACCCCATTATTCATATTCATTGGCTCATATTTCGGTAAATATGGTTCAAACAGCCAATGTAAATTAGTAGGGGATCTAGCAGAGATCATCAAGATGCTGGAAAACTCTAAATATACTTGAAAAATACAAGCCGAAAAATTTAATTGACTGTTGAAAGGAAATTGCTCGATTTTTTCAATCGAGACCCCATTCTTATTCCAATTGGCTATATCCCCATAGAGGGGCAAGTGCCATATCGAGACCCCATTATTCATATTCATTGGCTCATATTTCGGTAAATATGGTTCAAACAGCCAATGTAGATTAGTAGGGGATCTAGCAGAGATCATCAAGATGCTGGAAAACTCTAAATATACTTGAAAAATACAAGCCGAAAAATTTAATTGACTTTTAAAAGGAAATTGCTCGATTTTTTCAATCGAGACCCCATTCTTATTCCAATTGGCTATATCCCCATAGAGGGGCAAGTGCCATATCGAGACCCCATTATTCATATTCATTGGCTCATATTTCGGTAAATATGGTTCAAACAGCCAATGTAGATTAGTAGGGGATCTAGCAGAGATCATCAAGATGCTGGAAAACTCTAAATATACTTGAAAAATACAAGCCGAAAAATTTAATTGACTTTTAAAAGGAAATTGCTCGATTTTTTCAATCGAGACCCCATTCTTATTCCAATTGGCTATATCCCCATAGAGGGGCAAGTGCCATATCGAGACCCCATTATTCATATTCATTGGCTCATATTTCGGTAAATATGGTTCAAACAGCCAATGTAAATTAGTAGGGGATCTAGCAGAGATCATCAAGATGCTGGAAAACTCTAAATATACTTGAAAAATACAAGCCGAAAAATTTAATTGACTGTTGAAAGGAAATTGCTCGATTTTTTCAATCGAGACCCCATTCTTATTCCAATTGGCTATATCCCCATAGAGGGGCAAGTGCCATATCGAGACCCCATTATTCATATTCATTGGCTCATATTTCGGTAAATATGGTTCAAACAGCCAATGTAGATTAGTAGGGGATCTAGCAGAGATCATCAAGATGCTGGAAAACTCTAAATATACTTGAAAAATACAAGCCGAAAAATTTAATTGACTTTTAAAAGGAAATTGCTCGATTTTTTCAATCGAGACCCCATTCTTATTCCAATTGGCTATATCCCCATAGAGGGGCAAGTGCCATATCGAGACCCCATTATTCATATTCATTGGCTCATATTTCGGTAAATATGGTTCAAACAGCCAATGTAGATTAGTAGGGGATCTAGCAGAGATCATCAAGATGCTGGAAAACTCTAAATATACTTGAAAAATACAAGCCGAAAAATTTAATTGACTTTTAAAAGGAAATTGCTCGATTTTTTCAATCGAGACCCCATTCTTATTCCAATTGGCTATATCCCCATAGAGGGGCAAGTGCCATATCGAGACCCCATTATTCATATTCATTGGCTCATATTTCGGTAAATATGGTTCAAACAGCCAATGTAAATTAGTAGGGGATCTAGCAGAGATCATCAAGATGCTGGAAAACTCTGAATATACTTGAAAAATACAAGCCGAAAAATTTAATTGACTTTTAAAAGGAAATTGCTCGATTTTTTCAATCGAGACCCCATTCTTATTCCAATTGGCTATATCCCCATAGAGGGGCAAGTGCCATATCGAGACCCCATTATTCATATTCATTGGCTCATATTTCGGTAAATATGGTTCAAACAGCCAATGTAAATTAGTAGGGGATCTAGCAGAGATCATCAAGATGCTGGAAAACTCTGAATATACTTGAAAAATACAAGCCGAAAAATTTAATTGACTGTTGAAAGGAAATTGCTCGATTTTTCCAATCGAGACCCCATTCTTATTCCAATTTGCTATATCCCCATAGAGGGGCAAGTGCCATATCGAGACCCCATTATTCATATTCATTGGCTCATATTTCGGTAAATATGGTTCAAACAGCCAATGTAAATTAGTAGGGGATCTAGCAGAGATCATCAAGATGCTGGAAAACTCTAAATATACTTGAAAAATACAAGCCGAAAAATTTAATTGACTTTTAAAAGGAAATTGCTCGATTTTTTCAATCGAGACCCCATTCTTATTCCAATTGGCTATATCCCCATAGAGGGGCAAGTGCCATATCGAGACCCCATTATTCATATTCATTGGCTCATATTTCGGTAAATATGGTTCAAACAGCCAATGTAAATTAGTAGGGGATCTAGCAGAGATCATCAAGATGCTGGAAAACTCTAAATATACTTGAAAAATACAAGCCGAAAAATTTAATTGACTTTTAAAAGGAAATTGCTCGATTTTTTTAATCGAGACCCCATTCTTATTCCAATTGGCTATATCCCCATAGAGGGGCAAGTGCCATATCGAGACCCCATTATTCATATTCATTGGCTCATATTTCGGTAAATATGGTTCAAACAGCCAATGTAAATTAGTAGGGGATCTAGCAGAGATCATCAAGATGCTGGAAAACTCTGAATATACTTGAAAAATACAAGCCGAAAAATTTAATTGACTGTTGAAAGGAAATTGCTCGATTTTTCCAATCGAGACCCCATTCTTATTCCAATTTGCTATATCCCCATAGAGGGGCAAGTGCCATATCGAGACCCCATTATTCATATTCATTGGCTCATATTTCGGTAAATATGGTTCAAACAGCCAATGTAAATTAGTAGGGGATCTAGCAGAGATCATCAAGATGCTGGAAAACTCTAAATATACTTGAAAAATACAAGCCGAAAAATTTAATTGACTTTTAAAAGGAAATTGCTCGATTTTTTCAATCGAGACCCCATTCTTATTCCAATTGGCTATATCCCCATAGAGGGGCAAGTGCCATATCGAGACCCCATTATTCATATTCATTGGCTCATATTTCGGTAAATATGGTTCAAACAGCCAATGTAAATTAGTAGGGGATCTAGCAGAGATCATCAAGATGCTGGAAAACTCTAAATATACTTGAAAAATACAAGCCGAAAAATTTAATTGACTTTTAAAAGGAAATTGCTCGATTTTTTCAATCGAGACCCCATTCTTATTCCAATTGGCTATATCCCCATAGAGGGGCAAGTGCCATATCGAGACCCCATTATTCATATTCATTGGCTCATATTTCGGTAAATATGGTTCAAACAGCCAATGTAAATTAGTAGGGGATCTAGCAGAGATCATCAAGATGCTGGAAAACTCTAAATATACTTGAAAAATACAAGCCGAAAAATTTAATTGACTGTTGAAAGGAAATTGCTCGATTTTTTCAATCGAGACCCCATTCTTATTCCAATTGGCTATATCCCCATAGAGGGGCAAGTGCCATATCGAGACCCCATTATTCATATTCATTGGCTCATATTTCGGTAAATATGGTTCAAACAGCCAATGTAGATTAGTAGGGGATCTAGCAGAGATCATCAAGATGCTGGAAAACTCTAAATATACTTGAAAAATACAAGCCGAAAAATTTAATTGACTTTTAAAAGGAAATTGCTCGATTTTTTCAATCGAGACCCCATTCTTATTCCAATTGGCTATATCCCCATAGAGGGGCAAGTGCCATATCGAGACCCCATTATTCATATTCATTGGCTCATATTTCGGTAAATATGGTTCAAACAGCCAATGTAAATTAGTAGGGGATCTAGCAGAGATCATCAAGATGCTGGAAAACTCTAAATATACTTGAAAAATACAAGCCGAAAAATTTAATTGACTGTTGAAAGGAAATTGCTCGATTTTTTCAATCGAGACCCCATTCTTATTCCAATTGGCTATATCCCCATAGAGGGGCAAGTGCCATATCGAGACCCCATTATTCATATTCATTGGCTCATATTTCGGTAAATATGGTTCAAACAGCCAATGTAGATTAGTAGGGGATCTAGCAGAGATCATCAAGATGCTGGAAAACTCTAAATATACTTGAAAAATACAAGCCGAAAAATTTAATTGACTTTTAAAAGGAAATTGCTCGATTTTTTCAATCGAGACCCCATTCTTATTCCAATTGGCTATATCCCCATAGAGGGGCAAGTGCCATATCGAGACCCCATTATTCATATTCATTGGCTCATATTTCGGTAAATATGGTTCAAACAGCCAATGTAAATTAGTAGGGGATCTAGCAGAGATCATCAAGATGCTGGAAAACTCTGAATATACTTGAAAAATACAAGCCGAAAAATTTAATTGACTTTTAAAAGGAAATTGCTCGATTTTTTCAATCGAGACCCCATTCTTATTCCAATTGGCTATATCCCCATAGAGGGGCAAGTGCCATATCGAGACCCCATTATTCATATTCATTGGCTCATATTTCGGTAAATATGGTTCAAACAGCCAATGTAAATTAGTAGGGGATCTAGCAGAGATCATCAAGATGCTGGAAAACTCTGAATATACTTGAAAAATACAAGCCGAAAAATTTAATTGACTTTTAAAAGGAAATTGCTCGATTTTTTCAATCGAGACCCCATTCTTATTCCAATTGGCTATATCCCCATAGAGGGGCAAGTGCCATATCGAGACCCCATTATTCATATTCATTGGCTCATATTTCGGTAAATATGGTTCAAACAGCCAATGTAGATTAGTAGGGGATCTAGCAGAGATCATCAAGATGCTGGAAAACTCTAAATATACTTGAAAAATACAAGCCGAAAAATTTAATTGACTGTTGAAAGGAAATTGCTCGATTTTTTCAATCGAGACCCCATTCTTATTCCAATTGGCTATATCCCCATAGAGGGGCAAGTGCCATATCAAGACCCCATTATTCATATTCATTGGCTCATATTTCGGTAAATATGGTTAAAACAGCTAATGTAAATTAGTAGGTCATCTAGTAGAGATCATCAAGATGCTGGAAAACTCTAAATATACTCGAAAAATACAAGCCGAAAAATTTAATTGACTTTTGAAAGGAACTTGCTCGATTTTTTCAATCGAGACCCCATTATTTATATTCATTGGCTCATATTTCGGTAAATATGGTTCAAACAGCTAATGTAAATTAGTAGGGCATCTAGTAGAGATCATCAAGATGCTGGAAAACTATAAATATCATGGGATTCTAGAGAAAAATAAGCCGGACAATTCCATTGACTATTTAAGGTCATGGGGAAAACCGACGGCTCTTCCCTCGATCTGAGGCAGATTTGGTCAAGTAGACTCTTCCTTCGTTTTTTCAACTCCATTTCGGGAAAAACGCATTAGAATGCTTATGTGAATTAGTAGGGCATCCAGATGAGATCGCGTAGAAGCAGGAAAAGTATCATTATCATTGAATTCTCAAGGAAAGATGGGTCGAAAGTCCATTCATTGATTGAGGTAATGAGTACGGTTGAGTTGTGTGTTTAAGGCTGACTCAAGTGAGTGACCATACCCCTGTCCCGAATTTTTGCTTATATCTTCCGCAATATGACTTAAATAGCTCATGTAAATTAGTAGAGCACCTAGATGAGATCGTAATGTAGCAGTCAAAATATAAATTTCATTGAATTTCGTGATACTTTCATCCCATGTATAGCCAACCATGATAATCTGAGTGTTCATTCATTGATGTACCAAATTTTAATAACTTCACGTGATCCATTATCGTAACATTTCATTCTGCGAAACATCGCCAGCTCTGAAGATAACACGATTTGAAACGAGTTTGAATTTTTAATGGGTAGGAATATTTCGTTCCCATTCATTTCAGGACGTAGAATTCGTAGTCAACGCCCTCAGTTTATTTACCACTAAAGGTATCCCCTGTCATGGCTCTCCGGGGCCACTTGCCAATACCTTCTTCTATCATACCTTAGTTCTCTTGGCTGGCAAGTGGCGCCATGCTGGTAGTAACGGATGCGCATGGAAAAATTTGAATTTTGAATTGTAATTATTATTTACTCATTCATTTATTTACGCATTCAGCATTTTACATAGTTTGAATAGACCCTTATTCTAATAAAAAGTATCTATTAGTATTTAGCAACTTCATTTGCCAATGTAATCATTGAGTCTTTTGGTTCATTCTCTACGTAGGATTTACTCGAATACGTTTTGCTGAACAGCCTGTTAACGTAATGTTATTCACGTAGAATTATGATTTTTTTTTTCTTTCGTTCCTTAACTGCAAATTTGTAAAAATAAATTTTTTTAGATTATTACATTATAATAACATCGTCGTCTTAGAAACAAAGGGGCGTAAGTACTGGGTTTAAGTATTGCACTTACGCCTCTCTGTTTCGAAAGCTATGACAGGAAACATGAGCAAGAAAGAAAGTGAACATATCTGTCAATTTTATCATTTTTAGTTTCTGTAACAAATAAATTATTTTTGAAAAATAAGAACATATGCATATTTTAGGGAATTAAAATAAATATCAGTGCAAATTTTCTGAATATTTTAGTTGTTAAATAAAAATTTTAAAAATTGTCAGATGTGCACTAATTTCACTATCTTAAAAATTGTTGCATTCAACTATTGAACAAGCACATACGATCAATCACTCATGAACCACAATAACAATCGAACAGAAATAACGAAATTACTAAAAAACCACAGGGTTGACCCATTATTTAAACACAATTGGCGAAGAAAACAGTATTTTAACTAAATAATAGAAGAAAAAAATATTCAATTCACCATATAGTTATTGAGAATTTTTAATTAGAAGGTCGTCGTAACTATTTGCCTCTTTCTCTATCTCATGCATGTGATAGGAGATTAATATAAAAAAAATTCGAGAAAAACAAAATTATATTCACAAGCTGAAGATATGACTTTTGAATAGTTTAATCACTTTTTTCGGGTAAATTAAAGCACATTTTCCCCCGAATTATCAGTAATTAATTGGAAACAAGCCTACAAATCGTCAGTTTTCCCCTGTTTCATCAATCGTACTCTGTTGTATTACCTCAAAATATCGTCAAATAATTTTTTTCACTTTAATTATTACATCACTTTATCATCAAACAGTCAACTCTTTGTTGGATCAACCACGATCAACAGCAGATTTGCCAAATAAATGATCTAAACTGTAGAATCGTTCAGTTTCAGTTGCGAAAAACAGTTAAAACAGTGAAGTTAAGTCTGTTTCTTGAATGGATGTTATCGTTTCCGCAGCTCCAAAGTGACTGACTCGCCGATCCCCTCTATACATTCGCTGACCCCCTCCACGCAAAGCCACCCCAGCTATTAAATTCCTAATAGCCGATCAATGGCTATTGTCGAGAAAACAGAAGAAACTTTCTTGAGGAAATAGCGAATACTTTCTGCAGAGGGGTGCATTCGCCATGACGTGGTGCTTATTTCTCTTTTTTTCCCTCTATTTTTTTCCCCTCACAAAAGGAAGTGCAGCTTTGAAGCTTTTTTTTTCATGCTCTTTCCCTATAATTTGCAAATTACTGGCGACAGCGGACGTGTGTTCACCTTGCAGCAGTTATTTTAACTTCACAAAGAAGGCAGATGCACTTTTTTTTCCTCGTGAGGAAAACATTTTTCCCCTCGTATTTTCGCTTCAAAGTTTCCAAACAAAAATCACTGGCAATCATTTTAATTCCATGGGGAGTAGGAGGAGGGGAAGGGGGGTGGAGATGCAAGAGGGATTTTTCCAGGAGGCGAATGCACCTGGGGTGCATAATCGAGTGGAGAATTTAGAATTCAACGTACGTGGTCTTTTGATCGCAATTTTTTTCCCTCTGCGGCTATTTTTGTATGAAGAGGGGAAAATATTTGATGTTTTCCCTCTTTCCAGATGTTTTTTTTTTCCCGTCACAATGTTTTGTCTGCAAAAAGCAAAGTTTTGAACACAACAAAGAAGTAAATTGTTGGCAATTTTTCTAGAGTTTTGAAACTGAATAAAGGGAATTTTGAGGGGGAAATACAGAGGTCAGGTGCATAATAAAGAGAAAAGTTTTCTGAATCTACTCACGTGGTCTTTTGATCGTGGATTTCTTGATATTGAGGGATGCGGTAATGTCATGCACCAAGTACACGTTTCCTCGACGTTTTTTTTCAGCATTATGAAGAGTCTGGAATACAGGAAATGACTACGATGATATCGGCAGCTTAGGAGTAGCAAAGTGGCATAAGTTCTGTGTATGAACATAGTACTTATGCCCTTTTGACTCTAAGGCAATGATATGTTTTATGATGGAATGTTCCTACTTCTTTTCAGATATTTACAGATTCGATTCTGCAATTTGAGAGTTACGCTTATACGTAATGTACGTATTTTGCTAACGTGATGAACATACCTGAGTACGTGATGTACGTGCTCCGAGGACGTGATGTATGTACTCTGAGTACTTGATGTACGTAGTCTGAGTACGTTATGTACATACTCTGAGTACTTGATGTACGTACTCTGAGTACGTGATGTACGTCCCTGAGTACTTAATGTACGTACTCTGAGTACTTGATGTACGTACTCTGAGTACGTGATAAACATACTTTGCTTAAGTGATGTACTTACCTGAGTACGTGATGTACTTACCTGAGTACGTCATGTACGTACCTGAGTCCGTGATGAACGTACATGAGTACGTGATGTACGTACTATGAGTACGTGATGTACGTACTCCGAGTACGTAATGTACGTATTCTGAGTACGTCATCTGAGCACTCTGAGTATGTCTTTTGGCTACTCAGTACATACTTTTTCGTGCCATTAAAACAACTGAATGATATGCGGATTGAGGGTTACAGAACATATGAGAGGAAACAGAAAAACCAATAAATGTACGGAGGAAAACAGAAAAAATCTTTTTTTTGTATGCAAATTTCCAAAATACGGAAAGTTATAACTGTTCAACTGTACATCACGTATTCAGGTACGTATATCACGTACTCAAAGTACGTACATCATGTACTCAAAGTACGTACATCACGTACTCAAAGTACGTACATCACGTATTTAGAGTACGTACATCAAGTACGTACTTCAAAGACTCAAAGTACGTACATCACGTACTTAGAGTACGTACATCACGTACTTAGAGTACCTACATCACGTACTTAGAGTACGTACATCAAGTACGTACTTCAAAGACTCAGAGTACGGACATCAAGTACGTACTTCAAAGACTCAGAGTACGGACATCAAGTACTCAGAATACGTATATCACGTACTCAAAGTACGTACATCACGTTCCATTGAGAGAGCTTGGAGTATGCCCCACATGAGCATCGCTTAGGCTCAAGTTTTTCTGTGTGTAGAAAAATGAAAACAGTGGAATGCGGGAAATCTTTCATAAGAGGATCAGTCTATTAATTCAGAATATTCAGTCAAATTTAGGGGAGAAATTGTCAATTTCCCTGAAACATTAGTAGAGGAGACCGGGGGAGAATGGACCTGAGGGTCAAACTGATTTGGGATTTTTTTTGAGAGTGAAAGAGTGAGCTAAAAAATTTGAATAAATTCACCAATGAGTTCTACACTTCGGAGCATCTTCTCAAATTTTGTAATGAAGTCCTTCACTCCGAAAAAAAATTTGAATTATCAACATGATCCAGGAATTTTTTTTGGAGGTCCATTTCGTCTCACTCTCCCCTCTATCATGAATCGAACGAATAATGTGAAAAAATGTGAAAATACCTTTACTTTTGAAGCTGGAACAATTGATTCTGGTTGAAAAATCAGAGATTTATGTTCTTCACGTGATTTTCACAAAGATTTCCACTCATCACTAGTATGCCAACGTTATAAATTTTCGAGCTGTCAAAGTTCTTCACTGTCCGAAGGAAAAAAAAATGTGTCCCCCACTTTTTCCACGATTTTTCCGTCATTCTGAATCATTGATGATCCCAAAACGTTTTTCCATCGACCACCCGCAATTTTCCTAGAAAAACAGAACTTAAGAATCATTGATGCAAATTATTCTAGAATTACTGTACATAAATCATGAGCTATTTGCATTTCTCATTGCATCTACTGCGCAATTCTCCATGTCTCATTCCTCCCAATTCTCTCCGACTTCAGTCTATGTTCTCTCCACAATGACATCGGATATTGTTCTGCAAGTAAAGTGCTTTCTCTCATTCAGCCCTTACACTTGATTACAAAATTTTTCCATGTCTGGGAAAGAAATTCTTATATAATTATATCTGATCAGATACATTTAGATCTCGAACAGTGCTAAAAAATTCTAAACCTCAGATCTGATCAGATCCAATTCTATCAAATTACAGATCTGCTAAGATCTAAATATGTATCGTCATCTTAGAGTCAAAAGGGCGTAAGTGTTATGCTGATACACAGCATTTACGCCATTTTGTTGCTAAGCTACCGATATAATTATGTCTGATGCAGATTTGAATAGTTCCGCGGTGTGGTTCTTCGATCTTATTAGATCTGGTTAGATCTAATCAGATCTGATCAGATCTATTACCATATTTGCCTATATTTTCACAGATATGACGTCATATCTACCGAGATATGACTGCAGATCTAATTATATATAATTCCATCTAATTAGATAGAATTAGATATAATCGGTTCAAATCATATCAGAAATTTTTTTTCTCGGATTCCCAGGAAAGATTCGAAAACGCTAAGAATGTGATGAATTACGTGGGCTGGACATTGGGCAGATTGGGCTTGTGGCCAGTGAACATAACAATTGGAAGTCAAATAAGACTCGTCATAACTTTGTTGTACCATGGCTATCGTCTTTCCATGGAGTTTACCGAGTTCATCATGGTCTTTGGAAATCTTCAGCACATGATCGACAATCTCATGGTTACGGGCATACAATTGGCTATAATGATAAGAGTTACAAATATACGATTTGGCATGATGATACGTCAAGTGATTGACAGAATGAATGAATTCCACGATGATGCCAATTTTCATGATTCCGAAGAAATGGAGATTTTTATTGAATACGCTGAAAGTGCCAGGAGATTCCACAACGTCATGATGTGGCCAGTTTGTATATGCACGTGGTCCTGGTACATTCAACCAATTCAAACATATTATCTTGCTAGTAATTATTTTTCATTTTTTTTAAAAAGAATCGTACCATTTTTTCATTATCTTCATTTGTTCCAGAAATGAACAATCAGACGGTTCCACTTACGGCTCCTTATCGTATGCCACCTTTCGTTGATATGTCGCAGACTTACATTGTCATATTGGTCTACATCGTTGATTTGCCAATGTTGTACTCAGGCTCCTGCTACCTCACAGCATACAGCATACATTTCACCTTCATCAAGGAAATATGTGCGCAATTAGCTATACTCACTCATAAGATAAAAAAATTGGAATTCGACAAGTTTACTAGTATGAGGAAAGTCTTTGGGAATATTGTCGAACGGCATATCAGGATAATGCAGTGAGTAAATGTGAGAATTTTTTAGATATTTTGAATCCTAGACTGGTCATCATAAGCGATCTAATGACTTTAGTGAGGTTATGAGGGATTCCCCGCCATATTTCGGCCGCGACGTTGCCGAATTCTCTCTATACTGCCCGGGCGCGTTCATCGAGTTTTCGGCAACGCTGCTCAACGGACGGAGTTCCATCTAGCGCATAAGAATTTGAAATATAATAGTTTGTTAAATACTTCAATGAATAAAGTCAAATTTTTTCAGAATTTTCCGCTCAGCGGATTGATCATAGAAAAATAAAAACAGAATACGGAGAATTCCTCATAGGGTGACCAGTCTAGGGTAGGGTTTCTCGATCTAGGGGTAAAGAATCGATTCCATGGATCGAATCGAATCTATGTTTGAAAAATCGATTGAGAATCAGATCGAACACGAAAAGATCGATTTTTGAAAAATTGAATCGTCATTCTTCATATGAAAAACTAAAGTTGAAGAAAAAAATGCGGCATTAAATTAATGAGGAAAAAAATGTGAAAAGACCCAGAATTACACCACTGTTCCCTATACTTATTTTGCGAACGGAAAGAATCGGCAATAGTTGCGAGAAACAGAGAATTTTATATAATAAAAAAGTTTTTATTCACTCATAAACTTCTATTATAAACTTTCAAATAAAAAAAAACATCTTACATACAAAGTAATTTTTTTTTCATTTAAAAAAGCGGAATTTTCTCCATAGTTCCATCATTTTTTTTCTACGAACCATTTGAGTGTCATTCAAGTGCCACCATAGAAATTTGAGTGACTTCAAGAATAACAGCATGGAGATATGTTCAGCACTCAAATGGCTACGGTTCTCCGTGACAATGTTGGAAACCTGCGAAAAAAGTCCCTCACATGGCACTGAGCTGTCAATTGTTGATAAATATTTCAAAGCAATATTTGCTAACGTAGGAGGGACACCATATTCACGTTGACGTATCCAATAAGCAATTGGATCAACCTTTAGTTCATTTTTTTCCTCAAAATATTGCATCAGATTTTTATGAATTAAATGGATAATTATTAACTCATTAATCGCAAATAAGTATTGAGACTCAATTCATCAACTTCAGAAGGATCCTTCCAATTCATCTGTAGATAAATGGAGAACAATCTCCTTGAACTTTGTGCATGTTCTGAAATGAATTTAAAAAAATTAGAAAATATCTATTAATTCAGAAATTACTACAGCGTAATTTTCATTCGTTGGGTACATACCTATTACGATAAAATTTTCAACAATATTTTTCATGGTAGCTCGATGTTATTACGAAAAAAAATATGGAACGACGTGAACCAAGGAAGCGTTGAATGAATCGATTCTGTTGGAAAAGAATCGATTCACTCGATTAATCGAACCCACAAAAATCGATCTAAAAAATCGAAAATCGACGACTAAAAGATCTTGATAAAGATCGATCTGAATCGAGAAACCCTAGACTCTAGGGTTAATCACCTCCTGTAATAATGCGAGTAGATAAAGAGAACTTCGCTCTTTTTTTCGAGGGCTGTGAAGACACTTGATGACTCATCACATATGGTTCTTCTCTATGAACTAGCGTATACTACTCTTCTTCTCGGATTACTGTCTTACAACATAATGGCGGTGAGTCCCTCTTTCAGTGAAGACTCTTTAATTCAACCGACGCCGGGCTCCCGCGTGATATTATCTTTCTATTGCTTATTTACATATGTAAAAAGGTAATAGAAAGGCAAAGAGGAAATAAACGTAGATTTTCTTCTTGTAGATATTCCATTGAATGATGTTACTTAATAATATTAATTTGGATGATTTGATGAAAAATTTGAATAATTAAATTAAATCATTGCTGTTAGAATCTTGGACAAACTGATGCAGCTGCAATGTTCAACTTGATAGCATACATGTTCAGTATTGTGCTGTTGGTTTTCACGAATTGTTACATGGGTGAATATTTAGAAACTGAGGTAAGTCTTTGAATGATCAATTAAGATTCTGATTAACTTACTTCTTTAATTCATTGATTTATTACCAAAGGCAACCAATTTTTCCAAAGCGTTTTCTGCATGCAATTGGAATAATCTACCGATTTCTTATCAAAAAGCATTTGTGATATGTATGGTACAGGCCCAAATTCCATTGAAGATGACAGCTGGAAAGTTTTATAGATTTTCATTGAATGCTTTCACAAGTGTAAGAATTTGAAAAATTGGTTTTCACTTGATAACTATTTTTATTTGAATTTTTTTACATTATTACAGATTCTAAAATCGTCGGGAGCTTATGTGTCAATGTTGAGAGAAATGGTTTGAATTTTTATATG
Source organism: Aleiodes leptofemur (assembly GCA_963942555.1). Taxonomy (NCBI): domain Eukaryota; kingdom Metazoa; phylum Arthropoda; class Insecta; order Hymenoptera; family Braconidae; genus Aleiodes; species Aleiodes leptofemur. Next base: position 14,963,303 of record OZ012614.1, on the reverse strand, counting down.
CTGCTTTTGATGAACGTTTTTTTTTTAATATGAACAACTATTTTAACACGAAATAAATATTCCCCATTATTTTATTAAGTATGATGTATTACTCCTGGTATTTTGAATAAAATCCACAGATTATCATGGAACAATTGCACTTTTATTCAAAAAATTGGGAAAACACTTTGGATTCATCAAAAGTTTCCTTCAATTTTTTGCATTGTAACAAATCGACAATTCCGGATAGATAATGCAGAAAATATTCTTGATGTTGTCGTTATTGTTGTTCTGAAGTCACTAAATGCATGGATTCTCTCTGTATACTCGCTGACCCCCTCTACAATATATGCACCTATCCCTTACAACAATTTTCCTGCAGTCATTACACAATTGCGACTCGATATTAATTATTCTATAGTCAATGGATAATCTTGAAGCATGATCGTGCATTTTTTCCAGGAAATCGAGTGAATAAATAATGACCTATTTGCAAGCTCATGGGGTAACATTCTCCTGTGTTTTTCCCCTCCCTCATTGTACATTGGTACCAGCTTGGGTTCTTATCCTCATCGCAATGACATTCAGTACTTCGCTCCAAGTAATGTTGCGATAAGTTACGCTTACGAAGTTAAAGAATTCGTTAACGAAATGGTCCAAAAATCACGTGAACATTATTTTTGGCAGATTACTCTTGGAGGATTTATCAAGAGACCTTTTTCGTAGCTCTTTCAATTTTCTACAAAAAAGGTCTCTTCAAATTGTTTCGTTAATCCACTCAGTTAAGAGATATTCATGAAAGAAGTTTTTTGTGATTTTTCAACTCATTTCATCAGAATTCAAAGTTAAGGTTAAAGCACATAATTAATTTTTAGAATCACTTTATTTTGTTTTGAAGAAACGATTCGATGAAGCTGAAAAAATACTTGATTATGTGAATCGGCCCATAGCATTTGTTGGTGCATGGCCAATTAATGTGACAAAAAGCAGTTGGATAAGACTCATTGTGTATTATATGTATTTTGGTACAAGAGCAATTGGTTTATTCTGTGAATTTGCTATGGTTTTTGGTAACTTTGAAAAGATGATTGACAATCTCATGGTGACTTGTACACAGAGTACTATTTTACTGAGAATCATAATGCTGAGGTTTAGTACAGCAATGTACGATGTTATCAATGAAATTTACAAATTTCATGGAATTCAGCAATTCAAAGATACAGAGGAATGTGAAATTTTTATCAAGTGCACTGAGAAAGTTCGAAAATTTCATAAAATCATGCTATGGCTTGTTACTATTTGTGGGACTACATGGTATCTTATGGGCATACGAAATTATTATTATGCCAGTAAGTGATAAAAAAAAAAGTGGGGTAAAATGGAGATTCTAATGGAACGGGCTCGAGATTATTTTTTTAAATCATTGCATTGAAAAATTGAAGTTGCATTGAAATTTGAATGATATAAAAATTACAGAAATACGTCACATTTAGTGGTCTGTGGCACTTTGCACATGATCAAACTCATGTGGTTACAAAATTTGCCTTCGGCTTGTTTTGCAGCCTTACACTTGCCAGAATAGTATATTTACACACCTAGAGCAGGAAGAAGTTAACTTCGATCAAAATTTGCCTCCCGACCGAATTAACCAAGCAAAGTGAGGTTAGAAACGTCATTTTCGGTTCCTAGATGCAAAAAATACTTTACCATACTCGTTACGCAATATACTATTTTTTGCCAGGCCCATACTACCTAGAGCCAATGATAGTGAGACACGAGTCGGTCCTAACCGAATGCACTCGAGCATTCCCGAACATTTCTATGAAATACTCCTGACTCTTGTACTTTAACAAAAAATATCAAAAATTAAATGTGTCCATTTCACCCTTCATGTCCTTTCTACTTCACCTTCTGCTAATTATTTCCCACTAATTTTCATTTAATTCTAATTCTTTCTTAGATATGAATAATCGAACGAGTAGCGTAACGGTTCCTTTTCGACTACCCCCAATTTTTGATATGTCACGACCTAGTATCGCAATATTACTCTGTATATTCGATTTACCAGTGCTGTACTCAAGCTATGCTTATTTATCAACATACAGTATACATTATTGCTTAATCACTTATCTCTGTGCTCAGCTGAAAATTCTATCGTATAATATCAAAAATTTAAAAATTACAAAAGGCGATACTCTTCATGATGTTCTTGGTGCAATTGTTTGGAAGCAGTATATCGTGAGGAAGTAAGTAAAAATATTTAGTAATAAATTTCTTTTTTCCTCTCAAGTATCTATTAATTTTTGAATATCATTGTTGGTTTCTTGAGGATTGCAAAAAGAATGGACAAGTGGTCATCTGTATGTCTTCTATATGAGCTCTTCACAACGACACTTCTCATTGGAGTACTCGCCTATCACATAATGGCGGTAAAACATTAAATCAGTAGTGAAGTGATGAAGTAAAATCATTCCAAGTCAGTTTAATTGATGAAGAAATAATTAAAAATTGCATTATTTCAGAATATCGAATCGATGGATGGTGTTGACATGCTAACATTGCTGATATACCTTACCAGTGTTACATCATGCATGTTTATTAATTGTTACATGGGTGAATATCTGCAAACTGAGGTAGAAAATTATATTTATGAGCTATTTCATATGAATTATATCAGATACAATGAGTTTCCTCCACGAAAAAAGTTCTATCCTAAAATGTAAGCAGATATAATTTATTATAATTACTTATATTCCTATGATATGTGCAGTTATATCTGCGAAGTTATATTTTTTCAATAATTTATCCAGTTATAATGAAAATTATATTTTCATATGATTGAAATTATAACAAGATATATTTTTATATGTGTCTTTGATAATATATCTCAGGATATATGAAGCTAAAATATGTCTGCCTATTATCATCAAATTATAACCGTGGTTAAGTCTGCTGATTATAAAAGGAATTATATAAATATATATGCTAAGATATATTATTCATAATTGAAATGTAACCACAGATAGATCTACAGAATGAATAAAAGAAGTTATGAAAATAAATATGCTCCGATATATATTTGTGAGCTATAATTGAATTATAAGTGCAGATAGATCTTCAGGATTACAATCATAACATCTGTCATTTTTTTATAAAGTTATTCAGAATGATTACAGCTCTCTCTTGTTATTCGTCATAATTAAATAATGAATTTCTGGAAAATTATGTTCATGTAGACAGTCCAAGTCATCGAAATTAGAATAGCGTGTGTAGATCCGGGGTAGAAAGCGTAGGCTTAGTAATCGTAGGGTCGAGCGTTCAAATCCTCTAAATTGAAAGAATTTTCATGCAAAAAAAATCGTATTTCAGGTAGCAAAGCAATAGAGAAGTGTCTTAGAAGGGTAATCATTGCTCTCAAACAAACGTGATGTAGCAAAATTGCTCATTATTTTGGATAAAAATTCTATTTTGGTAGCGATCACTGAGATTATTCTCTTACCGACTCAGTGTCGGTTTCACCCTCAGTTTCGATGTCAGAATTTATAATAAAAATTATAATTGTAGTATTAGAATTCAGATGAGAAGACCAAAATATATCCTAGAAATATAAGAAAATGGCAAAATATCCCATATCTTGGAATTATTTCTTTTTATAATCTAAAATCTATTTTTACTCATATTTGAGGATATATTTTTAGCTTCATTTCAGGATATAATTTTTTTCGTTGGGGTTTATAGGCTATTTTCTGTAAAATATTCACAACTATCCATTTTACCTGTATCTGCAGGCTGAAAATGTACTTTTCGCATATATTGAGTGTAATCTGCACGAGATGCCACTGGTTTATCGTGAAGGAATGATAATTTGTATGCTGCAAGCCAAAACTCTGCCACAAGTAACAGCTGGAAAGATCTATGTATATTCAATGGAAGGTTTTACTCGTGTAAGAATTTTTGAGAAATCATTTTTTAATTATCTGAAATTTATAATCATTTTTAATTTACACAGATTATAAAATCGTCGATGACTTATGTTTCAATGCTGAAAACTATGATTTAATCCCTAGCGGACCTGATTCATGGTGATTTATGGTAAATCACAGTGAATTTCAAGGTATCTCAATCATGGTGAATCACCGTAATTCACGGTAAATCACGGTGATTCACCATGATTTAGATGCAGTAGTTGCGTAGTGATCACGGTGAGTTTACCGTGCTTCACAGTGAAACTTTGCAGATTTAAATCACGGTGAATCACTGTGATGTATGGTGAAACACCCTAACTCGGTATTTCATGGTACAATCAATCAAGGGAGAATTCAAAAATGGCGACTTTTTGGCAGTTCATTATCATCGGTAGTCTCTGAGGTTATAAGCAGTTTCACCATACACGTAGATAAACATTAGTATTATTAGATCAAAAATTGGGACAATTGTTATTAATATTGAATCATTCATGAACTTCTTGAGAAACTTGACATAAAATATTATTTGACTGAAATATTTGAAGCTGTTTGGATGATATTGAGGTTATGTCAGAGATAACATGGCATTTAAAAAATATGTCTTGATTCAACGGGAAAATTCATCTCGAAATGAGATCCTGCGTGCGAGCAAAGTTTACATCGAAGAGTGGTAAGATAAGAAGCGAAGTTATAACCCTTCACCTATGGTAGAAAAATTCATGAAAACACATCTCACGTCGTGTTCACCGTGAATCACCGAACTTTGCAGTTTGAGCATTCCAATGATTCACGGTGATTCACTGTGATTAACGGTGAATCACTGAAATGATCAAACTGTAAAGTTCGGTGATTCACGGGAATGATTGAACTTCAAAGTTAGATAATTCCGGTGATTCAACATAAATCACCCTGATCCACGGTGAATCACCAAATTTTATGGTTTGATAATTTCGGTTATTCGCGGTGATATCACCGTGCTTCACGGTGAATCAGGTCCGCTAGGGAATTCAATCTACTGATGTATTTTCGAATAGATAGATGCGAATAACAGTCATTTCATTGGCTGAATTATATTCTAGTTTTCCCACCTGTAGTCAAGGAAAATAAATGCTCATGCTTTGAGCTTTTTGTTAAAGAATAATAGCATGAAAGGAATCAAATTCAATTTTCAAATATATTCCGAATATTTACGCAACATAATTTTGATTATCCGCAATTTAATAAAATAGCTTCTTTCAGGAACAACTAAATAAATGAATTCATAAATGACTGGAAACATCGAGAACTGCTCTTTTTAAAAAATGTCTGTATGTGTGTGTGTGTGTGTGTGTGTGATGGATTTTTCGCTTTATTCTGAAACGAGGCTATCTAGCGATCTGAAAATTTGACGGTATATTTGCTATGTGTGCCCCAAGTGCTCACAAAAATTTGAGCTGATTCGGTCCCATAATTAATATTCAGAAACTGAGGTAAGTTCTTGACTAATTAATTGAGATTTTGATTAACTTACTTCTTCAATTCATTGATTCATTACCAAAGGCAATCAATTTTTCCAAAGCGTTTTCCGAATGCAATTGGAATAATCTGCCGATTTCTTATCCAGAAGCATTTGTGATATGCATGGTACAGGTCCAAATTCCATTGAAGATGACAGCTGGAAAGTTTCATAGATATTCATTGAGTGCTCTCACAAGTGTAAGAATTTGAAAAATTGGTTTTCACTTGATAACTATTTTTATTTGGATTTTTTACATTATTACAGATTCTCAAATCGTCGGGAACTTATGTGTCAATGTTGAGAGAAATAGTTTGAATTTTTATATACTGCTTTTGATGAACGTTTTCTTTTTCATATGAACAACTATTTTAACACGAAATAAATATTCCCCGTTATTTTATTAAGTATGATGTATTACTCCTGGTATTTTGAATAAAATCCACAAATTATCATGGAACAATTGCACTTTTATTCAAAAAATTGGGAAAACACTTTGGATTCATCAAATGTTTCCTTCAGTTTTTTGCATTGTAAGAAATCGACAATTCCGGATAGATAATGCAGAAAATATTCTTGATGTTCTCGTTATTATTGTTCTGAAGTCACTAAATGCATGGATTCTTTCTGTATACTCGCCGACCCCCTTTACAATGTATGAACCTATCCCTCACAACAATTTTCCTGCAATCATTATGCAATTGCGACTCGATATCAATTATTCTATAGTCGATGGATAATCTTGGAGCATGATCGTGCATTTCTTCCAGGAAATCGAATGAATAAATAATGAATTGTTTGCAAGCTTATGGGGTAACATTTTCCTGTGTTTTTCCCCTTCCTCATTGTACATTCGCACCAGCTTAGGTGCTTATCCTCATCGCAATGACATTCAGTACTTCGCTCCAAGTAATGTTGCAATAAGTTACGCTTACAAAATTTAAGACGAAATGATGCAAAAATCACGCGAAAAAATTTTCAAGAGACCTTTTTAGTAGTTTTTTGAATTCTCTACAAGAAAAAGGTCTTTTTAGACTTTTTCGTTGATTTACTCAATTGAGAGATATTTACAAAAGAAGTTGTTTGTGATTTTTCAACTTATTTTATCAGAATTCAAAGTTGAGATTGAAGCACAAATGAAATTTTTAGAATAATAATGAAATTAGCGTACACATGACAATTTTTGGATTTTATTTCAATCAAATAAATTATCAAAAAAAAAAAAAATCACATTTCCTAGTTTTTTTAATTTTCTACATGTGCAGATTTTTTATTTTTTTGGAAAATAATTTATTCGTTGGAAGGAGAATAGATTAGAACAATCGTCAGATATCTGCGTTTTTTCGTATCATTTTTTAATAATTCTTTTTTTCTGGGTTTGAGGAACGATTCAATGAAGCTGAAAAAATACTTGAGTATGTGAGTAAACCCATTGTGTTTGTTGGTGCATGGCCCATGAGTGTAACAAGAAGCAGTTGGATAAGACTCATTGTGTATTACATGTATTATGGTACAAGAGTATTCGGATTATTTTTTGAACTCTTTATGGTGTTCAGTAGCTTCGAGAAGATCATTGAAAATCTTACAGTGACTTGTACGCAAAGCTGCATTTTACTGAGAGTCACAACACTGAGATTCAGTACAGCTATGTCCGATGTTATCAATGAAATTTACAAATTTCATGGAATTCAGCAGTTTGAAGATACGGAAGAATGTGAAATTTTCATCAAGTGCACTGAGAATGTCCGGAAATTTCATAAAATCATGATATGGCTTGTTACTGCTTGTGCAGTTTCTTGGTATATCACGTCTATACGAAATTATTATTATGCAAGTGAGTGATTTTTCCTGTTTTTTATTGGGGAAAGTGGAGAAAAATGTGGATTTTGATGAGAGGACTTGAGATGCAATTTTTTTCAATGATTTCTTTGGAAAGCTGAGGAAATTTCCGGTGGAACACATCTGACAAAATTGATTTTTTTGCATTTTTCTTACTAAATTCTACTTTAAATACGGAAAAAGGGTCAAAAGCTCTTTTTTCACTTTTTCGAAGATATTTCGAAACGAAAGGGCTTTATCCTTAAATCTTGACTGATGAAATTGATTTTTTTTACGAAATCATGAAAAAAAATTATCTCAAATATTTTCACTAATTTCAAGCAATTTTCATAAATACATGTTTATAAAATTGAAATGTTTAATTCTTATTATCTCACAGGTATAAATAATCAAACAAGTGGCTTAACAATTCCATTTCGACTACCGCCATTTTTCGATATGTCGCGACTTGATCTTGCAATATTTCTCTATATCTTCGATTTACCAATGCTATACTCAAGCTCTTGTTATTTATCAACATACAGTATACATTATTGCTTAATAAGTTATCTCTGTGCTCAGTTGAAAATTCTATCCTATAGAATTAAGAATTTAAAAATTAAAAAAGGCGATACTCTTCATGATGTTCTTGGTGCAATTGTTTGGAAGCAGTATATCGTGAGGAAGTGAGTAAAAATATTCAGTCATAAATCTTTTTTTCCTCTTAAATATAATTAAGAGAAAAAAAACTGATTACATGATCAAATGTTACATGATTGATGCACAATTAATGCATATTTAGGTTACCAATAGTACATGTTTTATGCCGAAGACACTCGTGCACTAATAGTGCATGATTCATGCACAAGAAGTTCATAATTCATGGTCAACTTTTTCGGTATGATATCCTATTAATTTCTGATTATCATTGTTGGTTTATTGAGGATAGCAAAAGAAATGGACAAGTGGTCATCTATATGTCTTCTGTATGAGCTCTTCACTACAACACTTCTCATCGGACTCCTCTCCTATCACATAATGGCGGTAAAACATTAATTCACTAGTGAAATGATGAAATGGAACTATTTCAAGTCAGTTTTAATTGATGAAGAAATCGATTAAAAATTGAATTATTTCAGAATATCGAATCGATGGATGGTATCGACATGCTAACATTGCTGATATACCTTTCCAGTGTTACATCATGCATGTTCATCAATTGTTACATGGGTGAATATCTACAAACTGAGGTAAAGAATCATATGATGATATTTATCCTCGCCTCAGAATCAAAGTGGCGTAAGTGCCATATATATGCTTATACACAGCACTTACGCCACTTTATTCTTAAGGTTACGATATGAGACATTTCCTGTACAATATTTATATCTATTCATATCACCTGTATCTGCAGGCCGAAAATGTACTGTACGCATATATTGAGTGTCATTTGCACGATATGCCACTGATTTATCGACAGGGAATGATAATTTGTATGCTGCAAGCCAAAACTCTGCCACAAGTCACAGCTGGAAAGATTTACATTTATTCATTGGAAGGTTTTACTCGTGTAAGAATAAAATAATTCACTTGGAAAAAAATGAACAGATCTGATTAGATCCAGATCTGATATGATCTGATTCACTGAAATGCCATGTCTGCTTCAATTATGTCTAATGAGATCTGGGCTGATATGAGCAGTCTAACTGCGCAATATATCAGATCTATTAGGATTCGATTCTGGATCTAGTAGGATCTGCTTCTAAATCTATTAGGATCCGATTCTAGATCTATTGGGATCTGCTTCTAGATCTATTAGGATCTGGGTCTACATCTATTAGGATCTGATCTGATCCAACCAGGTGATATTGAGCAGCATCTCAGATACATCTGAATCAAAATTGGATTTGATCTGATCTGAATGCACGTGCTATGTCTAGAAACAGCTGTTCCAACCATATCTGATCAGATACGGTTTGATCTGAGTGGATAACTTTGGATCAAATATTGAATCCATTCGGATCGAAGCTGATTCAATTTGATCTGTTCATTTTTTTCCGGGCATTAAATATGCATTTTTTTTGGTTATTTTATCAACTTTTCTACTCTACGCAGATCATGAAATCGTCTATGGCTTACGTTTCAATGCTGAAAACCATGCTTTAGTCTAATTTATCGATGTAATTTTGATTAAATAAATGCAAATATCAGTCACTCCATTGTCTCAACTACTTTCTACTTTTCCCCCACTTTTATTTGAGGAAAAAAAAATCTTATGCTCTACCCTTTTCGCTTAACAATAATAGCATGAAAGAAGTCAAATCAAATTGTTCGATATTTTATGAACATATCACGCAATTAAATTTCAATGGTTTTTAATTTAATTGAATAGCTTCTTCTAGAAATATGTTAGAAATAAAGTAGAATAGCACATTTTCTGTAAGAACCGTTTTCGTAGATATTTTTTTCATTCACAAAATCAAATTTGGTGGAGTTTTCGGTAATTCACTGGTTTTACTCTGCGAAATATATTGAAAATTTTTAATTATTTTACCGAATTTTTTCAATTGACTTGATGTGCTTTGATCTAGTAGAGACCCTGGTGGAAATTTGGCTGTAATCTACTGACAGATTCCATCTGAATCTTTCAGATAAATTCATCAGAATCTTACAAAAGATGACGATTTATGATAAAACTTGATATGTTTTGATGAAGAATGTCGAAACCCACATATTCTTTCAATTTCTGATGGAATCTGTCGTTTTCTGATCGGAGATTCGGACGGTTTGTCAGAATATGACAGAATCTGTCATACAATATTTAGTAACGACTTCTGTCAATATTTTTCAGAATCTGCTATATTCTGAAACATAGATTACGTAAAATCTCAGAAAATGACGAATTTTGTCGGTTTTCGAAAGATTCTAACATTTGATGACAAAAAAACTCATGTTCTGTGAGTATCTGACACTTTCGTTCGGGTTAATAGGATACAGGTTCTGTACGAACAGTGAATGGAATTTTTGTGTGCGCTGAATGAAATTGTCTAAATATTTGAATGATTTTGATCTATATTGAATACTTTTACGATCCCAGTAATAAGTTATTTTCTTTTTATAGGAACGAAGTAATTGTAACAGAACTTTTTCTTATCTTAACTAGTCGTACACTGCCATTTTGTGACTAAATTGGCATAGTAAAAAACTTGATAGTTTTCAGAAAAGAACTTAAACGAGTTTTAATATTCTCAACAGGATCACAACTTCATGAAGTCGTCACCGTAGTGATGAGAGTGAGTCAAAAGAGCGTGAAGAATATAATTATAATAGATGTGAAATAACTAGATCATGCGAATTTTTACAGAATCTGGAGTTTTTTGACGATAGATTCTTCGTCACAATTGATGAAAATTTCTCAGAAAATTACGAATAATTTTCAATAGAACATCACATTGGTTGACATTAATTATTAGATTCTGACAGAATCGGACATTTTCCGATAGCATAATTGCCGACAGTTATCGACAGAAATCATCAATTTTTTCTTGTGAATTCTAAAAGATAATGTTTATTTTATGATGAAAATTCAACAGAATTTTTCAGAATCGGACAGAAAACATTCTGAGAAATTCTGACATAATTTGACAATTTCAAATTTCAGTTTCTGACAAAATCTGTTGAAATATATGATAATCGGCCATATTTTGACAGAATCTGTTGTTTTTGTCAGATTTTGTCATTTTCTGATCAATTCTTACGGTTCAATTTCCACCAGGGGATCGGTAGCAAGATGTCGATGCAAGCAGAGAAAATCCTAATTACATTTTTCCCAAAAAACAACGAACTTTTGTTGGAAGTCACTAACCAATTGAATCGAAAAGTAACAATTAAATGAAATTGAGATTATCACCACGTTTTGCGTAACCCGAGGCCACGACGGGGACGTAGTGGTGCATCGGCCTCAAAAAAACCTAACACGACTTATTCTATGCGACACTCGGGATTTTGATGAAGAAATTTATTGACTAGAAACACTACCCACCTTCCTTGGACTTCAAAAATTAAATTTTTTTAATTATGAAGAAAACAAGTACATAGAGCATTAAAATACCTACTTTTTTTCTAGTCAATAACTTGTACACATCGCGAGGAACAACATCAATCTAATTATAAATTGAAACGAAAAAAAATTTGAAAAAAAAACCTCAATAACTTTAATACGGATTGAATGAAACTTCGAAATATTCATCTGAGATTTAGATTTTCCACGAAAAATCACCCGCAGTGGTGGCAACTAACTTTTAATACAAAACACACAGTTTTGATGTTTCACTGCAAACAACCAAAATTATACTGGCCTAGATGAGGCCAATGTGGTTGATTTACCAAATTTACCATTCCCTAAGACCATTGGTCTCTGTTTATCATTGTGTTTTCACACCAACTGTCTTTTTCAGGAAGAAATCGATTATTTCATGACTACTTCACCTCTCATCCAGCCCCCTCTCCCCACTCAATCAAAACATTAGACTCTACTTTCTTTTGAATTTATTATTTTTCCATATTACTCTGAAATGAAACTTTAATAAAGTTAGAATGTTACATTCTTCGAAATTAACAACTCAACTTATTATGCAAAAAAAAATTATAAAATCAAGATTTTCAAAAACCAAACTCGATGCGAACCGAGAATGGGTGCACCGAATAAGGTGGACGAAAAAAATTGTATAGAAAACCTTAAAAACACTAATTTTCAGTTGGCACAGCTATATCATAGAATTACCGAAATTTCACTATCTTGTACAAGCCGACTCCTCTTGGTCTGTCTCTTCTCTTCTGCATAAAATGACTATTGAACGTTCTTTCTGTGCATTTTTGCAGACCCTCAGACCTTAGACTTTCCTGCATTTTTTATTAGAAAAAAAAAACTTCATGCACCCAGAAGAAAATACATTTGTTTCAAACTTTTTTTTTAGCTCCTCCATTTTTGTAACATTGTATGAGAATTTCCAAGAAATATAGTGCATTTATCATGATTCCGGAGAAACTTTTCACACGCACAGTTGTTCAATTCCCACGAGGGGTTCTTCCGCCTTTTGGATCAGATTTTCTTACTGCAGTCTGTATTTTTACCACGATGGATGGAGATCGAACACTAGAAATTCAAAAAGAACTGAAGGAAGCAAAAGGCGCACTTACTCATGTTAGTTTACCGCTGACAGTCTTTGGCCTGTGGCCAGTTAATATCACAAGAGGCAGTAATATGAGACTCATAATGTACATGATATATCACAGCATTCAAGTTACCCTAGAATTAATTGATCTTGCAATGGTTTCTGGAAATTTGGGAAAAATGATCGATAATCTCATGGTTACGGGTTATCAAACAGCACTTGCTGCACGTCTTCTTACAGTGAGATTCCATAAATCCATGCATCGTGTTATCGAGCAGTTTGATGAATTGCATGAAGATAAAAATTTTAAGAATAATACTGAAATTGAGATTTTTATAAGTTATGGAAAAAGTGCTAGGAGATTTCATAAAATGATGCTGTGGCCAGCAAGCATATTGGCTGTCACCTGGTTCACTAAACCATTGCAGAATTGGGTTTTCGCAAGTAAATGATAGCATTCAATATATATAGCATTCTATATTCAGTTTATATATATATATATTCAAACTGATTTATTTTGAACATAATAATTTTATGATCATGTTCAATAAAATATCTCGGAAACTAAGCGAGATAGGGCAAATTTTAATAGAGATCTCCCTTATAGAGAAGAATCAAAGTTTCAAAAAATGTTTCATGAAAATTTCACTAACTCGCTTAGTTTCCGAGATATTCGAGTTTAATATTTCTACTACTTGAAGTGCTACAGAACGAGAGCGTTCCACTGGCAGTACCATCTCCATTTCCGGCGATAGTCGATCTGTCAAGGCTTGACATAGCTATAATGCTCCACATTGCTGATTTACCACTGAACTGGTTCACTATTTGCTACATAACATCATACAGCATACAGTTCACATTTGTCAGTTACCTTTGTGCGCAGTTATCAATATTAATTTATAGAGTTAAAAATTTGAAATTCAGCGAGTTCAATACAATAGGCGAAGTGTTTGGTCATCTTGTGGAACTGCATATTCAGATAATCCAGTGAGTTGAAGTAAAATTAAAATGACTCTGATTAAGTAATCAGAGTCATTTTCATTGTACTTGAAAACTTATGAAAACTTGTGAAATCTTTATTGAAAACTTGCGAAACCTTTTATTTTGAAGAATTTCGAAGGATTTGGATGATTCTACTTGTCTTGCTCTTCTTTATGAGCTCTTTGATACAACTGTTATTATTGGCTTGCTCTCGTTGAACATCATGCTAGTCAGTATTTTTGTTCAATTTAATTCATTTGCCTTCCAGCTTTTTACATATTCTAGCCTGCGATTTTCCACTCATTATTCATTTAAATTTTCATCAATTTAATAAATATGGATATGAAACAATTCTGTACCGTATTTACAAAATGCTTATTCTCGAGTTTTATGAAGAAAAAATGTTCGTGCACATCAAAAGTTACTCCATCCACGGAATGTTTGGTAAGTGGAAAAGTTCGTTGACGAATGATATTTTCACGTACGAATGTTCTTCATTAACGGAGATTCAAATAAAACACACAAACAGAGAGCTGAACAATGTCTCCATTGATCCATTGATCGTAGATAATTTCCGAATAGATGTTCATCTTCATGTTCTCGAGGACTCGGAAGTATTTTCAATTAAAAGATATGAAGAAAAAGGAAAGAAACTCTGATTCTTCATTAACATTTTTTCTAGGAGCGTCGTTTGAATCGTCGTTAGCGAAATGCATTTGTATTCGAAGTTATCATTCATCAACGAACTTTTCCGCTACGCCGAATGCTGTTCGTGAATGGGGCCACTTTTGTGCACACTCGAATGGAAAAACTATATATAGCTATAAATATATGGGAAAATATAACGCTAATATAAAACATTATGCAAGAAGTTATATATAATTCCTTCCTTATAGAATTTTTCGTTTCCATTCCTTATAAAATTTTTCTAGTATATGAGGCATTCCACGCTATTTCACTCGATTTTCGGGTCGTATTGTTTGATTTTTCTCATTTTTTGATATGTTGTGGAAATGCTCAAGACAAGTCATTTCTCACAAAAAAAACCCCAAAAAATTTTTTTTGAAAATTTTACGACCATTTTCATTTTTGGAAAAACGCTGTTGGTGCTCATTTTTCTCCAGCTTCAAATGCTCATATCTCATTGAATATTAATCATATGGAAAAAGTGGAGTAATACTTTTGTGTGGGGAAAGATTAAAGAATTGCATTTACATTTTTTATAATGATCGAAACGCGATTTTTCTATTTTTTATTAACTATTCAAATAAACAAATTGATGAAAATTATCGAATACATGCTCGCAAAAATCTGAAAAAAATATATGTGGAAGATTGATTTATTTCTGATTTTTCTGTAAATTTCTGCGATACACTCTCCGACCGTTCGTGAGAAATCGCTTTTTTTATGTTTTTGCGCGATCCGAAGCCGCTGCCGAAGGACTGTGCCCATGCGCACAACGTTTGAGTTGTCAATCACGTCCTCACTGGCGCGAAAATTGAGTACTCTCTACTGCTGAGTTTTTGGAATCATAATTGACACATGTAGACTGAGGGTATTATTCTCAATTTTCATACTATGAACATTCTGAATAATACCCTCGAGGCCTTATTTGCCATTTCCACAACATATCAAAAAATTAGAAAAATCAAAAAATACGACCCAGAAATCGAGTGAAATAGCGTGGAATGCCTCATATACATGTGTATTTGTATTTGTTTTACTGCAATAATTACATTGTGTGATTGGGCATAGATTACTGTGTCGTCCGCGAAGAGAGCCGTTTCAGTTTTAGGAAATGTTGGGATATCATTTAGATAAATATTGAAAAGTTTGGGTCCCAAGATTGAGCCCTGGGGTACCCCTGCTTTTATTTTTCTTTCCCATGATGGTTCATCATTTATTGTGACAATCAGGTGTCATTCTCTTAGAGTCTGTCACCTAACTATCCTAGACGTTAGGACATTTCATACTTTTAGAATTAAATTTGATCCTCATAACTTTATCGCCATTCACCTTGTTCGGGGAAATGCAATTTGATCGGAATTGTTCAGAAGTTATTTGATAATGTGAAATAATCTAATGATGTCAAAGGATAAAAATAAAATTGAAGCCTTGGCAGTAGCAGTATCAGACTACTTTCTACGGAAATTTTTTTATATTGGAATTCATTTTTGTTTCGTGTTAGAAATTGATTTTCATGGGAAATTGAAACTCGCCCGAAAAAAAATTTTTCGTTTAAAAATCTTTCGTATATGAAACACATTTCCCATACGAATGAAATATTCCCAACATTCGAGAATAGACCCCCAGCTGAAATAATACGGTGGGGAACTCTTCATTACCCGACTCAAGTCGTTAGATTGCTTTGAATGACCAGTCTAAGGTTAAAAACACTTGTATCTTCAGTTGACTCTAAGATACTCCACGAAAATTCAATAAATTTATTACAGAATCTCAACTCAGCAGCAATTACTGAACTCAGTCCATTAATTGCCTACATAATTCTCATGTTAGCACTCGTTTATGCTAACTGTTACATGGGAGAATATCTGGAAACCGAGGTATGCACTATATAATAAATTAATTCAATAAAATCAGTAGCAAAATCCTATCAATCATATAGGGCAATTTTGTCCTGATCCTTTTTTGTAGCTCTTGAGATTTTCTTACAAAAAAGGACTGAGATAAAATTACACTATATCACTTAATTCTCGAGATATTCAGCAGAAGATATGTAAATGACAAATCAACTTATTATTTTCATTGAATTTATCACTTCAGTCAATGAAACTTCTCACAGCTTACTACGAATACGATTGGAATAATTTACCCGTGTCCTATCAAAGGGCTTTTATAATATGCATGGTGCAAGCGCAGATGCCACTGCAAATGACAGCAGGAAAATTCTACAAATTCTCATTAAAAGGCTTCACGAGTGTAAGAAATATTTAAACTCATTTTTTTGAATACAAAAGCCTCGTAAATTATTATTTTCACAGATTTTAAAGACATCAATGGCTTACGTATCGATGCTAAGAACAATGATATGATGGAAGAATGAAGAATTCAATTAGTAAGGGCCAGTTTCCGGGAGTAAAATTAGTGTTAACTTTGGTTTAGCTTAACATTGGTTCAGCTTAAACCACGGTTATCGTAACTCTGGATTAACAAGAAAAATGGACGAACAACAGTGATACCACCACTGATTGCAGCTGTCAAAGGTGTTCCTCATCACCTCATCGCTGGAAGCTCACTGTTTACAGTGAGGTTTGAATGTTTTCGTTGTGGTACCACTGATCCCGCCATCTTTCTTTTCCAAACGAGAGTTACGCTAAGGGCTCAAGCACAATGATAAAACCGTTCGGTTAAAACCTACAAATGACGTCATATGTAGGAACATGAGACCGGACTGAACGAGGACTGTGGACTTGGATTGCGTTAATGGCGACTGTTTACCGTGAGATAATTGATTAATTGTGTGGAAAATAAAGTAGAATACTGTTGAGTGTCTCCAAAATTTGTCAATTTGACAATTATTTTCTAAAATAAGCGAACCGTTGACTAATTCAAATTTCAACAGCTGAAAAGTAGAGGGCGCGAGCATCTATTCCATTTCCATTTCGTTCCTCGATATGACGTCATAAGAGGTTTCTAACCGGACGGTTTTATCATTGTGCTTGAGCCCTAACTGTGGTTCATGTTAAACCAGAGCTAAGCTGACCCGCAGTTAGCGCTAATTTTCCTCCCGGAAACTGGGCCTAAATCGAATGAAACTCTTATTGAATTATTTGGTTTAGCAATTGGAAATTACAATCGTACCTTATATATTATGAATTTTGCAAAAACTCTATTTATAAAAAATCACAGAAGCCCCTGAGCCTAAAAGCAGGAAAGCTTAGCACTCTTTATATCTATCAAGTGTCACATCATCCATGTTTATCAATTGTTACATGGGTGAATAAAAGCAAACTAAAATAAAGAATCATATTTTTGCCTTAAAAACAAAGTGACGTAAGTGCTATGTTTCTAAGATGCCAATACACCAATCACACAGTAAGATTACTGTACAATATTTAAATCTATTTATTTCACCAGTATCTGCAGGCTGAAAAAGTACTATACGCATATATTGAATGTAATTGGTACGAGATGCTACTAAAATAATTCATTAAATATTCATTTTTTTTTGTAATTTATTATTTTTTCTACTTTATGCAGTTTATAAAATCGTCTATGGCTTACGTTTCAATTGTGAAATTCAATCTGTTGACGTAATTCTGAACAAATGCCAATACCAGTCACTCCATCACCTCAATAATTTTCTATTTTTCGGTCACTTTTATTTGAGGAAAAAAAAAGTGCTTATGCACTACACTTTTTACTGAACAATAATGGCACAAAAGTTGCTAAATTATATTGCTGAATATGTTATGAACATTGCACGCAATTAAATTTTAATTGTTCTCAATTTATCGAGTGACATTTGGCACACGATGGGATGTGTCAAGAAACCTAGAAAATGTTGAACACAATTCATTTTGCCCTGTATTTCGAGATAGAATATCATTATTCGGATTTGTCTTGATGATGTCCCATTGATCACAATTTTCATCTGATTCAGATTTTTCTTATTCTTACTAATATTCGGTAGCCTTTCGAGCATAAAATTGGATATCCATTTTATATTACAGATTATATATCACTAGAGAATGCATTTTTTCTACAATTCGAAGAATTGGGAATATTTCAATCAGAGAATAAGTGAATAAAAAAAATTCATTTCCTCGTGATCTATAATCTGTAATATAAAACAGATACCTAGGGCCAGGAAGTTCGGTCTTGGTTATGACCAGACTTAGCCGCTTAAGATGATATTTGTTTTTCCATTCAGAAATCTCAAAGTGATAGTTCTGAATGAGTGTGACGTTTTTGAAGAGAGAATTTGTATATTAAGCACGTGAAATTGGACATTTTGTCCGAGTGCTTCTCGAGGAATTTTGAAAAATATGAATTATTGCCGCTAATGCATCGCAAGTGCGTCAATTTTTCATTTTACGCGTGTAAATATCAATAACTCACATTTTCCAAAATTCCTCTTGAGTTATCTAATAATTCCTACATCACGCTCTGACTAAACATCCAATTCTTTTTCCACGTATTCAAGATACAAATTCTCACGTCAATAACGCCACACGAATTTAGAAATGTCACTTTGAAATTTCTGAATAGAAGCATATATTATCTTACGAAGCTAAATTGCAGTCTGGTCAAAACCGAGATCGAAAGTCCTGGGCCTACAGATACTCAATTTTATCCTCAGAGGGCTAACGAGTATTAAAAAAAAAAAAAAATCTGAATCCGATCAAAATTGTAGTCCGTGAGGCATTATCAAGATAAACCCGAATAACGACGTTTCATCTTGAAATCCGGAGCAAAATGGATTGTGTTCAATATTTTTGAGGTTTCCTTGACAGATCCGAATATGTGCTAAATGTCACTCGATGGATCTCTTTGTTAACCAAAGACTTTTGAATTTCACCGTAATTTCCCCTTAAGTAGCTTCTTTTATGAATATCACGGAAATCAAACAGGATTTTTAAAAAGGACTTTATTGAAGCTCTTTTGTTCTACTACTACTATAAAAAAAAAGAATTTGGTGGAAATTCCGCTATTTTGCACAAGTCGACTCTTCCGATCTACTTCTTTCCTTCTGCACAAAACGACTATTGAACGTTCTTTCTTCGCGCTTTCGCAGACCCTCTGACTTCAGAGATTCCTGCATTTTTCATTAGCAAAGAGACACGTCGTGCGACCAAAAGAAAGTGCACTTGTTCCGAACTTTTTCCTCAATTCTTCCATTGTTGTAAGAATGCGTAAGGATTTCCAAGAAATCTGGTGCATTTATCATGACTTCCGTGGAACTTGTCACACGCACAGTTGTTCGATTCACATGAAGGGTTCTTCCGTTTTTCGGATTGGATTTTCTTACGGCAGTCTGTATTTTCACCATGATGGATAAAGATCGAACATTAGAGATTCAGAAAGAACTTAAGGAAGCAAAAGGCGCACTTACTCATGTTAGTTTACCGCTGACAGTCTTTGGCCTGTGGCCAGTTAATATCACAAGAGGCAGTAAAATAAGACTCATGATGTACATGATATATCACAGCATTCAAGTTACTCTAGAATTTATTGATCTCGCTATGGTTTCTGGACAATTGGCGAGAATGATTGATAATCTAATGGTGACGGGCTTTCAAACAGCACTTGGTGCACGTATTAATACAGTGAGATTTCACAAATCTATGCATCGTGTTATTGAACAACTTGATAAATTACATGAGGACAAAAATTTTAGAAATAATGATGAAATTGAAATTTTTATAACTTATGGAAAAAGTGCTAGGAGATTTCATAAAATGATGCTTTGGCCAGCATGTATGTGTGCTATCACCTGGTTTACTACGCCTTTGCAAAATTATTTTTTTGCAAGTAAGTAATAACATTAAATATCATTCAATTCGTTTCTTTTATATTTAAAAAGATTTGATATGGAATAAAAAAATTGATGATCATTCTCGATAGAATATTTTGGAAGCTAAGCGAAATGGCTAAATTATTGGAGGAACCTTTTTATATATGATTACCTGGGGGGGGGGGGGGGGGAATTATATATATTCCTTTATAATTATACATGATTGATACAGAATATATATATTATTATATATGATTATGTATATTTATATATAATTATATATATATTTTTTCACTCGGCCAGATATAGTTAGATATCATTACCTATGATTATACCAAAAAAAATTTCCTGTCTTAGTTTGAGAAAAATATTCAAATCTAATTTTTCTACTACTAAATAATTACTTGAAGTGATACAGAACGAGAGTGTTCCACTGACAGTACCATTTCCATTTCCGGCGATTCTTGATCTGTCAAGGCTTGACATAGTCATAATGATCTACATTGCTGATTTACCAATGATGTGGATGACTGTATGCTATTTGGCATCATACAGTATACAGTTTACATTTGTCAGTTACATTTGTGCGCAATTATCAATATTAACTTATAGAGTTAAAAACTTGAAATTTAGCGAGTTTACGACAATGGGCGAAGTGTTTGGTCATCTTGTAGAACTGCATATTCAGATAATCCAGTGAGTTGAAGTTTCTGATAATTCTAATATGTTATTTTAAAAAAAGTGAAATCTTTGATTTTGAAGAATTTCGAAAGATTTGGATGATTCTACGTGTCTGGCTCTCATGTATGAGCTTTTTGATACAACTGTCATCATTGGTCTGCTCTCATTGAATATCATGCTAGTAAGTGGATGTCTTCATAATTAGAACCACTCGCATTAATTAACTCTGAGATATTTCACTTCTGAGAAAATTTGATAAATTCATTGCAGAATCTTGACTCAGCAGAAGCAGCTGTACTCAGTACATTAATAGTCTACATAATTCTCATGCTGGCACTAGTTTATGCTAATTGCTACATGGGAGAATATCTGGAAACCGAGGTATGCAAGATATAGTAAATTAATTGAATAAATTCAGTAGTAAAAAGGTGATAAATCAATTTTTTTTACCAATATTCTTTAGAGAATATCTCGGAAATTTAGCGAGATAGGGTAATTCTCTCTTTAGACTTCTTTTATAGCTCTTAAATTTTTCTGAAGAAAAAAAAAATTCGAGTGAAATTATGCTATCGTACTTAGTTTTTAGAATATTCTCCATAGAAGATTAGTGAAAAAAAAATCAATTTATTATTTTTATTGAACATATTACTCCAGGCAATGAAACTTCTCTCAGCTTATTACGAATACGAGTGGAATAATTTACCTGCTTCCTATCAAAGGGCCTTCATAATATGCATGGTGCAAGCTCAAATTCCACTGCAAATGACAGCAGGAAAGTTCTACAAATTCTCATTGAATAGCTTCACGAGTGTAAGAATCTTTAAATTCATTATTCAATACAAAACCCTTATAAATTATTATTTTCACAGATTTTAAAGACATCAATGGCTTACGTATCGATGCTGAGAACAATGATATGATGAGAAAGGGAAGAATTTAATTAGTAAGTCGAATGAAATTCTTAGAAAATTATCGTAATGCAATTGGAAGTTGCAATCGTACAATTCATGTCATGATTTTCACTTCAAGTTTTTGATTTAAATAAATATTTCTTCTTCGACTTGCCTTCGAGATGTTACCACTTGTCGTGTGTAGGGAAGACTGTTCTGCAGATTTCCTCATAATTTTCCCAGACCCTCCGAGTGAATCCTCACACTTTTAATGTCTTTTCAATAAAGATTTATGTGTTCAAAAAATTTCATATGTGGCATCAGGAAAATGCAGAGAAAATGGAATTCGTAGCGGCAGCATAGCACATCTGATCTTGTTACAATGTCGAGGTGGTAAAACTGATCATTTTCCATCTCTCTCTGCAGCATTGTATTATTATTTATTTTTAAGAACGTATTTTTTTGGTTAAATAATAATACACAATGAGTAGCCATTAGGATCTGATTCTAGATCTATAAGAATCTGATCTGATCCAGACTAGATCCATCTGGATCGAAATTAGATCTGATTTAATGAGGTCTGCTCAGCATAACTGAATATCATGGCATCAAAAATTATATCGATTCGGATCAGATTCGATCTGTTCATTTTTGTTCGGCTATTAAATACTCGTTTATATTAAACTTCTCTTTGTGCTAAACAATAATAGCACGAAAGAAGTCCGAATTAAATTGTTAAGTATTTTATGAACATTCGCACAAATATAAATTTTAATTGTTCTGAATCTCGGTGAATAGCTTCTTTCAAAATATCTCGGAAATCAAGAAGAACTTATGAAGAATACCTTTTCGTAGCTCTTTTTTTTCTACAAAAAAAGAATTTCATGGAAATTCCACTGTTTCGAACAAGTCGTTTCTTCCGATCTACTCCTTCCCTTCTGTACGAAACGACTATTGAACGTTCTTTCTTCCCGTTTGTGCAGACCCTCTGACCTTAGGTATTCCTGCATTTTTCATTTGCAAAGAGACGTGTTATGCGACCAACAGATAGTGCACTTGTTCCAAACTTTTTCCTCAGTTTCTCCATCGGGGTAAAAATGCTCAAGGATTTCCAAGAAATTCGTGCATTTATCATGAACTTCCGTGGAACTTGTCACACGCACAGTTGTTTGATTCACATGAGGGGTTTTTCCATTTTTTGGATCGTATTTCCTTACTTCAGTCTGTATTTTCACCACGATGGATAAAGATCGAACAATAGAGATTCAGAAAGAATTGGAGGAAGCAAGAGCCGCACTTACTCATGTTAGTTTACCTCTGACAGTCTTTGGCCTGTGGCCAGTTAATATCACGAGAGGCAGTAAAATAAGACTCATGATGTACATGATATATCACAGTATTCAACTTACTCTAGAATTGATTGATTTCACTATGGTTTGTGGACATTTGGAGAGAATGATTGAGAATCTAATGGTGACGGGCTTTCAAACAGCACTTGGTGCACGTATTAATACAGTGAGATTTCACAAATCTATGCATCGTGTTATTGAACAACTTGATAAATTACATGAGGATAAAAATTTTAGAAACAATGATGAAATTGAAATTTTTATAAGTTATGGAAAAAGTGCTAGGAAATTTCATAAAATGATGCTGTGGCCAACATGCATCTCCGCGCTCACCTTTTATACTACGCCTTTGCAAAATTATTTTATTGCAAGTAAGTAATATCATTTGATATCATTTTATTTTATTTTTTCTTCAAACATTTGAAATGATTTAATATAAAATAAATAAATTTGTGATTATTCTTAATAGAATATCTCAGAAATTAAGCGAGATGATGAAATTATTGTCGAAACCTTGTCTTTTAGAGAAAAATCAGAGCTGCAAAGAAAAGTTTTCTACAAAAATTTTGATATTCTGCTCTTCAGGAACAAAATTCTGATATAATTAGATTCAATTGGATATAATTAGATATCGAAAAGTGCAAAAAAATTGGTGAAATTTAGATCCGATTAGATCCAATTATATCAAATCACAGATTTTTCAAGATCTAAATATATATCATCGTCTCAAAAACAAAGGGGCGTAAGTGCTATCTTTGTACACAATACTCTCGCCCTTTCGCTTCAAAGGCGATGATATATCAGCATATGTGATACAGATCTAGGCTATTCCTAGATCGCTGTTGGGTTCATGTTCGCGTTCCTAGATTTGATCAAATTTCGTCATATCGGACAACAGATCTAGGAAGGTACAATAATATGTGATCATATCTGATGCAGATCAGGGCCGTTCTGTTATAGAATTGTTAAATATTATCAGATCTGATCACATCTACTAGCATATCTGCTTATATCTCCAAAAATATGACGTCATAGCTACCAAACTAAGACCGTAGACCAGTTTGTATCTAATTATATCTAATTACCTGGAGAAAAAGATTATATATATTTCTTCATAATTATATATGGTTCATGTAGAATATATATATAATTATATTTAATTATAGATAATTGTATATAGTTATATATAATTATATATAATTTTTTCTACTCGGGTAGATATAGTTAGACGTAATTAACGATAATTAAATCAAGAAAAAATGTCCTGGCTTAGTTTGAGAAAAATCTTCAAATCTAATTTTTCTACTACTAAATAACTACTTGAAGTGATGCAGAACGAGAGTGTTCCACTGTTACTACCATATCCATTTCCGGCGATTGTTGATCTGTCAAGGCTTGACATACTCATAATAATCTACATCGCTGATATACCAATGATGTGGACGGCTGTCTGCTATTTGACATCATACAGCATACAATTTACACTCGTCAGTTATATTTGTGCGCAGTTATCAATATTAACTTATAGAGTTAAAAACTTGGAATTCAGCGAGTTTACAACAATGGGCGAAGTGTTTGGTCATCTTGTGGAACTGCATATTGTGATAATCCAGTAAGTTAATCTCTGTAATGATTCTAATAAGTTATTTAAAATAGTGTGAAATGTTTGATTTTGAAGAATTTCGAAAGATTTGGATGATTCTACGTGTCTTGCTCTCATGTATGAGCTTTTTGATACAACTGTCATCATTGGCCTGCTCTCATTGAATATCATGCTAGTAAGTAGATGTCTTCATAATTAGAAACACTCGCATTAATTAATTCTGAGATATTTCAATTTTGAGAAAATTTGATGAATTCATTGCAGAATATTGATTCAGCAGATGCAGCTGTACTCAGCAAATTAATATTCTACATAATTTTGATGTTGGCACTAGTCTATACTAATTGTTATATGGGAGAATATCTGGAAACTGAGGTATGCAGGATATTTAATAAATTAATTGAATAACTTCAGTAGCAAAAAGGTGATAAATCGAAGATAAAACCTAATAAATCGATTTTTTTCGACCAATAATTTTTAGAAAATATCTCGGAAATTTAGTGAGATAGGATAATTCTGTCTTTATCCTTCTTTCATAGCTCTTGAGTTTTTCTGAAGAAATAAAAAAGGATTTGACTGAAATTATGCTATCGCACTTAATTTTCAGACATTCTTCAAAGGAAAATTGACAGGAAAAATGAATTTATCATTTTTATTTGATTTTATTACTCCAGACAATGAAACTTTGGTCAGCTTATTACGAATACGAGTGGAATAATTTACCTGCGTCCTATCAGAGGGCCTTCATAATATGCATGATGCAAGCTCAAATTCCACTGCAAATGACAGCTGGGAAATTCTACAAATTCTCATTGAATGGCTTCACGAGTGTAAGAATCTTTGAAGTCATTGTTCAATACAAAACCCTTATAAATTATTATTTTCACAGATTTTGAAGACATCAATGGCTTACGTATCGATGCTGAGAACAATGGTCTGATGGTAGAGTGAAGAATTTAATTAGTAAATCGAATGAAACTCTTAGAAAATTATTGTAATGCAATTAGAAATTGCAATCGTACATTTCATGTCATGGTTATCACTTCAAATTTTTCATTTAAATGAATATTTCTCATTTGACTTGCCTTGGAGATGTTAACATTTGTCGTGTACAAGGAAGACTGTTTTGCAGGTTCCCTCATAGTTTTTCTAGACCCTCCGAGTGAATCCCCACACTTTCAATGTCTTTTTAATAAAAATTTATCTGCTCGAAAAATTCAAAATGTGTCAGATCTGTGCTCATTTTATTATCATGAATTTTTATATTTATCATCATGGGAGATTGTGCATTCCATTTGGGCATTCCTGACTTTTCTCCAAAGTTATTTGCTCTAATACGTTTCATTGCCTTTAATTATCATGATTTAAATTTCATTGCAAATTAAAAAACTTATGATAGCTGAGTGATTAGAGTAGCAGAAAGGTAGCTCTATAGTGACAGGTTTGATCCCACTCATTATAATTCTTATTCTCGATTTTTGTTTCTTTCAAAATTTCAATTTTGATCTATTTGTTTAGTGGAGAATTCAGATTTTTATTCATTTTCCATTTTTTCTGGAAATTTCGAAATTTTTCATTTGGATTTTGTGCAGATTCAATTGGATCTGATCAGATCTGAGGTACTCAGATCTAATTAGATAGGTTCAAATTCCATTGAAGATGACAGCTGGAAAGTTTTATAGATTTTCATTGAATGCTTTCACAAGTGTTAGAATTTAAAAAACTGTTTTTCATCTGATAACTATTTTTAAAATTAATATTTTGAATTTCCTCTTCGTGCTAAACAATAATAGGATGAATGGAGTCGAATTGAATTATTAAGGGGGGGTTATTATTAGAATTGGATGATTCTACGTGTCTTGCTCTCATGTATGAGCTTTTTGATACAACTGTCATCATTGGCCTGCTCTCATTGAATATCATGCTAGTAAGTAGATGTCTTCATAATTAGAAATACTCGCATTAATTAACTCTGAGATATTTCACATCTGAGAAAATTCGATAAATTCATTGCAGAATCTTGACTCAGCAGAAGCATCTGTACTCAGCACATTAATAGCCTACATAATTTTCATGTTGGCTCTAGTTTATGCTAATTGTTACATGGGAGAATATCTGGAAACCGAGGTATGTAGGATATTTAATAAATTAATTGAATAAATTCAGTAGCAAAAAGGCGATAAGTCGAAGATGAAACTTCATAAATCGATTTCTTTTGTTACCAATGAATTTTTAGGAAATATCTCGAAAAATTTGGCGAGATAGGGTACTTCTGTCTTTATCCTCCTTTTATAGCTCTTGAGTTTTTCTGAAGAAATAAAAAAGAATTCAAGTGAAATTATGCTATCGCACTCAATTTTCCGAATATTCTTCAAAGAAAAATTGACAGGAAAAATAAATTTATCATTTTCATTTGATTTTATTACTCCAGGCAATGAAACTTCGTGCAGCTTATTACGAATACGAGTGGAATAATTTACCTGCGTCTTATCAGAGGGCCTTCATAATATGCATGGTGCAAGCTCATATTCCACTGCAAATGACAGCCGGGAAATTTTACAAATTCTCATTAAATGGCTTCACGGGTGTAAGAATATTTAAAGTTACTGTTCAATACAAAATTCTTATAAATGATTGTTTTCACAGATTTTGAAGACATCAATGGCTTACGTATCGATGCTGAGAACAATGACATGATAAGAGAGTGAAGAATTCAATTAGTAAATCGAATGAAACTCTTAGAGAATTATTGTAACGCAATTAGAAATTGTAATCGTACATTTCATGTCATGATTTTCACTTGGAGTTTTTGATTTAAATAAATATTTCTTCTTTGAATTGCCTTGGAGATGTTACCACTTGTCGTGTGAAGAAAAGACTGTTCTGCAGGTTTTCTTATGGTTTTTCCAGACCCTCCGAGTGAATCCCCACACTTTTTATCCACGTAATTACTACCTGTAGAAAGCTTACGCTTCAAGCCTCCCTCTTATTTTCACTTGCGGGGTGAGCACAATTTTTCTTTGATCGATCAATGACAATAGCGAATGAAGCTACGTATTATTGTCACAATATCAAGAAAAATGCACATGAAGTTAATTACTACTTCTGCTGTTCACCTGTTCGATTCCCACGAGGGGTTCTTCATGCTTCCTATGAATACATTTCAGTCGGTATTCTCATCACGATGGCGGAGGATCTCACATTAGAAGTAATATTGCATTTACATTCAGTGAATAAGTGAAGTAATACGAGTCTAAAAATCACGTGTACTTTATCATTGGCATAATCTCATGAATGACGAGATTTAAGAAAATTTATCAAGAGACTTTTTTTGAAGTTTTTTGAAATCTCTACAAAGAAAAAAAAAATTCTTGACATTTTTTCCTGAATCTACTGGATTCAAAGATATCGGCAGAATAACGTACATGTGATTTTTGGATATTTTATTCTGTCTGTCAACCATTGAATTACTTTTCAATTGAAGCAACAGTTCGAAAAAACGAAAGATGTATTGCTTCACGTGAGTTCACCGTTATCAAGAATTGGCCTATGGCCAGTGAATGTGACAATTAGAAGTCAAATAAAGCTCTTATTGTATCTAATTTATCATGGATTCCGTATTACAATGGAAATTATAGACCTAATCATGGTTTTTGGAAGTCTTGAAGATATGATTGATAATCTCATGGTAACTGGCCTACAAGTAGTTACAATGATAAGAGTAACGACTCTAAGATTCAACATATTGATACCTAGAGTTATTGACAGAGTTAATGGATTTCATGATGATAAAGAATTTCATGATTTTGAGGAGAAAGAAATTTTTATAAGTTATCTCAAGACTGCTAATAAATTCCACAAAATAATGATGTGGCCGGCAATTATGAGCACTGTCTTATGGTTTATAACGCCGCTGCAGAATCATCTACTTGCACGTAAATAATATATTTCATGTTTTGATGTGGTTGATTGATTAAAAGTGGAATTTATTCATTTTTACAATTCGAATTTACTCCAAAGTTATGCAGAATCAGAGTTTTCCGTTGGTAGCACCATTTCGAATGCCATCATTCATAGATATGACGAGAATGGATGTTGCAATTATTGTTTATACTGCTGATATACCAATGATGTATCTAGCTGTTTGTTATTTAGCAACATACAGCATACATTTTACATTCATCAATTACGTTTGCGCTCATTTGGCTATTTTGACTCGCAGAATCAGGAAGTTGAAGGTTGATCGAGTCAGGAATATGCGTGAGGTATTTAGCGGCATTGTGGAGATGCACATTCAACTAATTCAGTAAGTAAAATATTCAAATCTTTTGAACATTGGATTAAGTTCAAAATAATCAAGATTTTTTTTGGCTTGAAGGATTACCAGTGATCTCAATAGCTCCACCGGTATTGCTTTCTTGACTGAGCTTCTGAACACGACACTTCTCATTGGACTACTTTCGTATAATATAATGATAGTGAGTAATAATCTCTATAATTAATATTAAATGTGAATAAATCAATGAATTAACACTTTTATTCTTGTTGTGAATATCTTTGAATTGAGTTGGTTTGGGAAAAAATCAAAAAGGCTTTTTGATAAATTCTTCTGAACTTATTCATTTTCAGAAACTCGGAACTGCAGAAAGTGCGTTAATAATGAATCTCATCTGTTATATATTAACCATGATAGTTCTTGTATATACAAATTGTTATATGGGTGAATATTTGGGGATCCAGGTATTTTCATCACATAATGAATTAAGGGGTCATTCCAGTGTGATGAGCAAAGAAAAGTGCTCATTTTCGCAATTCTTTTTTTCTCATAGTTAGAATGCTCTGATCGGGCTGATTTTTTTTAACACAAATGAATAGACTCATTAAGAATAGAAAAAAAAAAATTTTACATTATTTTTATTGATTCGTCACAGATCTCTTGAAGGTTTAAATTAAAAAAAAAAAATTTCTCGATGATGCGCACGTTAGGGGTTGTAAATCTTGTCTGAAGCAAATTTTCCAAATAGATTATCAATCGTTATGGATAGAGCTATTGCCTGATGGAGGCTTTTTCTTTCTTTCTAAAAATTGGAAAAATGGCAGCAGTTTGAAATAAAAAATCAAATCGGAAACTTTATTTAAATAGTTTTTCGTGAAAAAAATAGGAAGTTTTTGGAGAAAGAAAAGCCTCCAACAGGCGATAGCTCTATCCATGAAGATTAATAATCTTTTTGGAAAATTTTTTTCCGACGAAATTTACGACTCCTAGCGTGCACACCATCAGGACACTTTTTTTTTTTTTAATTTGCAACGTTCAAGAAATCTGTAAAAAATTAATAAAAATAATGTGGAATTTTTTTAGTCTATCATTCATGAGCCATTTGTGGTAAAAAAATCAGCCTGATCAGAGCAGTCGAACTGTAAGAAGAAAAATCGCAAAAATGAGCCCTTTTTCGGCCGTCACACTGAAATGACCTCTTAAATTGAATCATTGATTCGTCCAAACTTCAATTTCTCCACACAGGCTATGAATCTTTTCGAGGCCTACTGTCAATGCAATTGGAACGAATTTCCAATATCTTATCAGAGAGCATTCATTATCTGCATGATTCAAGCTCAAACACCTCTGGAAATGTCTGCTGGAAAATTCTACAAATTCTCGTTGAACGGTTTCACTCATGTGAGAATTTTAATACCAAATCAAGTAAATATTCACTAATAACGAATTTTCCCCAACAGATTATGAAATCTTCTATGGCTTACGTTTCAATGCTGAGGACAATAGTGTAATTTGACACTTCGAGCGTAATTATAGAAATTGTAATAGAAAGATTAAGTTTATCTGGAGAATGATTTGATAGTAAAAATATTTTAATATAAATTGAATAAAAAAATTGAGGGGCCACGGTAGTTCTTGTGTGTGAAAAAAAAATATGTGATGTTGCGAATGAAATGAACTATTTTTCTTTACTCATTCAAAAAATCATCATGAATTTTCAAACCAAATTAACTAAATTCAATTTTATTTGAACTCTTGTCACTGATATTTGAACCGAAATAATTCGAATTCTGCGAGATTTCAATGCCTCATAGGAGCGAGTGTGAGCATCTTTGAACTCATTTTTCAATACCAAAGCCTCGTAAATTATTATTTTCACAAATTTCAAAAACATCAATGACTTATGTATCGATGCTGAAAACAATGATATGATGAGACAGTAAAGAATTCAATTAGTAAATCGAATGAAACTCTCAGAGAATTATTGTAACGCAATTAGAAATTGTAATCGTACATTTTATGTCATGATTTTTACTTGGAGTTTTTGATTTAAATAAATATTTCTTCTATGACTTGCCTTGGAGATGTTACCACTTGTCGTGTAAAGGAAAGACTATTCTGCAGGTTTCCTCATGGTTTTTCCAGACCCTCCGAGTGAATCCCCACACTTTTTATCCACGTAATTACTACCTGCAGAAAGCTTACGCTTCAAGCTTCCCTCTTATTTTCACCTGCGGGGTGAGCACGATTTTTCTTTGATCGATCAATGACAATAGCGAATGAAGCCACGTATTATTGTCAGAATATCAAGAAAAATGCACATGAAGTTAATTACTACTTCTGCTGTCCAACTGTTCGATTCCCACGAGGGGTTCTTCACGCTTTCTATGAATACATTTCAGTCGGTATTCTCATCACGATGGCGGAGGATCTCACATTACAAGTAATATTGCATTTACATTCAGTAAATAAGTGAAGTAGGACGAGTCTAAAAATCACATGTACCTTATCATTGGCATATCTCGTAAATGACGAGGTTTAAGAGAATTTATCAAGAGACTGTTTTTGAAGCTTTTTGAAATCTCTACAAAAAAAAAGAGATTCTTCACATTTTTTCTTAAATCTACTGAATTCAAAGATATCGACAAAATAAGCTACACGTGATTTTTAGGTATTTTATTCTTTCTGTCAACCATTGAATTACTTTTCAATTGAAGCAACAGTTCGAACAAACGAAAGATGTATTGCTTCACGTGAGTTCATCGTTATCAAGAATTGGCCTTTGGCCAGTGAATGTGACAATCAGAAGTCAAATAAAGCTCTTATTATACCTAATTTATCATGGATTTCGTATAACAATGGAAATTATAGAATTAATCATGGTTTTTGGAAGTCTCGAGGATATGATTGCTAATCTCATGGTAACTGGCGTACAAATAGTAACAATGATGAGAGTAACGACTCTACGATTCAGCATATTAGTACGTAGAGTTATTGACAGAGTTAATCAATTTCATGATGATAAAGAATTTGAGGATTTTGAGGAGAAAGAAATTTTTATAAGTTATCTCAAAACTGCTAAGAAATTCCACAAAATAATGATGTGGCCAGCAATTATGACTACTGTCTCATGGTTTATAACGCCCATGCAGAATCATCTACTTGCTCGTAAATAATATATTTCATGTTTTGATGTGATTGATTGATTGAAAGTGAAATTTATTCATTTTTACAATTCGAATTTACTCCGAAGTTATGCAGAATCAGAGTGTTCCATTGGTAGCACCATTTCGAATGCCATCATTCATAGATATGACGAGAATGGATATTGCAATTATTGTTTATACTGCTGATATACCAATGATGTATCTAGCTGTTTGTTATTTAGCAACATACAGCATACATTTTACATTCATCAATTACGTTTGTGCTCATTTGGCTATTTTAACTCGCAGAATCAGGAATTTGAAGGTTGATAGAGTCAGGAATATGCGTCAGGTATTTGGTGGCATTGTGGAGATGCATATTCAACTAATGCAGTAAGTAAAACATTCAAATCCTTTGAACTTTGGATTAAGTTTGAAATAATCGAGATTTTTCTTGGCTTCAAGGATTACCAGTGATCTCAATAGCTCCACAGATATTGCTTTCTTGACTGAACTTCTGAACACGACACTTCTCATTGGACTACTTTCGTATAATATATTGATAGTGAGTAATGATCTCTATAATTAATATTACACTCTAAAAAAAATATACTTATGGTAAGCTAAAATAGTACTTACAACGAATACATAGGAGTATTTGGGGTTGAGTCATTGATTGTACTCCCCAGAAGTCTGGGGTGCGATTCTCAAGGACTTGCGGAAGTGTGGAAGGTCAGTTCATGCTTGAACCAGCAGAGGGATACGACTGATACAATTCAATAGTGAGCATGCAACTCATTGAATGACGATACATCATGGGATGAATGAAGTGTCATAGACTAAGGCCCTGTTTCACCGCGAGATAATGGCCATTAGCTAATTTTCAAGCAAAGTTAAAGTCTGATTAAGTTAATGGCGATTATCTTAATTCGACGGAGGAGAAGGAAAATGGCGACGTAACCTCTTGAAATATCAAGTGAGGACTTGAGGAGTGGGAAAAAAAGTAAAGGAAACATTTCTTTACGATATTTTCTTCTGATTTAATCCCTCAGATTGAACTCTGTTGGACAAAATAATTTTTTAGGTTACGAATCCTGTCACGGCAGTTACTTCCCCTACCTATATCACCGCCATATTTTCCCCCACCACCAAATTAAGATAATCGGTATTAACCCTCTGAAGACAAACTCCGTCTCCCCACCACTGAATCAGACCGAAGGGCGAGTGACTCGACCCTATGGTGGGGCGCAACATCCAGTGCCGGCGTATGGCGCGGGGGGCCGGGCGAATCACTGCTTAAAAAAAATACAATCAACCGGGAAAAATAAATAAAAGATGGATCGGTTTTGAGACAGCGGACTTTTTTGAAACATGCATTTTCTTCAATTTCAACGAAGAAGGATTTTTGATGGAATTTTTTTCGTTCTTCACTGTTATAACTGGAAGAATGTTTGCAGACGCACGTTCACGAGCTCTGTACGGTCATGGGATAGTAGGAGAGGGGGCAGCCATCTCATGACGTCACGCACTAACACACTGAACGCGTGCCCGCGATTGGCTATTCCCTCTCTCTAGTTCACACGACAGGGATTGCTAGGAGTTTGTCTTCAGAGGGTTAAGTTAATTTCCGACTTTAACTTAATTTTTCCTTAATCGCCATTATAGTAATGGCCATTATCTCGCGGTGAAACAGGGCCTAACACTCACAGTTGTAGGGCATTAATCAACTATTTATTATGGTCATGATTAACCACATCGTAATGCATGAAGAGTTTAATGATGAATTTTCAATGCGATTGTTAGATTTTTACTGTTCATTAGCCCATAGCTTATTATAATTCAATGAGTTGCATGCTCACCATTGAATTGGACCAGACGTAGCCATCTGCAGGCCTCATTGTGTACTTACCTTCCACACTTCCGCCAGTCCCTGAGAATCGCACCCCTGAAATAGGTTCTCACAAGCTGCACGTTGCTTTCTCTTCTTGTGTTTCTAATCGTCTCTTATCTCTCAACTATACGCATACTTATCTGGCTCTTTGAATTTCTCAGAATCAGAGTCGAAGTAGTCGTACAAAAAGGAAAGAGGGTAAAATCGCCCTATTTCTATTAGTTTCCAAGATAATTCTTTAATGTTTTCCACGATAATTCAATGAGTGAATTGATGAATTAACACATTGGTAGAGCACCTGACATGTAATCA
This sequence comes from Aleiodes leptofemur, assembly GCA_963942555.1. Classification (NCBI taxonomy): domain Eukaryota; kingdom Metazoa; phylum Arthropoda; class Insecta; order Hymenoptera; family Braconidae; genus Aleiodes; species Aleiodes leptofemur. The sequence continues at coordinate 14,929,265 of OZ012614.1, read as the reverse complement.
GAGGGTCGTGGGTTCAAATCTCGCTTGCGCATTCCATATTTTTTTCCGAACATTTAACTTTGATAATTATTTAAATTTTATAAAAAAGGCCCCTATTCTCCCTATTTACCATGGCATGGTAAATATGTAATATAGCGGCCTTTCCAAATAAAATTAATTCAAAATTTGCTTTTTTTGTGAATATCTTTGAATTGAGTTGGCTTGCGGAAGAATGCCAGAAGACATTTTTTGCAGGAAATTTGAAGAGCTATCCCAAAGACTTCTTCATAAATTTTTCTAAACTTATTTATTTTCAGAAACTCGAAACAGCGGAAAGTGCGTTGATACTGAATCTTATCTGTTATATGTTGACCATGATAGCTCTTGTATTTACAAATTGTTATATGGGCGAATATCTGGGGATCCAGGTATCTTCATTGCTTAATGAATCAAATTAAATCATTAATTTGCCTAAATTTCAGTTTTTTCACTCAGGCTATGAATCTTTTCGAGGCCTATTGTCAATGCAATTGGAATGAATTGCCAATATCTTATCAGAGAGCATTCATCATCTGCATGATTCAAGCTCAAACACCTCTGGAAATGTCTGCTGGAAAATTCTACAAATTCTCATTAAACGGTTTCACTCACGTGAGAATTTTAATACCAAATCGAGTAAATATTCACTAATAACGAATTTTTCTCCAACAGATTATGAAATCTTCGATGGCTTATGTTTCAATGCTGAGGACAATAGTGTAATTTGAAACTTCCAGAGTAATTATAGAAATGTAATAGAAAGATTAAGTTTACCTGGGAGAATAATTTGATAGTAAAAATATTTTAATATCAATTGAAGAAAAATTGAAGAGTCACTGTATTCCTTATCTTTCTATCCTTAAAAAAAAATGTGGAGAAACGTTCGTAACTCTACAGTACTTGAACTGTCTAACTTCTGAACATTTCAGCACTAATTTAATGGATATGACCATACTGTCGAACCGACAAAAGAAATTCCCCCTCTTTTTTTTAACAGTATGACGTAGACTGCAGTTTAAGTTAAATGCTGGCTATACCTCTCTCGAGAGGGATGATTGAGCAATTATTTTGATGGAGTTTTGTTTTTAATTGCCATAAGTTATTCATAGAGTCAGACTTCCAGGGGCAATGCTTGAGCTTTTGACATTTGGAAGAGGGTGGTCATTTTATTCGTGAATACCAGAGAGTCAAGTTTACATATCTAAAGAATTGGGGGGAAAAAAAGTGAATAACGAAAATGGTGGCATCAAAAACTACAGAAATTCAAGTAAAAATTGATAAATCATTTTAATTTTATCGAAAAATAATAACTTTATTATTTTTTAGGAGCAAGAAGAGTTTGATCGTGCAATAAAAATATTTAATTGGAACAAATATCTTTTATCTACTCTTGGTCTCTGGCCAAATAATCCAAGTAATTTTTTATTCATCATTAATTTTGGATATTTCGTTTACAATATGCTCTGTGAATATCTCGATTTGTTTCTATTCATTGATAATTTGGAGCATGTTATTGAAAATTTAACTGAAAACATGGCATTCACGCAGATTCTTGTACGTATGGCAATGTTAAAAAAATATAATCATCAACTTGGTGTAGTTATTAATGAGGCAGTCAATGATTATGATGCTAAAATGTACAATAATTTTGATGAGAAAAAAGCTTTTTTAGATTATATGAATAAAGCTAAGTTATTTGTTAAATTGATGTGTGGTTTTGTTACTATGACTGCTACATCTTACTATGCTAAACCAATAACAAGTCCACCACCACCTCCAGATGATAATGGTGAGTTTATTAATTCAATTAATTCAATGGCATTAATTCTTTGATAATATCATGGCTAGCTAAGCGCAATGTCGACCTATATATTGAAGCAGAGATCGGCAAAAAAAATTCGCATTTTTAATTTTTTAATTTTTTTTATTTCTGTAATTTTCATCGAAAAAATTTTAATTACTTTCTTAATGAAAAATTTGGATTTTTAAATTTTTCATTAATTTGAAAATTAATTTTTTTTTTTTAACCATTTTGATTACTATTGTAATTCAAAATTTGACTGATGAAATTTTATAATTCTTTTTCTTATTTGAAATTTTGATTCTTTCTTACTTATTAATTGATTGGAATAATCAATTTCATAATAAAATCAACGCTACTATGTTCAATCTTCCCAAATATAACCGTCTTTCAGACAAAAATTTTGAGTTGAGAGTGTCAACTAAATTTAACACAAATAAGAACTCATAATTTGATTCAATCTAAATGACGCTTATATGACATTTATGATTCAATTTAACTAGTAAAAATGTTAATAAGTTTAATTAAGAAAATAATTATGAAATTCCATCAGTCAAATTTTAAATTACAATAGTAATCAAAATTGTTTAAAAAAAAAATCAATTTTCAAACTAATAAAAAATTAAAAAATCCAAATTTTTCATTAAGAAAGTAATTAAAATTTTTTCAATGGATATTACAGAAATAAAAAAAAATTAAAAATGCGATTTTTTTTTGCCGATCTCTGTATTGAAGTTCTCGATAATTTCATTCGATTAATCGGTGTTTTTCAAACGATATTTTCTCGGGCCAATTAATCAATTATCGTTTTTTTTTGTCTCGATAATCGAATGTTGTGTATCGATTGCTTGAATTATTATCGATATTTCCAATGTCGATTTTCTTTTCAATATCACACATTACTATTAATGGCTTCCAGATTATGTGACTATGAATTCCACTGATAATTCAACAATACCATTCATTCTACCATACAGATTTCATATTTTTCATGAAGTCAATGATTTTAATACCTATGCCATCACTTATGCATCACAATTACCATTTGTTTTTGTAAGTGGATTGGGACAAACTGCTGCTGATTGTCTCATGGTGACGTTAGTTTTTCATGTTAGTGGCAGATTATCAGTTCTTGCTATGAGAATTTGTTCTATTAAAACGGATGGTAAAGTTTGTAAGGAAGAAATAAGAGCTATTATCAAGGAACACACGCGATTGTTGAAGTAAGTATTCACTTGGGCGGAAAGTGAGGGAAAAATAGAGAATTAGCAAGGCCGGCGTTCGAGATAGGATTCTTTCGATTATTCCATTGAATAGCTGAGGAAATTTGGGGTCGAATACATGTGTCACATTTAATTTTTTGGAATTTTGAAAAAAAGTCGAATTTTGGGAAAAGTGAAATTTTCAAAAAAAAATGAAAAAATTCATGCGACACATGTTTTTCATCTGAAATTGTCTCAGCTCCTCGATAGAATCATCAAAAAAATTCCATCTCAAACTGTTTCATATGAATTTCATCTATTTTACCCCAATTTCCAATATAAATTCATATGAATTTATTTTTCTACTGAATTGATTCATCTTCTTTCTCTCAGAATGGGACAGAGCATTGATGAAGCATTCAGCGAGACCCTGCTGGTTCATTTATTCGGTGCAACTGCTCTCGTGTGTATTCTCGGTTATCAATTGCTAGTAGTACGTATGTTTCATTCAAAAAATCACCACAATCCTAATTTTTTCGAGCAAATATCTCTGAATTTGCTTGATTCATCGAAAAATGTCAAGAGACTTTTTTATAGGAGAATATTTAATTCCCTTCAAAAAAAGTCTCTTGGTAAATTCTTCTAAGCCTCATTATTTACGAGACATGCCAAAAATCAGCTACTCCTGATTTCTAGACGCCTCCAACTCAACTTAATTCCGCCATTTTCTCTTCAGAATTACGCAAGGGGTCAGGGAGCGGATCTCGTAACATTTTTTGTCTTCATATTCCTCGTATTTCTGATACTATACGCTCATTGTGTTGTTGGTGAGAGTCTAATCACTGAGGTAATCCTTAATTTGCTTAATTTCAATTGATTCATAATATTTCTAAAAATTAAAGTTTACATTTCTGATAGAGTAATAAAGTGTGTGAAGCATTTTACAATTGTTTGTGGTACGAAATGCCTCAAGAAACAGCAAAACTCATAACTCTATGTATAGAGAGATCGCAGAAGCCTCTGGGCCTATCAGCAGGAAAATTTAGCACTTTTTGTCTGAGTACATTGACAGAGGTTTGAAAAATTAAAATTACCCAAAAATACATATAGGGGAAGGTGGGGTAAAATGGATACTCGAATTGAACGGTTTGACATAGAAATTTCCTAATGATTTCATTGAAAAGCTGAGGAAATTCCAAGTAGAAAAAAAGTATTAAATTTGTTTTTTTTTTAAATTTTTGGAAAAATTCACTTTTTTGGCCAAGTTTTGAAGGGGTTTGCCTTTCGGAAATCGTTTGGTCGGTAACCGTGCCAGGATTTTTAATAATAAGTACTTGAAGAAATTGATATTTTTCTTTTTCAACTTCATAAATCGATGGAAAATGAGCTAATCTTTTGATTAAGATCAATCCCAGGTCGCTACGATCAATAGAACCAGAGATATCATCGAAAAACTGTAATTTTTCAAAAACAGAAGAGTTTTTACCTTCAAATTTTGCGCAAAAAATGAAATTTTTAAAAAATTCCAAAAAATATCACGTAGAAAAATTCTGATGGTGGTGGTCATGGCGGCCGCCATCACAAATTTGCCGCTTTCCATGGAGTTCTTTCTCATGGCGATTTTCCATGACGATTCTTTCCATGGAATTTTTTTGCATGATGATTCTTTTCATGACTTTCCCATAAATTTTTTATGCCTTTCATGAATTTATGGCTATAGCAAATTTCTCCGTAGCAAATTTTGCATTGACGAATTCTGCCATGGAGAAAATGCAATGGAGAGAAACGCCATGGAAAGGATCGCCATGGAAAGGATCACTATGGAAAAAGTCACTATGGAAAACAAACGCCATAGAAAAAAAGCCCATGAAAAAGAAAGCCATGGGAAAAAATGAAAAGAATCATCATGGGAAGAAATGCCGTGCAAAAATATGCCTCGGATAGAATCGCCATGGAAAAATTGCCATGTGAAAGAACTTCATAGAAAGCGGCAAATTTGTGATGGCGACCGCCATGACCACCGCCATGGCGGCGCCATCAGAATTTTTCTACGTGATAACTTCTGACATATGATTTTAATGGAAAATTTCCTCATCTTTCTGATGGAATCATCAGAAGAAACCTATCTCCAATATTTCCATCCATTTCGAGTAATTTTCATAGTATAAAATACCAAAATCAACTCGTGTTCATTTTACCCCTTGTGTGAATTTCATCCCACCTTTCCCTATATTCAAGTTAATTTAATATTTTCAGGTTGTAAAAACAGCAATGGGTTATTTATCAATACTACGATCCTTCCTTCTCGAGGAATAATGTAAAAAATATATTTTATTCTGTATCTCAAAAGGAAAAACACGAGTTGATCACAATAAATAAGATATCTGATGTTGCGAATGAAATGAACTATTCTTCTGTACTGATTTGAAAAAAAATAAAAATAAGAATTTATGGATTGATTCATGATAAATAATGTATCCAAAATTTTTATCAAATCTGAATGTAAATTTTCGAAAAAAGCGAATTAACTAAACTCAAATAATTCACTTTCATCCAAACTTTTCTCACTGATGTTTGAACAGAAAGAATTGAAATTCTGCAAGATTTTAATGCCTGACAGAAACGATCTTTTCCGAGTTACATATTCACTTGTAGGTCTACAATTCAAATCATGTACAGCACATACTCCCAAGACGGAGTCTAGCCATGAAGGATTAAGAAGAAGAAGAAGAATTCAAATCGTGAATTTCAAAGGAAAATGATTCTGCAACTAAAAAGAAAAAAAAAATTAATTAACTTTATTGTGGACTCTATTATATACAACTACCCAACATATATATTCAGAAATATATTTTGTAATATATCATCGCCTTAGAAACAAAGGAACGTAAGTGCTGGATATAAACATAGCACTTACGCTATTTTCAATATTGATTTCAAGTAATTATATCGTCACCTTAATAAAAAAGTAGTGTAAATGTTATGCTCATAGATAGAACTTACGCCACTTTATTTCTAAGCATTTTATATATAGTAACAAATATATCATCACCTCCATTCAAAGAAATAAAAAGCAAATAATTCTCTCTTTTCCATCTTTTTTGTACAGAAAAGTAAAGGACTTGAGAACTACTTCGCACATCTTTGCTTCCTGCAATGTACTTTCGATATGTATTCGCTACAAACTAACTCGTGAATCCACGGAAAAAAATCGGCAACCCCTCAGTTGCATTGTAGTGTCATAAGATAATGGCACCACTGAAAAAATCACGAATCTCTATGGAAAAATCCCTCTCTACCACCGAACTTGTGCAGCAATTTGAATAACCAAGTAGTTCTGAGTTCCGGTTGAGGGTCGAAAGAACATGAGTTTCCCTCCGCAATTCAGTTTCAAAAGGAAAACAGAAGTGGATGAAGTATCGAGGGAAAAGAATAATAAGTGGAGTGAGTCTTCCTTCAAATCCAGAATTGACCCTAAAATGAACATTTCTTTTTTTTTAATCCCAGGAAAAAATGAAGCCCAAGGCACTAAAACTACTAGATTTAACAAAAAAATTACTGTTCGCAATTGGTGGTGGAAGCCGAAAACGTGGTTTTTTATTTTACCTCGCAATATTATGTTATTTCTATCAATTTATACTTGCATGGCTGGATTTTTATTTCAATATCAATGATATAGATTATATTATAGATAATTTGATGGAGAGCACAGGTCTTCTAGTAATGGGATATTATTTCATCGTTTTATGGTTTTACAATGATTCTATTATCAAAGTACTTGATAATATTGGTTCAACTCATGATATCAAATATAAAAATGACGAAGAAAAAGAAGCATTTGATTACTATGATACATTAGCTATGGAAATTTACAAAATTTTAATTATAGCAATAGAAATTGATTGTATAGCTCTATTCTTCACACCTTTCCTCATACGAAAATCACCAGGTAATATTCTACTTGATATTTTTAATAGAATAAATTTTTTAATGTTGAAAAATATTGAGAGTAAAATATCTTTATAGTATTAATTTCACCAACCTCTAATACAACTTCAGAAATCTTGGTAACTGATTATCCACTACCAGTAAATTTATACAGATTATGGAGTATAGATAATGAATTAATTTATTACGCAACATATATGACACGTTTGCCATTAGTTGTTACTGATAATCTAATTACATTGAGTATCAATGGCTTTTTTGTCATTGCTGTATTCAATGTGTGTAGTGAATCGGCTGTATTAGCAGTAAGAATAAGAAATATACCAGTGGATGATGAATTGGAATGCAGCATAATACTGGGAGATATAATTCATCATCATATATATATTATTAAGTATATTTTCAGTGAAATTAAAGAACTAGATTGAGTAGATGATAGCAGAAAATTTTTATTAGGATGAGTCGTTCAGTGTTAAAAATCGTCCAGTAATCGAACGTATTCATCCTGAAAAAAAATTGGTAATTCAGTGAAGTATAACTTTTTACGAATTTTCAAAACATAATATGATGGCTTTAGCTTTAGAGCTTATGAAAATTTTCAATATATCAGTAATTATGACTGATATCTGATGACTAGGGCCACAGACTTTTTCACACATTTAAGTAATTAAAATGAGAATTCCTCCTGAGATTCTCCTCCAATCCCCCCCCCCTCCGAAATTTCTCCTGAGATCCCCCCCAATTCCTCTTGGGATTTTCAACCTTCTGACAGATTTGATTCTACACATTTGGAGTTGTGCGAACAGTTACCTAGCAACTATACCGGACGAAATAATAACTAAAGTCTCTGGCCCTACTGATGTCTTTTATCCGTTCGAACACTAGACGACTCATCCTATTAAATTTTCCTTCTCTTTGGTAACAGTAAATCTGAGTTTCTCAGATCTGATCAGATACAAAATTTGACATACTCTCACCAGATCTAACTGGATTTGATCAGATCTAATCCAGTTTGATTGGACTAGATTCAGTGAGGTCTGATGAGCTGACATAGATCACCTTGATTGAATCTAATCAGTTCTGATTGAATTCAACTAGATCTGATCAGATTCAATCAGATTCAAACAGATCTAGTCAGACATAGATATGATTGAACCTATTCAGATCTGATTAGATCTATTTAGATCTAATCAGATCTGATCGGAAATAATTTGATCTATTCATATGCAATGTTGTCAAATTTTTCCCTAAATATTTTCTGCTATTTTCTACTTCATAAAAATGACTCAAGTCCAATAGCTTTATCTGACTACTCGTGAAATTATTTTACATAATTTATCATTGAACCCTTGAGAATGGGAAATCGTATACGAAGAATGGCGAGTTTTTATTTATGTGCCTACTTTATTACTACGACATTCATCATATGTTTGACCAACTACCAGATATTAGTCGTGCGTTTAAGAATAGTTATGTTCAATTGATTATTCAGTAGCAAAGAGGTAAAACAGCATAAATCTATTTTTTGATGTTCAAGGTGACGCCAATATCAAAAAGGGGGAAAGCCGAGTACAATGACTTGGAAGGTTCAGTGTTTAGAAGCCAATTTATCAACACTGAAAACTGAAATTCACTTTTTTGAGAATATCTTAGAAACTAAGCGAGATTGAGTGATTTTTTCCTTGTCTTTTCTGTAGCTTTTGGAATTGTGTACAAAAAAAAAAAAGATTCGGATAAAAGAGGCGTATCTCGTTTAATTTTCGAAATATTTCATTGAGAATGATCACAAAGACAAGTTGATTTGTTCTGTATACCTCGTAGCTACTGAATTTGTTCCATTATTGGGGTTTATTTTTCTTTCCTGTTTCAGTTCATTGGAAGAGATCAATGGGCCGAAGTACCACTTCTCGTGGCTTACATAGCCATGACTTTTGGATCAGCCTATGTTAATTGTCTACTCGGAGAATTCCTAATAGCTGAGGTGATGAATCTATCTCTGGTCCCTTTATGAAGAATTCCCCGAATTACGCTGTTTTCATGTTTTTATCGCATGTCGTGCATGAAGTATCACTTTCCGCACGTCAGGCGTGCGGTTAGTGGCTTTTTTCACACTTTGTACACTAAAATACTGTACTTCACGTGTGCAGAAAGTATTTTCTGTATTCGCACTCGTCAGAAAAGCACTTTATCGCACTTGTTAGGTAATATACTATTTCGACATTGCTGCTATGTTCACCTCGTGTAGAAAAGTGCCTTTTCGTTTACTTGTAAACAAAAAGAAGCACAGTTCACTACTCGTAGAACGTAACATCACTGTTAAAAAACATTGTTCGACATGTGAGCACCTGGGTTTTTTAGCTCGTGTCTGCCAAACACACGAGAAACCCGATGCACTTGTATCGAAATATATTATTTTTTTCCGGGAAAATGTGAAAAGAGTTCTAATCTGCAAGCGGCATTCTACGATTGCCTGTGGTACGAGGCACCAATTAATTTCCAAAAAAAGATACTCTTCTGTTTAACACGCTACCAGAATTCATTCAACTTAGAAGCTGGTGGATTCAGCATTGTCAATATTTCAATGATGACATCGGTAAAATATTATTAATTAAATTCTTCAGCTTATCTCCATTTACACTTAACTGTTTCATCTCAATATTCAAGGTTGTCAAAACAACGATGGGATATTTATCTCTATTACGTACAGTCATGTAGTTGAAATGATGATTCAGAAAATTTATTAGTCGAGTAGTATATACTCTAAAAAGCAAACTCTAATAAAGATTGTATTCTGCTTTCTAAAATTGCAATAATTACAATTTTTATTGAAAACTTTGTCAAATATCACAAAAATTTTTTGCCCGATCCTCAAGAAAACTTTAAAGTGCTCCTATAGTATTCTCCATTCGAACTGATGCACGGATTCGATCAAAAAAAAGCGCAACCCCCTGGATTGAAGCAGAGCACCATAAGATAATAGTTCAATGAAAAAATCATGAAGTTCAATGGAAAAATCCCTCTTCCCTTCTAAAGTTTGTAGACAGCAATTTGAATGTATAAGTAGTTGAAAGCTCCTGTTGGGGTTCAAAAAAAAGTGACTCTTACCTAGCAACTCAGTTTGAAAAAGTCCACAACAAAGCTCAATCTTGCGCAATGATGAATGGTTCAAGAGGATTGAGTGAAGTGAGTGTTCCTCGATTGTAGACAGATAGTTAGAACAGTATCCTCAGTGAAGATTGTTTATTTTCGATTGACAGGATATAAGAGATGCCAAAATATTGAAGTTACTATCGTTAACTAGAACATTTTTGTTCTTAATTGGTGGTGGAACTAATAAACGTGGTTTTTTATTTTATTTCGCAATATTCTGTTATTTTTATCAATTACTACTTGCGTGGGTTGATATGTATGTTAATATACATGATATAGATTATGTTATAGATGATTTGATGGAGAGTACGGGTATCATGGTTCTTGGATATTATTTGACAGTAATATGGTTCTACAATGGTACTATTATAAAAGTCCTTGAAAATGTTGAAACAACTAGTGATATTAGAAATCATAAAACTGACGGAGAAAGAGAAGCATTTAATTATTTTGATACATTAGCAGTTAGTGTTTTTAGAACATTTGTTATATCATTGCAAGTTTATTTTTCTCTGCTATTTGTTACGCCTTATCTAATCCGGCAATCATTAGGTAACATTGCTATTTAATTTAATTCAATTGAAAATTTTTATTATGAAGTGAATTTTTTTTTTTTTTTCAGTGACCACTCCCAATTCTAATTCAACTTCAGGAATAACAGACACTGATTATCTACTGCCTATACATCTGTACAAATTGTGGAGTATCAACAGTGAATTAATGTATTTTATAACATACATGACACGTTTACCACTTATAGTTATTGAGGATCTCATAGCATTGAGTGTCAATGGCTTATTTACCATTGCTATATTCAATTTGTGCGGTCAATTGTCTGTACTAGCAGTTAGGATAAAAAATATACCAGTTGATGATGAATCAGAATGCAATAAGACTCTGGAAGATATTATTGCAAGTCATGCATCTATCATTGGGTATGTAATTAAATAATGAGAATAGGAGAGTAAGGCGTAAAATGGATACTTTTCGTTAACGAGTGAGGTCCTAATTGGTGCTTCGTAATCTGAATACACATCAGAAGGATCTGGGATTTTTCATGATTCCCCCATTTTTTTCTCCGAAATATGATCACATACCCCGGACTTTTTAGAGTTCAGTTCTTTGAAAAAGGATGGAACTATAATTTTTTTTTGAAATCTCAGATCAAAAGTTTTCATCACGCTCATACCTCCTTAAGTCCGAAGCCCAATAAATTTCATGCTATTGCTACCTTTCATTCGAGACTGACCCCAAGAAAGGGTTCAGCCTCATTCGTGTCCAAAAATATAGATTTGAAAAAAAAAAGGATTTTCTAGCCGAAAGTTCCTCAACTCTTCAATGGAATCATTGCAAAAATTCCATCTCAAGCCGTTCCATTGGAATCTCTATTCTACCCCACTTTTACCTAAATCTCTGCAAAAAAAATTTTTTTTTCTTCTAATGGATATATTTTTTTTCAATTTCAAATTTCTCAGTATGGGCAATGATATACGAAAAATGGCAAGTTTGTATTTGTTTGCCTACTTTATGACCGCAACATTCCTGATATGTTTGATTAATTACCAGATATTAGTTGTAAGTACATAAATCACTTATGTCCATTCAAAAAAACCCTTCAATTTTTATGATTCCATTTATTATTTCTATTTCAGTGCATGGAAAGAGGTGATTGGGCCAATGTAGCAAGATGTGTATCCTTCATATGGATAATTCTCGGATTAGCTTATGTCAATTGTCTTCTTGGACAGTTCCTCAGTACTGAGGTAATGAATTTCATATTTCATCATCATTATACTACACACAAAAAAAGAAAAAGAATTCCAAATTGAGTATGAAAAGAAATTCGCATCAGGTTTCTGTGTAAAACTCAATTTGAGTATTTCGTTCCGGTAGTCTGGCTCTGTGAATATGATCACTGGTTCAAATGTAGGTGGCTTGGGTTTAATTTTCACCTGTGAAACTGGTGAGATCTAACCAGGTCCAATATATTTCTGGTCTAGGTGCATAATACACTATTTCATATCTTGGCCGGAAAGAAGTCAATGATAAAAAAAACTTTGCTTCCTGAGCAAAGCGAACTTTTTGTACCGAAGACACAAAAATAACGACGTTTCTAACTGAACGGAGCGAGCTTAGAAAGACGGTTTTTGTGACCTAGGTGCAAAAAGTCGTGATCAGTTGCAAAATACACCTAATTAGGGTGTCAGAGATGCGACAGTGAATGAGATTAGAAAAAAAAAAAGAAAGTATTTTGTTGAGGCTCGAATAATTACTCCATGAGAGATAATTTCCATAAGAGACCTAAATTGCATTTCTATAGATATCAGCATCGATTTTCTCAAGAAATCCAAAATTTCCATTTCTTGTTATTGTGCATCGTGAAATACTCAATTTGGTTTCAATTCTTTTTTTTGTCCAGTGTGTAATGCCTTGGATTCATCAATTTGAATAAATTCATATTTTTCTTATTGCTAAATTGAAGAGTGAAAAATTGCGAGAGGCATTTTACGATTCTCTGTGGTACGATGCACCAATTACTGGTCAAAAGAAAATACTCTTTTGTTTAATGCGTTGCCAGCACTCGTTGCATCTAGACGCTGGAGGCTTCAGCATTGTTAATATCGCCACGATGACATCAGTAAAATTTGAATTTATATCACAAGCATCTAATTTTACAATTTCAATAGAAATTAATTAATACAAATCAATATTTAATGTAGGTTATCAAAACTACAATGGGATATTTATCGTTACTACGTACTGTTGTATAATTAATATGGTAATTTTTTAAATTAATGAGCTGTAAGTACTGTAGTATCATTAGAAGAATTTTCAATTATTTTATATCCTCTTTCAGCACTTCCATCACTCCAGAAAATTTATAGCTCAAACTTACTTGTTTATGCTATAATATAAAAAATATATTTTATTCTGTATCTCAAAAAGAAAAACACGAGTTGATCACAATAAATAAGATATCTGATGTTGCGAATGAAATGAATTATTCTTCTTTACTAATTTCAAAAAAAAAATCAGAATTCATGGATTGATTCATGATAAATAATGTATCCGAATTTTTGATTAAATCTGAACGTAAAATTTCAAAAAAAGCGAATTAACTAAATTTGAATAATTCACTTTTATCCAAACTTTTCTCACTGATGTTCGAACAGAAAGAATTGAAATTCTGCGAGATTTCAACGCCTGATAAGAACGATCTTTTTCCAGTTACATATTCACTTGTAGGTCTACAATTGAAATCATGAATTTCAATGGGAAATGATTCTGCAACTATAAACTTTTGTAGCGGAAATTCAAATAGACGAGTAGCTCCAAATTTTCTATAAGGTCTTGAAAAAATAACTATTCAGTCAAGTTTTTCAAGAAATTACAAGACAACAAGGAACTCTCCAGTGCAGTGTGCAGAAAAAATGAGTAACTATACAAAAAAATATTACAATGCACTCTGATGCATTGAAATAATTGAATGAACTGAATTCTCCGTGAATTTTGATTTCAATATCATTAGAACTCATTATCGTATTAATTTTGAATTTTATTTTCGAAGGTTCTCAAGGCAACAATAGGATACCCGTAAAGAACAAATATGTATGCGAACATATATGTGACATATATAGAAATCATACGACATATATGTGCGGCAAAAAATGTAATAATTGACATATATTCAACATATATATTCAGAAATATATTTTGTAATATATCATCGCCTAAAAAGTAGTGTAAATGTTATGCTCATAGATAGCACTTATGCCACTTTATTTCCAAGCATATTATATACAGTAACAAATATATCATCACCTCCATTCAAAGAAATGAAAAATAAATAAGTCTTTCTTTTCCATCTTTTTTGTACAGAAAAGTAAAGGACTAGTGAACTACTCCGCACAGCTTTGCTTCCTGCAATGCACTTTCTATATGTATTCGCTACAAACTGACTGGTGAATCCAGGAAAAAAAATCGTCAACCCCACAGTTGCATTGTAGTGTCATAAGATAATAGCACCACTAAAAAAATCACGAATTTCTATGGAAAAATCCCTCTCTACCACCGAACTTGTGCAGCAATTTGAATAACCAAGTAGTTATGAGTTCCGGTTGAGGGTCGAAAGAACATGAATTTCCCTGAGCAATTCAGTTTCAAAAAAAAAACAGGAGTGGATGGAATATCGAGGGAAAAGAATAATAAGTGTAGTGAGTGTTCCTTTGAATCCAGAATTGGCCCTAAAATTAACATTTCTTTTTTTTTAATCCCAGGAAAAAATGAAGCCCAAAGCATTGAAACTACTAGATTTAACAAAAAAATTGCTCTTTACAATTGGCGGTGGAAGCCAAAAACGTGGTTTTTTATTTTACTTCTCAATATTATGTTATTTCTATCAATTTATACTTGCATGGCTGGATTTTTATTTCAATATCAATGATATAGATTATGTTATAGATAATTTGATGGAGAGCACAGGTATTCTTGTGGTTGGATATTATTTCACCATTGTATGGTTTTATAATGATTCTATTATCAAAGTACTTGATAATATTCATTCAACTAATGACATCAAATATAAAAATGATAAAGAGAGAGAAGCATTTGATTATTATAGTACATTAGCTATGAAAATTTACAAAATTCTAATAATAGCATTAGAAATTGATTACATGGCTCTATTCTTGACGTCTTTTTTCATACGAAAAACACCAGGTAATATTCCACTTTATATTTTTAATAGAATAAATTCTTTAATGTTGAAGAAAATTGAGAGTAAAATATTTTTATAGTATTAATTCCTCCAACCTCTAATACAACTTCAGAAATTTTAGTAATTGATTATCCACTACCACTACATTTGTACAGATTATGGAGCATAGATAATGAATTAATTTATTATGCAACATATATAACACGTTTGCCATTAGTTCTTTGTGATAATCTTGTTTCATTGAGTATCAATGGATTTTTTGTCATTGCTGTATTCAATGTGTGTAGTGAATTGGCTGTATTAGCAGTACGAATAAGAAATATACCAGTGGATGATGAATCAAGATGCAGCATAGCACTTGGAGATATCATTCATCAGCATACATATATTATTAAGTATATTATCAGTCAATTGAAGAATTAGATTGAGTGGATAATAGCAGAAAATTTCATTATTAACGAAATTGTAATGATAATCCAGTGCAGTATAAGTTTTCGAATCTTCAAAACATAATATGATGTCTATCAACTCTATGAAAGGCTACAACAGTGTTCAATATATCAGTAATTATCGAATTTCACTCGTTCGAACACTGGACGATTTATCCTGCTGAATTTTTTTTTGGCCAACGTCCCGGGCAAAAATGTTTAGATCTGATCAGATACGAAATTTGGCACGCTCAACTAGATTTAATTAGATCTTATCAAATCTCATCCAGTTTGTTCGGATTGGATTCAATTAGATTTAATGAGCCGATTTAAGATGGTCTCGATTAAATCTAATCAGATCTCATTGAATTCAGCTTGATCTAATCAGATTCAAATGGATCCAAACAGATCTACTTAAATCTGGTCAAATCCAATTAGATCTGAACATTATTTTTGGGTTATTTTCTGCGATCATCCACTTTATAAAAATGGCAAAGGTCCAATTTCTTTATCTGACTACTCGTGAAATTGTTTTACATGATTCATCATTGATCCTTAAGACTGGGGAATCGTATCCGAAGAATGGCGAGTTTTTATTTATGTGCCTACTTTATAACTTCGACATTCCTTATATGTTTGACCAACTACCAGATATTAGTCGTGCGTTTGAAAATAGTTATGTTCAATTGATTATTCAGATAGTGATGAGGTAAAACAGCATAAGTCTATTCTTCGGCATTCAGAAGACCCAATGGCTTCAGGAGGTGAGGACTTACGGTTACTCGCTGAATTTCCAAAATATTCCATTGAGAATAATCACAAAGATAAAGTTAATTTTTCCTGTTTTACCTCTTCGCTATTGGATAGATTCCAATATTGGGGTTCATTTTTCTTTCCTGTTCCAGTTCATTGGAAGAGATCAATGGGCCAAAGTACCAAATCTCGTGACTTACATAGGCATTACTCTTGGATCAGCCTATATTAATTGTCTACTTGGAGAATTCCTCATAGCCGAGGTGATGAATCTATCTCTGGTTCCCTTATGAGGAATTCCTCGCGTTCCACTGTTTTCATGTTTTTATCGCATGCCGTACATAAAGTGTCATTTTACGCACGCCACGCGTGCGGCTGGTGGCACTTTTCACACTTTGTACACTAAAATACTGTACCTTACACGTGCGAAAAGTATTTTCTGATTCGTAAAATTGAACTGGTCAGAAAAATCCTACACTGCACTTATTAGGTAATATACAATGTCCTGTAAGCGACGTTGTTGAAAACTCGCTAAACGTGCCCGGGCAGCATTGAACCCTGGCGGAATACTCGACCGATAGAGTCGACTCGGGAATTAACTAATGGAGGATATAATGTTCAATCGAACTTTTAGCTTCGCAGTGTTTTTCCTACCAATTCTTTCTGATAGTCGAGTTTCCGTCAAGTGTCGAACAAAATTGACTGAATTTCGATCCATATATTTTTTCATCTGCAAACTAACTTTTAAACAATATGACGTCTCCAAATGAGATTGTACGGATCGAAAAAGTATTCCGGGAATTGACTTTTAATCGAGCTCAGAACGAGACGATTGAGTGTCGAATAATATGAAATATAAGTTATAGATTGATTGATTCTCGATTTGAAATTTCTGAACATTTACTTGGACTGAAGGTACGGCCTCATGCAGACGCTTGACGCTAGCGTCCAGCGTCAATTCAGATCACGTGACACTATTTTGAATTTCCCGCTGCTGAAAAAAAAGTAGCGACAAAGCTGAACAATTTGAGCTTCTTGGCTGGAAGCGGAGCGTCAAAGTATTCATCCGTACTAAATACGTGTTGTGCAATTTATGTAATAAATTGGTGCGAATAATGGCTTCAGACCAAATAAATGTCTCTGATGATGTAATTAACTAGTTAATGATGAAAATATAGGTTCCAACAATAATTTTTTATTATTATGAAGTTTCATTTTAGTGAGGTTAACATGTTGAAAAAAGCAACTTTGCTTTTCGACGCGACGGCTTGCCGCTAAATTTTTTTTTCAGCGGCGGGAAATTCAAAATAGTGTCACGTGACCTGATTTGACGCTGGACGCTAGCGTCAAGCGTCTGCATGAGGCCGTACCTTTAGAAGTCACGGTCGGATGACGGTCGATTGAGTGCATCACTCGACGCTCGATTCACGGTCGAGTGTTCCGTTAGGGAAGAATTCGGCAACGTCGCACCTAAAATGCACCGGGGAATCCCTCATTACCCGGCCAAAGATGTCGCTCATGGTGATCAGTCTGAGATTAATTGAGTGTTGTTTTCGGGAAAAATTGAGAAGAGTTCAAATCTCCAAGCTGCATTCTACGATTGCCTATGGTACGAAGCACCAATTAATTTCCAGAGAAAAATACTCTTCTGTTTAATACGCTGCCAGAATTCATTCAACTTGAACGCTGGTGGATTCAGCATTGTCAATACTTCAATGATGACATCGGTAAAATATTATTAATTAAATCTTTCATCTTATCTCCATTTACACTTAATTGTTTCATCTGAATATTCAAGGTCATCAAAACAACAATGGGATATTTATCTCTATTACGTACAGTCATGTAGTTGAAATGATGATTTAGAAAACTTATTAGTTAAGTAGTATACTTTAAAAAGGTAACTCCAATAAACTTTGTATTCTGCTTTCTAAAATGGATCATAATTTTTATTGATAACTTTGTCAAATATCACAAAAATCTTTTGCCTGATCCTCAAGAAAATTTTGAAGTGCTCCTATAGTCTTTTACATTCGAACTGATGGTCAGATCTAACCAAGAAGAAGCGCAACCCCCTGGATTGAAGCGAAGCAGCATAACATAATGATTTGATGAAAAAAGCATGAAGTTCAACGGAAAAATCCCTCTGCCCTTCTAAAGTTTGTAAACAGCAATTTAAATGTATACGGAGTTGAAAGCTCCTGTTGGGGTTCGAGAATGCGACATCTCTTCGATAAATTCGCTCGTCGGATAGCGATGAAAATAAATTATTTTCATTATTATTATGAAAAAAGATTGCCAAAGTTTTCCAATGTTCGGGATCGAACCGTGGAACTTTTGGTTTCCAGTTAGGCACTTTGCCACTGAGTTATACGACCAAGTGTTCTGGTAATTTCGGTTACTTGATGTTCTGCATTGTAGCGTTCACTACAAAGAGCCTTTTTTTTGCAGGACATTCAATTTTTTACGAAAAAAAGTCACTTGTAAATTCTTCTAAACCTCTTATTATTTTAGAGATACGCCTAAAATCAGCTGCTCCTGATTTCTAAACAGCTTCAATTCAACTTAATTCCGTCATCTTCTCTTTAAAATTACGCAAGAGGTCAGGGAGCGAATTTCGTAACATTTTTTGTCTTCATATTCCCCGGATTTCTGATACTATACGCTCCTTGTGTCGTTGGTGAGAGTCTAATCACTGAGGTACTCCTTAATTTTTTAGTTTCACTTGATTAATAATATTTCTATAAATTGAATTTTACATTTCTGACAGAGTAATAAAGTGTGTGAAGCATTTTACAATTGTTTGTGGTACGAAATGTGTGATAAACGAGAAAATTCCCGGGTGATAAACGGGACAATTCCCGTGTGATAAACGGAAAAAAATTCCCGTGTGATAAACGGAAAAATTCCCGTGTGATAAACGGAAAAATTCCCTTGTGATAAACGGGAAAATTCCCGTGTGATACACGGGAAAAAATTCCCGTGTGATAAAGGGGAAAATTCCCGTGTGATAAACGGGAAAAGATTCCCGTGTGATGAACGGAAAAATTCCCGTGTGATAAACGGGAAAATTCCCTTGTGATAAGCGGGATAATTCCCGTGTGACAAACGGGAAAATTCCCGTGTGATACACGGGAAAATTCCCGTGTGATAAACGGGACAAAATTCCCGTGTGACAAACGGGAAAATTCCCGTGTGATACACGAGAAAAAATTCCCGTGTGATAATCACACGGTAATTCTCCCGTTTATCCCATGGTAATTTTTCCGTTTATCCCACGGTAATTTTCCCGTGAATCTACGGATTTTTGTCGTTGAAGCACCGGTCTGACTGGAATTGTTCCTTGCATCCATGGAACAATATCCGTACATGCACGGTCAATTCTCCGTGTATCCACGGTTAATTCAAAAGTTTTAAATACTTTTCTTATCCTGTAGCCACGCACCCACTGCCCCCACACCCCCTTCCCTCTCCCACTGTCCCACACACATCAAACGTGTAACCACGCATCCACTGCCCCCACACTAACCGAATTCACGATTCGGGATCCGTGAATTCACGGGTCGTGCAAGGAATCTTGTCCGTGCTTCATCGACGAAAATCCGTAGATTCACGGGAAAATTACCGTGTTTCTACGGCAAAATGACCGTGCATTCTACAGAAAATTTGCCGTGGAGAGTGTGTCTAGCCACTGCCAAAAAAATAATAATTCATGGATTGATTCATGATAAATAATGTATCTAATATTTTTTATCAAATCTGAATGTAAAATTTCGTAAAACCGAATTAACTCAATTCAAATTATTCACTCATATCCAAACTTTCCTCACTGATATTCGAACCGAAATAATTGAAATTCTGCCAGATCCCAACGCCTGATAGAAACGATCTTTTTCGAGTTACATATTCACTTGTAGGTCTACAATTGAAATCATGAATTTCAATGGGAAATGATTCTGCAACTGTAAACTTTCGTAGTGGAAATTCAATTAGACAAGCATCTTCAAATTTCCTGCAAGGTCTTGAAAATATAACTATTTAGTCAAATTTTTCAAGAAATCACAAGACAACAAGGAATTCTCTAGTGCAGTGTACAGAAAAAATGAGTAACTATGTAAAAAATATTAAAATTTATTCTGATGCATCAAAATGATTGAATGAACTGAATTTTCAGTGAATTTTCATTCCAATATCATTAGAACTCATGTTCATATTAATTTTCGAATTTAATGTTCAGAGGTTCTCAAGGCTACAATAGGATACCCGTAAGGAAGAAATATAGATGCGAACATATATGTGACATATATAATAATCATACGACATATATGTGCGGCAAAAAATGTAATAATTGACATATATTCAACATGTATATTCAGACATATATTTTGTAATATATCGTTGCCTAAAAAGTAGTGTGAATATTATTCTTATATACAGCACTTACGCCACTTCATTTTCAAGTATATTATATACAGTAACAAATATATCATAACCTCCATTCAAAGAAATGAAAAATGAATAATCCTCTCTTTTCCATCTTTTCCGTACAGAAAAGTAATGGACTAGAGAACTACTCCGCACATCTTTTCTTCCTGCAATCACTGCAAAAAGAAGTGTCTGAATTTGAGACACTTTGGTAGTCACATATAAGACGTTTCGGTAGTAACTTTTGAGACGCTTTATATGTCTTTTTCCAAGACACTTAATGTGTCTTTTTTCAGTCACTTCATAGTCCAATAAAGAAGAGTTTTAATTCATCACTCGGCTACCAGCTTAATGTTTTTTTAATAAATTTGTTTCGATCTATGTTTTGATTACCTGTAATTGAAAAATCCCAAAAAAGTGGCGGAGGGGTAGAAAAAAAATCAAAACCACCCCAAAAATGACTTTTCTTGCCAATATTTCGGAAATGGCAAATGATATGAAAAAAAGTTTCGAACAAAAGTTAAAGATATTAAAATTATCTACAAGATTGTTCTGAAACACTTTTCCGCATTTGCAAAATGAACCGAAATATTAACAGTTGAAAATTTTTGTATACAGCTCAGCCGCGAGAAAAATTCCAAAATCTTCAAAAAATTGTATAAATATGGAAAATACATATTTTTTAACTTTTTTTTAAAACATATCTGCAAAATACGGCGAATAATTTCTGAAAACCTTTTTTTTTTTCGCTGACTCACTCAAAAATAATTAATTAATTAATTGTTTAAACTTATTATTTTACTATTCAAATTGTATTTTAATTTTTTTTTCTATATATTTACATTCCCTGAGGTGTGCAATCAATTTTTGAAGATTTTTACAGGTTATTTTATTTATTCTACAAATTTCAATTTTTCTAGTCATTAATTTTTTCTAGTCAAACTTTTATCATTTTCAATCAATTTTAAATATTTTGACACTTTATGAATTTATTTTATTTTTATTTTTAAGAATTTTTAAGAGATCTTGAAATTTTTTGGAAATTTTTAATCAATTGAAAAAAACTCTGATGAATCAAGAATTTTTAATTTTTAATTTTTGACAGAATTCAATTTCGTTTGACTATATAAATCAAACGAGTTTTTGTGATACTTATTCTTAAAGAATGATCTAATTATTTATTGTCCAATTTGAAGACTTTGTTGAAGGTACTATTGTTTGATTGATTTTGAACAGATAATTCCATCTTCAGATTCCCTTCACTCTCGTATCTGTCCAAGATGCTTTGAGGTTATCCATCAGTACGCCCATGGAAAAATAAAGACACGTGAGGCGTTTTGATTTTTCGTGTCTTTTTACTTTAAACCCGTCTTTGAGTCGAAGTGTCTTAGACTCCAAGTGTCTGATTGTGGTCTCACCGTCTTAAAATCAGACACTTTATGCGTCTGACTTAAATGTCTTCAATTTTCAGACGGATTAAACGTCTTTATTTTTGTGAAGACACCTAAAGTGTCTAAATTTTTCATAAGACACTTATGCAAACGTCTTAATTTCAGACACAAGACACTATTTTGGTGACTTGTGTCTGAATCTAAGACACTTGATAAGACACTTCTTTTAGCAGTGATGCACTTTCGATATGTATTCACTACAAACTGACTCGTGAATCCACGACAAAAAAATCGTCAACCCCACAGTTGCATTGTAGTGTCATAAGATAATAGCACCACTAAAAAAATCACGAATTTCTATGGAAAAATCCCTCTCTACCACCAAACTTGTGCAGCAATTTGAATAATCAAGTAGTTATGAGTTCCGGTTGAGGGTCGAAAGAACATAAGTTTCCCTGAGCAATTCAGTTTCAAAAAAAAAACAGGAGTGGATGGAATATCGAGGGAAAAGAATAATAAGTGTAGTGAGTGTTCCTTTGAATCCAGAATTGACCCTAAAATTAACATTTCTTGTTTTTTATCCCAGGAAAGAATGAAGCCCAAAGCATTGAAACTACTAGATTTAACAAAAAAGTTGCTCTCTGCAATTGGCGGTGGAAGCCAAAAACGTGGTTTTTTATTTTACTTCTCAATATTATGTTATTTCTATCAATTTATACTCGCATGGCTGGACTGTTACTTCAATATCAATGATATAGATTATGTTGTAGATAATTTGATGGAGAGCACAGGTACTCTCGTAGTTGGATATTATTTCATCATTGTATGGTTTTATAATGATTCTATTATCAAAGTACTTGATAATATTTCTTTAACTAATGATATGAAATATAAAAATGATCAAGAGAGAGAAGCATTTGATTATTATGATACATTAGCTATGGACATCTACAAAATTCTAATAATAGTATTCGAAATTGATTATATAGCTCTATTCTTGACGCCTTTCTTCATGCGAAAATCATCAGGTAATTTTTTTAATAGAATAACTTTTTTTATCCTAAAAAAAAAAAAATTTAGTATAAAATATTTTTATAGGATTAATTTCTCCAACCTCTAATACAACTTCAGAAATTTCAGCAATTGATTATCCACTACCAGCGAATTTATACAGCTTATGGAGCATCGATAATGAATTAATTTATTATGCAACATATATAACACGTTTGCCATTACTTATTTCTGATAATCTTGTTTCATTGAGTATCAATGGATTTTTTGTCATTGCTGTATTCAATTTGTGTAGTGAATTGGCTGTATTAACAGTACAAATAAGAAATATACCGATGGACGACGAATCGAAATGCAGCATAATACTGGGAGATATAATTCATCATCATACATATATTATTGAGTATATTTCCAGCGAAATTGGAGAATTAGATTGAGTGGATGATAGCAGAAAATTTAATTAGGATGAGTCATTTAGTGTTCAAACATGTCCAGTAATTGAACGTATTTATCCTGAAAAAATTGGTAATTCGTTGGATTATAACTTTACGAATTCCCAAAACATCATGTGATGTTCATCAATTAGAGCCCAGGGGATAGATTTCGCGCGTTATAAGGTACTACGTTATAACGTAAAAGCGTTATAATTTTGCTCCCGGCAGAGGGCATCGTAGAAGCTAATTGACTCATTCAGTGGAGTTCGAGAACACAGAACCGATTCAAATTCAAAGCGAGAAAATTTTCGAAAGTATTTTCGTAAGTTTGTTCACAGAGACTTAACAGGTAGATCACAATTAAATGAAATATGCATTACTCCAAAATGAATTTACGCATTTTGGAGTAATGCAACTCACGATCATCAGCCATATTGCTGAAAATTCCAACGCTCCAAAATGAAAGAGTGTTCCAAACCACAATCAATTTGTCCCCTATGCGAATGAAATGCCCCCTGTCGGGAGCAAAATTATAACGATTTTACGTTATAACGCAGTACCTTATAACGCGCGGAATCTATCCCCAGAAAACTGTTACAATATATCAGTAATTATCGAATTTTATTTGTTCAATCACTGATGTTTGACGACTTATACGGTCGAACACTAGATGACTTATCCTATTCAATTTTTGGTAACAGTGAATCTGAATCACTTAGATCTAATCGGATAAAAAATTCGACACACTCTAACCAGATCTGATTGGATTTGATCAGATCTAATTCAGCTTGATCGGCCTAGATTCAATTAGATCAATATATATGGCCTTGATTGAATCTAATCAATTCTAATTGAATTCAACTAGATCTGATCAGATTCAATTAGATTCAAGCAAATATATTCAGACATAGATATGATTGGATCTATTCAGATCTAATCAGATTTGATCGGAAATACTCAGATCTATTCATATGTTGTCAAATTTTTCCCTGGATATTTTCTGCTATTTTCTACTTCACAAGAATGACTCAAGTTCGATTTCTTTATCTGACTACTCGTGGAATTGTTTTACATGATTCATCATTTACCCTTAAGAATGGGCAATTGTATACGAAGAATGGCGAGTTTTTATTTATGTGCCTACTTTATCACTTCGACATTCATTATATGTTTGACCAACTACCAGATATTAGTCGTGCGTTTGAAAATCGTTATGTTCAATTGATCATTCAGCAGCGAAGAGGTAAAACAGCATAAGTCTATTTTTTGATGTTCAAAGGGGCCCCAGTCGCAAAAAGGGGAAAAACCGAGTACAATGGCTCGAAAGGCTCAGTGTTCAGAGGCCAAACTATCAACATTGAAAGCTGACATTCACTTTTTTAAGAATATCTTGGAAACTAAGCGAGATTGGGTGATTTTTTCCGAGTCTTTTCTGTATCTTCCGGAATTCTCTATAAAAAAAATAATCGGATTAAAGAGGCATATCTCGCTTAATTTACGAAATATTTCATTGCAAATGATCACAAAGATAAGTCGATTTGTCCTGTTTTACCTCTTCGCTATTGGATAGGTTCCATTATACGGGTTTATTTTTCTTTCCTCTTTCAGTTCATTGGAAGAAATCAATGGGCTGAAGTACCAGTTCTCGTGACTTACATAGGCATCACTCTTGGATCAGCCTATGTTAATTGTCTACTTGGAGAATTCCTAGTAGCCGAGGTGATGAATCTATCTCTGGTCCCCTTATGAGGAATTCCCCGCTTCACGCTGTTTTCATGTTTTTATCGCACGCCATACATAAAGTGTCACTTTGCGCACGCTACGCATAAATACTGTATGATTTTAGTGTATCCATTTTTTGTATGATTCTCTTAAAAAATTTATTAATAAAAATTAATTTATTAATAAATTTATTTGTTTCATGGCGACATTGCCTCGTGGATGGGAGGTGGAGAAAAGATGTGAGAATCAAAATTCGAAGGTAAATATAGTAACTCGCAATAGCTCAGTGGTCAGAGCACCTGACATATAATCAGAGGGTCGTGGGTTCAAACCCTGCTTGCGCATTACATATTTTTTCCGAAATTTGATTCTCTTAAAAAATTTATTAATAAAAATTAATTTATTAATAAATTTATTTGTTTAATGTACACTAAAATACTGTACCCCACAGGTGCAAAAAGTATTTTTTGTCTTGCCTTCGGCTCGTTTTGTAAATTCGCCCTTTGCACGAAAATACAACGGGGAATCCCTCATTAGTTGATTAAAGTCATCGCTTATGGTGATCAGTCTCAGATTAATTGAGTGTTGTTTTTTGGGGAAAATTGAGAAGAGTTCGAATCTACAAGCGGCATTCTACGATTGCCTGTGGTACGAGGCACCAATTAATTTCCAAAAAAAAATTCTCTTCTGTTTAACACGCTGCCAGAATTTATTGAGCTTAGACGCTGGTGGATTCAGCATTGTCAATACTTCAATGATGACATCGGTAAAATATCAATTAAATCCTTTACCTTATCTCCATTTATACTTAATTGTTTCAACTCAATATTCAAGGTTGTCAAAACAACAATGGGATATTTATCTCTATTACGTACTGTCATGTAGTTGAAATGATGATTAGAAAATTTATGAGTTGAGTAGTATATTTTAAAAAGAAACTCCAATAAAATTTGTATTCTGCTTTCTAAAATTGATCACAATTTTTATTAATAACTTCGTCAACTATCATAAAAATCTTTCGCCTGATGCTCGAATTCAATCATTCGAACTGATGCTAAGATTCAATCAAAAAGAAGCGCAACCGTCTGGATTGAAGCAGAGCACCATAAGATAATAGTACGATAAAAAAATCATGAAGTTCAATGAGAAAATCCCTCTTCTCTTCTGAAGTTTGTAAACAGCAATTTGAATGTATAAGTAGTTGTAAGCTCCTGTTGGGGTTCAACAAAAAGTGACTCTTACCGAGCAACTCAGTTCGAAAATGTCTACAACAAAGCACGATCTTGTGTAATGATGAATGGTTCAAGAGGATTGAGGGAAGTGAGTGATCCTCGATTTTAGACAGATAGTTAAGAACAGTATCTTCAGTGAAGATTGTTTATTTCCGATTGACAGGATATAAGAGATGCCAAAATATTGAAGTTACTATCGTTAACTAGAACATTTTTGTTCTTAATTGGTGGTGGAACTAATAAACGTGGTTTTTTATTTTATTTCACAATATTCTGTTATTCTTATCAATTACTACTTGTGTGGGTTGATATGTATGTTAATATACATGATATAGATTATGTTATAGATGATTTGATGGAGAGTACGGGTATCATGGTTCTTGGATATTATTTGACAGTAATATGGTTCTACAATGGTACTATTATAAAAGTCCTTGAAAATGTTGAAACAACTAGTGATACTAGAAATCATAAAACTGACGGAGAAAGAGAAGCATTTAATTATTTTGATACATTAGCAGCTAGTGTTTTTAGAACATTTGTTATATCACCCGGGAAAAAATTGTCATACATGTCCATACATGATCATATATGATCATATATGAACGCTCCATGCATGTACATATATGCGAATTGACCGTACATGTACATATCTGAACAGATATGTGCATATATGGACATATATGCACATATATGTCGATTTTTTCCCGGGTATGGCAGTTCCGTATATGATCATATATGGGCATGTATGATCATATATGGGCATATATGATCATATATGGGTATATATGTCGATATTTTCCCAGGATGTATCATCAAAATGTTCTAATATATGAATATAATACATCAGTATTAATTCCCTTGATCACTCAATTCCTCATTAATAACGAATTTCAATGGAAAAAAAAAAAAAAAAAACATTCAGCTGGGATCGAACCCGGGACCGTCACATGATGAGTCTACCATCCTACCACCTTTGCTATCCGCAATTCACATACTTGCTGAATGAATTTTAATCCTGATATAGTGATCAATGTTTTTCGGACTTAGAAAAAGTGAATTCAATTGAATTATTTCAATCATTGGAAATCATTTAGTGATACCAAAAAAAATGATTTTCGAATGCTGGCAGGATTTGAAAGTCTCAAAGTAAGCGGTAAACAACTAACAGAACGTGCATTTACTATTAATTATTTAAATTTTTCATTTTATACGTTTTTATATGGATTGAGTGAGCATTTTTTCATATGTTTCATATATGCACATATATGTTCATACATGTTCATATACGTTCCATATATGCTCATACATGTCCATATATGTCCATATATGCTCATATATGCTCATGCCTGCTCAGTTTCCACAGGATCATACGACCATACATGACCATGCATGCCCATATATGTCCAGATATGTCCAGATATGTCTCATATATGTCCATATATGTCTCATATATGTCCATATATGTCTCATATATGTCCATATATGTTTATATATGTCCATATATGTCTCATATATGTCCATATATGTCTCATATATGTCCATATATGTTCATATATGCGCATATATGTTCCATATATCCCCATATATGCTCATATATGTCCATGTGTGTCTCATATATGCTTATACCTACTCGGGTTCCACCACATGATACGACCATATATGCCCATGTATGCTCATATATGTCCATATATGTCTCATATATGCCCATATATGCTCATATATGTTTCATGCATGTCCATATATGTTTCATGCATGTCCATGTATGTCCATATATGCCCATAGCTGTCTGATTTCTCGGAGAAACGTATGAGCATATATGTCCATATACGTACATATATGTTCATATATGGTTCATATATGTCTCATATATGTACATATATGTCACATATATGTTCATATATGTCCCATATATGTACATATATGTCACATATATGTTCATATATGTTCATATATGACGATTTTTTCCCGGGCATTGCAAGTTTATTTTTCTCTGCTATTTGTTACGCCTTATCTGATCCGGCAATCATTAGGTAACATTGCTATTTAATTTAATTCAATTGAAAATTTTTACTATGAAGTGATGTTTTTTTTTCAGTGATCACTCCAAATTCTAATTCGACTTCAGGAATAGTAGACACTG
Source organism: Aleiodes leptofemur (assembly GCA_963942555.1). NCBI lineage: Eukaryota > Metazoa > Arthropoda > Insecta > Hymenoptera > Braconidae > Aleiodes > Aleiodes leptofemur. Next base: position 14,900,890 of record OZ012614.1, on the reverse strand, counting down.
ATTATCTACTGCCTATACATCTGTACAAATTGTGGAATATCAACAGTGAATTAATGTATTTTATAGCATACATGACACGTTTACCACTTATAGTTATTGAGGACCTTATAGGATTGAGTGTCAATGGCTTATTTACCATTGCTATATTCAATTTATGTGGTCAATTGTCTGTACCAGCAGTTAGGATAAGAAATATACCAGTTGATGATGAATCAAAATGCAATAATACTCTGGAAGATATTATTGCAAGTCATGCATCTATCATTGGGTATGTAATTAAATAATGGGAATAGGAGAGTAAGGCGTAAAATGAATACTTTTCGTTAACGAGTGAGGTCCTAATTGGTGCTTCGTAATGTCTTGTCATGATCATACATCCTTGAAAGAAATTCGCATCAGGTTTCTGTGTAAAACTCAATTTAGGTATTTCCGAGTAGTCTGGCTCAGCAGATATAATCAATGGTTAAAACGTGGTTGGCTTGGGTTCGATTTTCACCTGTGAAACTAGTGAGATCTAACCAGGTCCAATATATCTCTGGTCTAGGTGCATAATAATATATTTTGTACCTAGGCCGGAAATGAGTCAATGGTGAAAAAAATTTGCTTCCCGAGCAAAGCAAATTTTTTGTACCCAAGACACAAAAAAAACAACGTTTCTAACTGAACGAAGCGAATTTAGAAAGACGGTTGTCGTGACCGAGCATGAGAGATGCGACAGTGAATGAGATTGAAAAAAAAAAGAAAGTATTCTGTTGAGGCTCAAATAATTACTCCATGAGCGATAATTTCCATGAGAGACCTAAATTGCATTTCTATAGATATCAGGATCAAGTTTCTCGAGAAATTCAAAATTTTCATTTCTTGTTATTGTGCATCTTGAAATACTCAATTTGGTTTTAATTCTTCTTTTTTGTCCAGTGTGTAATGCCTTAGATTCGTCAATTCGAATAAATCCATATTTTTCTTATTGCTGAATTGAAGAGTGAAAAATTGCGAGAGGCATTTTACGATTCTCTGTGGTACGATGCACCAATTACTGGTCAAAAGAAAATACTCTTTTGTTTGATGCGTTGCCAATACTCGTTGCATTAAGATGCTGGAGGCTTCAGCATTGTTAATATCACCACGATGACATCAGGAAAATATCAATTTATATTTCAAGCATCTAATTCTACAATGTCAATGAAAATAAATTAATACAAATCAATATTTAACGTAGGTTATTAAAACTACAATGGGATATTTATCATTACCAAGTACTGTTGTACAATTTATATGGTAATTTTTCTAATCAATAGGCTGTAAGTACTGTAGTATCATTAAAAGAGATTTCAATTATTCTACATCCTCTCTCAGCACTTCCAGAATTTATAGTTCAGACTTACTTGTTTATTCTTTTGATTTCTTTTATTTCAATCTAATTATTATTATTTTGCTCTTCTCGAAAAATTTGATTGTTTCACTTGACACTACTTTCATTATATTCACGAAGAAAAATCATTTGCCTAACTTCGAAGCAGGCTACAATATGCTCCGAAAGTATTCTTCATTCGAACTGACGCACAAATCCAACAAAAAAGAAGCGCAACCCCTGGAATTGTCGCAAAGCACTATAAGATAATAGTTCAATGAAAAAATCACGACTTTCAGTGGAAAAAACACGAATTTCAATGGAAAAATCTCTCAACTCAGTCAGAACTTTGCTACCAGCAATTTGAATATACAAGTAGTTGAAAGTTCCTGTTGGGGTTCGAGAAAATATGACTCTCAGCAAGCAATTTAGTTTCAAAAAAAAAGCGACAACAAAGTATCAACTCTTGTGTGCGATGTACTGTTTGAAAAGATCGAGTGATGTTATAGTTTCTCGATTTTAAGAGAGAAGATACGACATTATAATCAGTGACTGCTGTTTATTCTCAATTGATAGAAAATTATGAATATTGATGTATTAAAAATACTATCATTAACTAAAAAATTCATGTTTTTAATTGGTGGTGGAGCTAATCAAAGTGTTATTTTATTTTATTTTTCAATATTCTGTTATCTTTATCAGATTATACTTGTGTGGATTGATGTTTACGTTAATATCAATGATACAGATTATGTTATAGATAATTTAATGGAAAGCGCTGGTATTCTTATTGTAGGATATTCTATGTCAATAGTATGGTTTCACAATGATACTATTATCAAAGTATTTAACAATATTGAAAAAAATAATAATACGGAAAATCTTGAAACTGATAAAGAAAGAGAAGCATTTAATTCCTATAATACATTAGCAGTTAATGTATATAGAGTACTTGTAGTGTCATTACAAATTTATTTTTCTCTACTATTTGTTACTCCATATTTAATACGACAATCATCAGGTACTTATTCAAATTTACTTTAATTTAAATTAAAATTAATGACAATTTAATTTTTTTAGTTATTCCTCAAAATTCTAATTCAACTTCAGACATCTTAGTAACTGATTATCCATTACCAATACATTTATTCAGATTATGGAATATTAATAATGAATTTATGTATTTTACAACGTACATGTCACGTTTACCACTTGTAATTGTTGATGATCTTGTAACATTGGTTGCCTATGGTTCATTTACCATTGCTGTATTCAATTTGTGCAGTCAATTGTCTGTACTAGCAGTTAGGATAAAAAATATACCAGTGGATGATGAAACAAAATGCAACGAGATACTGGGACATATCATCGCTCAGCATACATCTATTATTGAGTATATTTTTGGATACTAAAGGGATCAAAAATTTCTCGAGAAAAAAATGGAGACTCAGAGATTTTATTAAACCTAGACTGTTCACCATGACCGACCTAGAGATTTTGATCAAGTGATGAGAGATTCCCCGCTGTGTCATTTAGATTGTGACAAGGGAATGAATTTTAAAGGTACGGCCTCATGCAGTCGCTCGTCTAGAGATGTAAAATGACGGTCAATTTTGAAATTGGTCAGGTCAGTCGTCAATTGACCATTTCGTGACCATTCCTGACTTGACCGCAATTTTCGTTGAAAATTGACCGTCAAAAATTCAAATGGTCAGTCAGGAGACATAAATGTCAAAATCCATCTATATAGATGAAAATTGACCGTCAATTTTATTTTCGGTCATTTTTTTGGTCATTTTTATGATTTTTCAAAATTCAATGCAAATACTCATAGAAATCATTTATTTCCAAAAGTCGTTCAGTATTTCTTTTTTTGGTAGAATATCGGCGGTTGAAAAACCCAATTGAAGAATAAGGAACCAGAATCTGTAATGAAATCCAGCTATTTAGATGAAAAATGACCGTCAATTGGTTCTTCGGTCATTTTTTTTGTCACTTTTAGTAGAATGATATTTTTAAAGAGGAAAAGGCTTATTAAATTTAAATACAATGATATCATAGGGCTATTCTTTTATTTTCTCAACAAATTGTAAACTCTGCATAAATTCTACACTTATCCTAATAGATTCTGTTTACTCTTGTATTACACTGAGAGAAAAATTTACTTCTGCCAAATGAATTTATTTGGCAAAAATCAATTTCTCTGATTTCTGCAATATAAAAAATTTATTTACGGAAATATTCATGAGGTCCAGAAAAAAAATCATCAGCTCTATATAGATGGAATCTGACCGTCAAAACCATTTTTGGTCAATTTTCTGACTCACGATTTGGTCATTATTTTTTGACCAAAATGGTCAGTCATTGCCAATTGGTCATTGACGGTCAATTGACCGGTCAAATGACGGTCAAATGACCGTCATTTTTTTTCGTTCCATCACTACGCTCGTCGCTCGTTCTCTGCGATAAATCGAGTCACGTGATATGTAACGACAAAGCTCAATAATTTGAGCTTTCTCACTGAGAAAGGAGCGAGATGAAATAACAGTCTCCGGAAGTAAATCCAAGTCAATAAATGTCGGTATTAGATAGATAATATACGATTCTCCAATATTTGGGACAACTGAAACATCAAATATGCGGGAAGCCCTTTGATTCACGCAATAAATCAGCGCAAATAGCCATGTTTGCTGCCGTGACTTGTCGCTAAATTTTACTTAAATGGCGGGAAACGTAAAATTGTGTCATGTGACCCAATTTATCGCGGAAAATGAGCGACAAGCGACTGCATGAGGCCGTACCTTCGAGATTTCTGGTTCATTTGCAATTATATTATGATGAAATCTCAGAATCAAAAAAATTCACGATCATATAACTTCCATTGGGAAGCCATAAATGAAGTCAATTTTTTTAAAGAAATTTTCTGCTCAACCGATTAATCACGAAGAAATGGAATAGGCGAAACGTCGGGAATCCCTCATATAGTGATCAGTCTAGGATTAAGAAACCATTTTTGGAGAATTAAATTATCTCCAGCAAGGGCCTCTTGACTTTTCCCTTTAATGACTAATTATTCATTTTTAATTGCAAAGTATGGGCAATGATCTACGAAAAATGGCAAGCTTGTATTTGTTTGCCAATTTGGTGACGTCAACATTCATCATTTGCTTGATTAATTATCAGATATTAGTTGTAAGCTGATGAATTATTGATACTCAAGCAAAAAACAATTTTAATTGTATCATTCCATTTATTATTTTTATTGCAGTACATGGGAAGAGATGATTGGGCCAATGTAGCAAGGTGCATATCTTACGTATGGGTATCTCTTGGACTTGCTTATATGAATTGTCTTCTTAGTCAGTTTCTCATAACTGAGGTAATCAATTTCTAATTCATAATTAGAAAATGGATTGAAATCAGTGAAAATTTTTGAAGACAGGCCTTTTTCAATGATTCTATCAAAATGCTGAGAAAATTTCCATTAGAAAACATGTCAAAATCAATTTTCGATCATTTTTCGAAAATTCAACCCTCTTAGAGGATAATCAGGGATCTGTTTATCAAATTTGGAGAACTCCACTTTTTGGGTGACCTCTCCGATTCTATGGAAACCACGAAAATGGAAAAGTTTTAACCCCTCTCCTCACATTTTGAGTCAAAAAATTCAAAAAAATCAATTTTCATACATGTTTTTTACAAGAAATTTTTTCAGCTTTTCAATCATCGGAAAAAGATCTCATCTTAAATTGGTATTAAAATGTCCATTTTACACCACTTTTCCCTATAATAATCTTCCAAATTTATTAAATTCGAATCTTTTATTCTCTCTCTTGCTGAAAAATTGAAGAGCGAAAATTTACAAGAGGCATTCTACGATTTCCTGTGGTACAGTGCACCAATTAGTTCTCAGAAGAAAATATTATTTTGTTTAATGCGCTGCCAATATTCATTGCATCTGGAAGCTGGAGGATTCAGCATTGTTAACATTACCACTCTGACATCAGTAAAATATCAATTGCTATATCCATAAAGTATTTCACTCTCCAATAGCAACTAATTATCTTCCAATAAATATTTGATGCAGGTTGTTAAAACTACAATGGGATATTTATCTTTGTTACGTACTGTTGTATAATTATGATGGAAATTTTGGTAAATTAGTTGTAATTATTGCAGCTTTATTAAAATAGTTTACAATAATTTTATGGTTCTCAAATTAACAGTTAATTTATTAATTCTATTCTTTAATCATTTAACACTGCATCGATATTATCTACGGAAAAATTATCTGCCTAATTTTGAAACAAGCTGCAACACTGAAAAAAAAAACAATTCTGGTCTCAAAGAGGTGTATTCCGCTCAAGAAAATATGACAAGTTTCTAAAAAATAAAAGTTTTAAAAAAATAGTTCGAAAGAATTGAGTAAAATGAGTGTTTCTCCATCTTAGAAAGATACAACAATACATTCAGTGAATACTGATTTTTTTTTCCAAATTTGTAGTAAATAATGAATGTCACTGCATTGAAGATAGTATCGTTGACTAAAAGATTTATGTTCTCAGTTGATTGTAGATCTAATGGACATGGCTTCATTTTTTATTTTTCATTATTCTGTTATTCTTATCAAATCACATCTGGATGTTTCGAATGAAATGAACTATTCTTCATTACTAATTCGAAAAAAAAAAATTCTAAATTCATGGATTGATTCATGATAAATAATGTATCCAAACTTTTTATTAAATCTGAATGTAAAATTTTGAAAAAAGCGAATTAATTAAATTCAAATAATTCACTTTTATCCAAACTTTTCTCACTGATGTTCGAACAGACAGAATTGAAATTCTGCGAGATTTCAACGCCTGATAAGAACGATCTTTTTCGAGTTACATATTCACTTGTAGATCTACAATTGTAATCATGAATTTCAATGGGAAATGATTCTGCAACTGTAAACTTTCGTAGCGGAAATTCAAGTAGACAAGTAGCTTCAAATTTTCTGCAAGGTCTCGTTCAGTCAAGTTTTCCAAGAAATCACAAGACAGCAAGGAACTCTCCAGTGAAGTGTGCAGAAAAAATGAGTAACTATATAAAAAATATTACAATTCATTCTGATGCATTGAAATAATTGAATGAATTGAATGAATTCTTCGTGAATTTTCATTTCAATATTATTAGAACTCATTATCATATTAATTTCGAATTTTATTATCGAAGGTTCTCAAGTCAACAATAGGATACCTGTAAAGAATAAATATATATGCGAACATATATGTGGCATTTATAGGAATCATACGACATATATGTGCGGCAAGAAATGTAATAGTTGACATATATTCAACATGTATATTCAGAAATACGTTTTGTAATATATCGTCGCCTAAAAAGTAGTGTAAGTGTTATGCTCATAGGTAGCACTTATGCCACTTTATTTCCAAGCATATTATATACAGTAAAAAATATATCATCACCTCCATTCAAAGGAATAAAAAATTAATAATTCACTCTTTTCCATCTAGAAGAGATTTCAATTATTTTATATCCTCTCTCAGCACTTTCAGAATTTATAGTTCAAACTTACTTGTTTATTCTTTTGATTTCTTTTATTTCAATCTAATTATTATTATTTTGCTCTTCTCGAAAAATTTGATTGTTTCACTTGACACTACTTTGATTATATTCACGAAGAAAAATCATTTGCCTAACTTTGAAGCAGGCTACAATATGGTCCGAAAGTATTCTTCATTCGAACTGACGCACAGATCCAACAAAAAAGAAGCGCAACCCCTGGAATTGTCGCAGAGCACTATAAGATAATAGTTCAATGAAAAAATCATGAATTTCAGGGGAAAAAACACGAATTTCAATGGAAAAATCTCTCTACTCAGTAAGAACTTTGCTACCAGCAATTTGAATATACAAGTAGTTTCAGTGTTCCTGTTGGGGTTCAACAAAATATGACTCTCAGCAAGCAATTTAGTTGAAAAAAAAGCCACAACAGAGTATCAACTTTTGTGTGCGATGAACTGTTTGAAAAAATCGAGTGATGTTATAGTTTCTCGATTTTAAGAAAGATACAACATTATAATCAGTGACTGCTGTTTATTCCCGATTAATAAAAAATTATGAATATTGATATATTAAAAATACTATCATTAACAAAAAAATTCATGTTTTTGATAGGTTTTGGAGCTAATCAAAGTGGTTTTTTATTTTATTTTACAATATTCTGTTATCTTTATCAGATTATACTTGTGTGGATTGACGTTTTCGTTAATGGCAATGATACAGATTATGTTATAAATAATTTAATGGAAAACGCGGGTATTCTTATTATAGGATATTCTATGTTCATGGTATGGTTTCACAATGATACTATTGTCAAAGTCTTTAACAATATTGAAACCAATAATAATACGGAAAACCTTGAAAGTGTTAAAGAAAGAGAAGCATCCAATTTCTATAATACATTAGCAGTTAATGTATATAGAGTACTTGTTGTGTCATTACAACTTGATTTTTCTCTACAATTTATTACTCCATATTTAATTCGACAATCATCAGGTAATTATTCAAAATTACTTTAATTTGGCTTAAAATTAATGACAATGAAATTTTTGTAGTTATTCCTCAAAATTCTAATTCAACTTTAGACATCTCAGTAATTGATTATCCACTACCGATACATTTATTCAGATTATGGAGTATTAATAATGAATTTATATATTTTACAACGTACATGTCACGTTTACCACTTGTAATTGTTGATGATCTTGTGTCACTGGCTGCTTATGGTTCATTAATCGTTGCTATATTCAATTTGTGCAGTCACTTATCCGTACTAGCAGTTAGGATAAGAAATATACCAGTGGATGATGAATCAAGATGTAACGAGACTCTGGGACATATCATCGCTCAGCATACATCTATTATTGAGTACATTTTTGGATACTGAAGAAGTAGTTAAATAAGGCCGGTTCGCGGATTTCTCAACCCTTCCGCGGAGTTTAACCCTTCCGTGGATTTTTCACCCCTTTTGCGTATTTTTCAGCCATTCGAGAATTTGCGAAAGGGGTGAAAAATCCACGGAAGGGTTAAACTCCGCGGAAGGGTCGAGAAATCCACGAATTGCAATTACGAGCTGAAAGGGTTGAAAAGCAATTGACTCGCTCATCCCACAGGGATTTGCTGTCAGAGATACAGCTTATCCCTGTGCAGAAAGCTAAAAACTGCGAATGAACTCGTGGAGTCCGCGAATCGAAACCGCAACCCACGGATTAAAACGTGAATCAACCACCCACCCACTTCCACAGGACCCCCCACCTAGAGGATTGGACCAGAACCGGCCTTATTTAACTACTTGGAGAGATCAAAAATTTATTGAGAAAAAAACGGAGACTCAGACACTCATTTTATTAAACCTACACTGGTCACCATGACCGATCTAACGACTTTGGTCAAGTGATGAGGGATTCCCTCGTTTTTTCGACTTTTCTCGATGAAAAATGAAATTACAGCGTCCACTCTTAGCGAGAAGATGCGCGCTTATCAGCTGCATCTTTGGTCCCTGTTGTGGCGGAGTTCAGATTTTCAGTTACCCAGTATGAAACTTTCGAGAAATTTTTCGAAAAAATCTTGATTTCTCTATAACTTGATAAATAATTAATTTGAAAAAAAGAAAAATATTTTCTTACACTTAATACATTAAATGTATCTTTACATGATGAATATCATGTAAATTTCGCCATCAAACCTTCATTTTGGCTTAATTCGTTAAAATAATATTTTTTTGCCCATGGGGCTGGAAAAATGGGTTTCTAACCTCATTTTGCTTGGTTTGAAACGCATTTTTCCAGCACCCTTGGGCAAAAAAATACTATACGCACCATGGGTGGATAAAAGGCAATTTCGACAAAACTTTCTCACCCTCGCTTCGTTCGGGAGAAAATTTTTGTCGAATTTAACTTTTTTTCGCCCTAGGTGCGTAATGTACTATTCCTATACTTAATACATTAAATGTATTTTTACATGATGAATATCATGTAAATTTCGCCACCAAACCTTCATTTTGGCTTAATAAATAATTGAGCTAGAGACCTCAAATTTCGTGAGGTTATGCATCTGATGAGCACAAAGTTTGGTATTGAAACTGGGCGGAATTAGTCCAGTAGTTTCTTGGATATTAGCATAGAAACATCTGAAAAAGTGAGCTTAATCCTCTGAGGCCTATTTTGGTTTCCCCACTCCACGCACAGATCGATGATGGTAGATTTAGAGTTCAATAATCCATTCGGGATCTTTCTGCCAATTGCACTGGCAGAATATTAAATGTACGATGTTATAAGATTTAGCCGATGTCCGAGTTAAGCTAACACGCGGTTAGCGCTAATATTAGCTCCGTAGACCAGCCTTAAAATTCAGTTAAAATATGTCATAATAATTATTCCAGAATTTGACATTTTTTGACTGAAAATAACAAATTCGAAAAACGAGTTTAGGAATATTATGTAATTAGATGTTAAAAAGTTTTATATCATGACACAATTTGTCATTTTCTGTTATTTTTTGTCAAAATATGTCAACTTCCCCAGAATTGTGTGTCGCACAATTGAATAAAAATATGACATATTCCATCATAATGTGTCAAATTATGACAAATCTTTCTGGAAAAATTTGACAAAATATGACATACTGTTCCAATTGATAGTCGAAAATTCTCACATTGAAAAAAAAACAAATTATGACATTTTATAATAGATGCTGTGAAAATACGTTGAATTATGATGGATTTTTTTGAAAATTTGTCAAATTTGATCAGAATTTGACATTTTTTGCCAAAATTTGACATTCATATTTCCACCTGGGATACGGTTGAGAAATGTTATCTACATAGGTCCCGACTCGTACAGATATTCTTAAAAAATGGCAATTCTCGATTTTTTAGTTCATTTGCAGTCATATTATGATAAAATCTCAAAATCAAAAAGAATCACGATCATATAACTTCTATTGGGAAGCCATAAATGAAGACAATTTTTTAAAAGGATTTTCCTGCTCATCCGATTAATCACGAAAGAATGAAAAAGGCGGAACGCAGGGAATCCCTCATATAGTGATCAGTCTAGGGTTGAGAAACCATTTTTGGAGAATTAAATTATCTCCAACAAGGGCCTCTTGACGTTTCCCTTTAATGACTAATTATTCATTTTTAATTTCAAAGTATGAGCAGTGATCTACGACAAATGGCAAGCTTGTATTTGTTTGCCAATTTGGTGACGTCAACATTCATCATTTGCTTGATTAATTATCAGATATTAGTTGTAAGCTGATGAATCGATAATCAAGCAAAAAACTGTTTTAATTATATCATTCCATTTATTATTTTTGTTGCAGTACATGGAAAGAAATGACTGGGCCAATGTAGCAAGGTGCATATCTTTCGTATGGGCATGTCTTGGACTTACTTATATGAATTGTCTTCTTAGTCAGTTTCTCATAACTGAGGTAATCAATTTCTAATTCATAATTAGAAAATGGATTAAAATCAGTGAAAATTTTTGAAGATAGGCCTTTCTTGATGATTCCACTAAAATGCTGAGGAAATTTCCGTTAGAAAACATCTTGAAATTAATTTTCGATCATTTTTCGAAGATTTGAATTCTTTAGAGTGTAACGGGCAGAATGGCCCGTTAATTAATATTGATTATGATAAAATGAGCGTGCTTCCGCCTTACCTCCCTACTCCGGATATTATGTATAAATGAATGGATGAGTGAGTGAGACTTGGGAAGAATGACTGGAACAATACGCTCGAGGGATGCTCGAAGAGGAGAATCATCGCTGGAGGACCACCACGACGAGGATCATTTACCCGGAAATCTCAAGGGTCCCCCAAGTCACGGCAAATACCCGGAGAGACAGCTGGAAGAGCGAAGACGTTTGGAGGAAGGATAAATATTGCCCAAAAACTGATGAGAGGGTAAATTGAGCGGCCAATGAACCCGGAAGCAGAAAAGACATAATAAATCAAGGCCAAACGACAATTACCCTCTGTCGGTTGACATTGACCCAGTTATCGACGGAATAACTGGGCCGGAAGTATCGATCAGCACCACAGAGCGCCTCGATCGATGCCTGAAAAACTCCTAGCCAATAGGAACAGCCCGAAGGGAAATCCTCCAAGCCGATTGGCCGAAGCTGACGAACCCGGAAGACGAAGGCAGCCATGACCACCGACAAGGTTACTCTGGTTCTGGTCAACGTAAACAACGTCACGTATTTCACTCAATATTATATTTTTCTTTAATTATGAGTTAATTATCACGAGTGATTAGTGACGTTAGGACCCGCAGGACCGCCCGGACGTGCAGTACCGAGCTGAAATATTATCTAGAGCATTATCGAGCGTTTGAGTGAGTATTTCACTAAATAATACAGTGACAGGTATGTGTATGCAAGTGTAAAAATCTACTATAACCGCGTGGTGGAAAGTTAATGCCCGAATGTAATTCCGCGTAATTAATTCCGAAGGGCCCGAATCAAGCTTGAGTAAATAATTAATGAATTAAAACAAATAATATGTATTATTTTAGAGTTAACTAAACGCGCCCGAAATTGCAGTTAAAGTATTGAGAAAATAGAATCGCCATTCTAATTGGCCACACCGGCACGTGCACAGAGATCAATTATTTCTACTTTTCTCATGAGATATCAATCAACTTAAGAGATTAAGCCCGTAGTCACTTGTAGAATGATAACCTACAAGTGATAGAAAAGGAATTAACACAGAATTCGTTATTTCAACCGAGAAAAGTAGAATTAAAAACTAGGTGAGAAAACGTGTGAGTGCGAAAGAGACAGAGAGTAAAGGAGTGGGGGAATACCACTGGACGCAGTGTATTCCCCACCGTGGTTACACGTTGTATGAGAGCTAACGGGTGTCTCATAAGGAGACTCTTTCTTTATTGTTAACAACAATTACGATAATTACCCGAAGAAATAATTACAGTATCTTTCTTTGTAATAAAGAGTTAACTGGAAAAATGTCTCAATTCGCAGTCATTACTCTATTTTTAGCCCAAACAGTCCCTCTTTTCCTATTTTGATGGATACAACCGTAGAGCCCGAACAATTCTATTTTCTTGTGGGAGAAATATTTCTGATCCCTTCTGGATCAATAATTCACCAGGTAAGATTCTAATGATAATCTTGAATAAATAACATTGGCCCGAACAGTGCAGAAATAAAAAAATAAAAATTCAAACAGTGCGTTGGAATAACAATTTAATTTCAACGTCACAAGAGGATAATCAGGAATCCGACTGTTTATCAAATTTGGAAAAATTCCACTTTTTCGGTGACCTCTCCGATTCTATGGAACCAGAAAAATGGAAAAGTTTTAACCCCCCTCCCCACATTTCAACTCAAAAAATTCAAATTTTCGAAAAAATCAATGTTGACATATGCTTTTTACAAGAAATGTTTTTCAGCTTTTCACTTATCGGAAAAATATATCTCATCTCAAATTGGCATTGGAATGTCCATTCTACACCACTTTCCCCTATGATAATCCTCCAAATTTATTAAATTCGAATTTTCTGTTCTCTCTCTTGCTGCTAAATTGAAGAGCGAAAATTTACGAGACGCATTCTACGATTTCCTGTGGTACAATGCACCAATTAGTTCTCGAAAGAAAATATTATTTTGTTTAATGCGCTGCCAATACTCGTTACATCTGGAAGCTGGAGGATTCAGCATTGTTAACATTACCACTCTGACATCAGTAAAATATCAATTGCTATATCCATAAAGTATTTCACTCTCCAATAGCAACTAATTATCTTCCAACAAATATTTGATGCAGGTTGTTAAAACTACAATGGGATATTTATCTTTGTTACGTACTGTTGTATAATTATGATGGAAATTTTGGTAAATTTATCAGTTGTAATTATTGTAGCTTTATTAAAGTAGTTGACAATAATTTTATTGTTCTCGAATTAATGATTAATTCATTAATTCTCTTTCTTAATCACTTAACATTGCATCGATATTATCCACGAAAAAATTATCTGCCTAATTTTGAAACAAGCTGCAGCACTGAAAAAAAAAAATTCTGAGAGGTGTACTCCGAGAGTATTTTCAGTTGAACTGATCCTCAGATCCAACAATAAAAGAAGTGCAACCCCTGGAATTGTAGCATATGCTATAAGATAATAGGTCAATGAAAAAATCACGAATTTTCGTGGAAAAACACGAATTTCAATGGAAAAATCCCTCTACTATGTCAGAACTTTCCTACCAGCAATTTGAATATACAAGTAGTCAGAAGTTCCTGTTGGGGTTCGACAAAATATGACTCTCAGCATGCAACTTAGTTTCAAAAAAGCCACAACAAAGTATCAACCCCTGTATACGATGAACTGTTCGAAACAATTCAGTGAAGTTAGAGTTTCTCGATTTTAGAAAAATACAATATTACACTCAGTGAATATTGTTTATTTTTAATTAATAGAAAATTATGAAAGTCGATGGAGTGAAGATACTATCATTAACTAAGCAATTCATATTTTCGATCGGTGGTGGAACTCATCAACGTGGTTTTCTATTTCTTCTTTCGATATTCTGCTTTTCATATCAATTTATATTTCTGTCGCTGGATGTTTACGTTAATATTGATGATATTAATTATATTATGGATACTTTAATGGAGAGTGCTGGTATACTTGTTATAGGATATTATCTCTCAGTAATATTATTCTACAATGATACTATCATCAAAGTATTTGATCATATTGAATCGAATAGTGATACTGAGAAGTTTGAAACGGATAAAGAAAGAAAAGCATTTAATTACTATAATACATTAGCAGTTAATGTATATAAAATACTTGTAGTGTCATTACACATTTATTTTTCATTGTTATTTATTACACCATGTTTGATTCGACAATCATCAGGTAAGTATTTAAATTTATTTCAATTTGAATTCAACCTGAAGATAAACTATTTGTTGCAGTGATTGTTCGAGGTTCTAATTCAACTCCAGACATTTTAATAATTGATTATCCACTACCAATACATTTATTCAGATTGTGGAGTGTCAACAATGAATTTATATACATTGTAACATACATGTCACGTTTACCATTTGTAGTTTTCGATGATCTGATGGCAGTGAATATCAATGGCTTATTTACCATTGCTGTATTTAATTTGTGCAGTCAAGTGTCTGTACTAGCAGTTCGGATAAGGAGTCTACCAATGGATGATAAATCAAGATACGACAAAGCACTGAGAGATATCATTGATCAACATGCACATATCATTGAGTATTCGTTTGTTGATTGATAGAGAAGGGTGGGGCAAAATGGAAGCCCGGGGTGAAATGGACCCATCTTTTTTCTTTGCATAAATTTTTTTTTATTGAATGAACATTAAATGAGGTAGAATACATTCGCATTTTTGTATTTAGAGGAGGGGGAGGGGGCAAAATGGACATCGAAATGAAGCTTTCAAATTTTTTACTATTTTTAATTACGTTATTGGCACTTTTTTCAAATCATTTTTTGCCCTATAACTAAGGCGCAGATGAGGATTCCTGATGGATATACAGGGTGACGTTAGCATCCACCTTACAAATTTTAGAGATTGAAGAATCGCTAATTACAATTCTAATACTGCAAAAAATAAAGGAATCGGATAGAAAAGTTTTTGAAGACGATCACAAGCCATAAGAATTTTTTTGTTGTTGCAACATCCAATGCGAAACTCGAAGCGATATCAAATTCGACAATTCTGCTGATATTGAATGGGAGAATTGAGCTGACATGGAATGCGGCACTTTTAGTGACGCTGCATGCAAAAATTTCCAAAGTTACAGAAAAACTCTGCCGGTCACTATTCAGATGATTATTCTCCAACTTGATTGATTTCTGCACCATTAGAATTTCCATTTCTTAATTTCCTTATCCTGAGAATTTGTAAGTTGGATGCTGACGTCACCCGCGGGTGTACCTGACCAAATCGTTTTCTTCCCTTGAAAAAGGAAAAGAGTTTATTTCAATCAGCTATTATTGTTTGGGAATGATAACCTCAAACTCCCTTGCTGTGTCGCAGACATTTCATTTTATCCAATTCTGAACCCTGAAAGTATTGGAAATTTAATGATTTTCACTAATAGTTAATTTTCCATAGATTTCAATCATTTTTGATCGATTGGGTACTCCCATTTCGAGGAATTCATAGGTACAAAACCTGAATACTTCTCAAGTTGATCGTTAAGCCATTATATAATTCATGAAAATTATTAAATTCCAAATACTTCCAGGGTTCACAATTGAATAAAATGGACTGTTTCATAGCAGGAGAATATCATTTTATCATTGACAAATATTAATAGTTAATTGAATCAAACTTTATTTTTTTCTCAAGGAAAAACATAGCGATTTGGTCAGGTAATCTATCCATCAGGAACCCCCATTTGTGCCTTAGTAGTGGGGCAAAAAAGTGCCCACAACTCAATTGAAAATAGGGAAAAATTTGGAAGCTTCATTTCGACGTCCTTCATTTCTACCTCCCTTTTTCTGGATGCAAATATGTGAATATATTCTACCTGACACAATACTTACTCAATAAATAAACAATATTATACAAAAGAAGAGGGGTCCATTTTACCCCACCTTCCCCTATTACCTATTCAGGTTTTATACCCTCCAACTGCCTTGCCACCTCCCTCCCCTATACCAACGCTATGGGTTGACTTGCCTTACTGCACCACACTCGGCGTGGACCAGGAGAAACCATGGAAGACCTTGATTGGCACAGGCGGTCGATTATACAGGGCCTTAAGGAGGTACATCAGCTTTCGCACTAAAACAAAAAACCCTTACGTCTTTATGAAACTTCGAGGACAAGTTCATTAAGTAATCCAGAATATACTATAATTTTTTCGAATTTTTCCACCGCCGAATAATAAACGAAAATGATTATCAAAGTTGGAACTTATGTATAGGACGATATGAACAGCGAGGTAACTTAGCAAAATTACTACCTTACCAGCGCGTTGGTAAAGGGGGAATTAAGCTAAGTTACCTCGCTGTTCATATCGTCCTATACATAAGTTCCAACTTTGATAATCATTACCGATTATTATTCGGCGGTGGAAAAATTCGAAAAAATTATGGTATATTCTGGATTACTTCATGAACTTGTCCTCAAAGTTTCATAAAGAAGTAAGCGTTTTTTTTTTCAATACGAAAGCTGATGTTCCTCCTTAACCCTCTGAGGCTGAAATCGGACTAACTCGTACCCGCGGCGCTAGAGTGGGTATAGCCCATCGCGTGCGCTCTCAGTCCCCACTACCTCAGTTGACGAGACTCAGGCTCGGTTATTACCGTGATACACACATCTGATGGGTTTCCTCAGTGCCCCTTCCTTTGTTATTTAAATAGTCTTGAATTGTCTTTCATTTGATATTATTTCTGATGATGTAAAAGAAAAAATTACAAAAAATTGAACGTAAAAACTCAAAATTATTGACTAACAATAACATACCCGATGAAATTTCAAAACAAACGGCAACCGCATAATAGGTACGATATTGCTTGCCAGAGCTTACGGATACACACTAATCGTGTTCTTTGCACCGATCATTTTGAGCAGTGATCACAACGCATGCGCACGACGCGTTAGTTATTTGAATTCAAATTCGAAAACATAACCTGAAAACATGCAATACATTATTAATTTCGGAGTGACACCAAACTCGTGTGAAATTTTCGATTGCTTGTAGGTCAAAGAAAACGTGACGAACGAATTCACTCCGAAATTAATGACGTATTGCATGTTTTCAGGTTATGTTTTCAAATTTGAATTCAAATAACTAGCGCGTCGTGCGCATGCGTTTTGATCACTGCTCAAAATGATCAGTGCAAAGAACACGACTACTAACGCAAATATGCGCTGCCTACTTACCAGACCGCAGAGTGGGGGAAACGCCCATAAGCGTTAAAGGGTTAATGTACTGATGAGAAAAGCGCACTAATTATGTCTCACTGATGAGAAAAGCGCACTAATTTCCCATGGTCGCAAGTAACCAGACCCAATGCTGCTTAACCCGGTAGATACGCCGAGCCGTACACAGACTGAACAGTCAAACTGTCGATTCCATATCATTGAGTATACTTTTTGAATAAGAGAGAGATCAGTTGATTCAAAGAAGATTATTTTCAAAATATTTAAAAAAACAAAGTCCCAAAGGAATTTATCAAAGAACCTTTTTTATAGAGAATTAAGGTAGTATCCCAGAGTACGGTCAACAGAACAGGAAAAAATGAGAAGCTGTAGGTTAATTTCCAATTAACTATTAATAATTCAAGAAAACATTCTTGAATTTATCCGAAAAAGGCATTAAACTATTCGAAAGTCATATACTTTTATTTTATTTTTTATTTTTATTCTTTCTACGTATATTATAATCTTCGTATTTTGTGCAACATGCTGCACAATTAATAAATCAATCAAATCAAATCAAATCTAGTCCCTTTGAACCAAGCTACCGAAACCACCTGCTTCAGTCAGTTGATCTGTTGAAAGTATTTTCTATCCTTTGTGTTTACAACTACCTTCTAAATGAAATTTTTCAATAACTATACAGAGAATTGGATATTTTTTTCTTCCATTATTTAGGTAAAATGCTGTTCTCTTAACCAATAGTTTTTGAATAATGGGTCAATTCTGTGGTTTTTTCTCTATTGATTTCATTATTTCTTTCTAATTTCGGGAATTTTATCTGCAGCATTTCATTTTCAGTAATTTTGATAATTCGTATGTCATGAACTACACACGCACACAAAAATTATGAAAAAATTCGTGAAAATGTAAAAAAGATAATTAATACGGCATCAAAAAAATGAGCGATTGATCCCATTCGAATTCACTGGGATACTACCTTAAATTCTTTGTAGCAGCGGGTCTATAGATATTCAATGAATGTAATTATCCATTTTCAATGAGTTTTGATTTTTACTAACCGTATATAGATTATTTTTTATTATTTCGTGACATCACTTTTTATGGCAATTTCCATTTTTAATTTCACAGTATGGGTAATGATTTACGAAAATTGGCAAGTTTCTATCTTTTCGCCTATTTTATGACCTCGACATTCCTCATTTGCTTGATCAACTATCAGATATTAGTAGTAAGCTGATGCATTACTGGTGCCACATTGAAAATTTCTTCAATTGCATGATTTCATTTGTTATTTTCATTACAGTACATGGGGCAAGATGATTTTCCCAATGCTGCAAGGTGCACATCTTTCCTATGGATAATTCTCGGACTTGTTTATGTCAATTGTCTTCTTGGACAGTTTCTCATAGATGAGGTAATGAAATTATCATTTATAATCAGGAAATAGCGTAAAAAAGGAGAATCTGAATTTTGATATTTTATATCATGAAAATCAGTAAAAATATTTGATATAACATTTTTCTGATGATTCCATTGAAAAAATAAAAAAATTTCTGCTGAAAAACATATGGGGAAATTCAATTTTTTTAGAATTTCCTGAAAATTGTGATTTTTCCAGGAAAAAATCAGGATGCCAATCTGACACAGTTCTTCCACAGGAAATTTTTTCAGCTTTCTAATGGAATCATCAAAAAAAATACATTTCATGCCGTTTTGTTGAAATATCAATTTTACTCCACTTCCACTTATATTTATCTTTTGAATTTATCAAATTCTACTTTTTTTGTTTCCTTTCTTCTTACATAATTGAAGAGCGTAAATCTACAAGATGCATTCTACGATTCTCTGTGGTACGATGGATCAATCAGTTTTAAGAAGAAAATATTATTCTGTTTAATGCGCTGTCACTACTCGTTGCATCTAGATGCTGGAGGATTCAGCATTGTTGATATTTCTACCATGACATCCGTAAAATATGAATTTCTATCTTAATTATCTCATTTTACTATAGCAATCAATTATTTTTCAATCAATATTTGATACAGGTGGTTAAAACTACAATGGGATATCTATCTTTACTACGTACTGTTGTATAATCATGATATTGAATTTGTGAATTCATAAGTTGTAATTATTGTAGTATCATTAGAAGAATTTCCAAGGATTTTTATTTCTCTTTTCATCACTTTAAAATTTACACTCCCAACTTCCTTGTTTATCTTTTTAATTCCTCTCGATTTCTTAATTCAATTATTATTAATATTATAATTTTTCTATTCATTTTGTGGTACTACGACTACAAGTGTAGTATCATTTTTTAATGATACTACAATATGTATAATAATGATACTACAGTAGAGTTTTCAATTATTCTTCATCCTCTTTCAGCACTTCCATCACTCCAGAAAATTTAGAGCTCAAACTTACTTGTTTATCCATTTTTTTTTCCTTTTTCAATTCAGTTATCATTAATTATTTATCTCGAAAAACATGATTGTTTCATTTAATATAACATTGACATTATCCATAGAAAAAAATTATTTACCTAATTTTCGAGAAAGCTGCAATGTGCTTCAAGAGTATTCTCCATTTGAACTGATGCGTAGATTCAACAAAATAGAAACGCAACCCCTGGAATTGAAGCACGCACTATAAGATAATAGCTCAATAAAAAAATCATGAATTTATGCGGAAAAATCTCTCTGCTCTTTTGAAACTTTGGTACCAGCAATTTGAATAAATAAGTAGTCGGAAGTTTCTCTTGGGGTTCGAAATAAAATATAACTTTTACCAAGCAGCTGAGTTTCGAAAAAAAAAAAAAGGCCACAACAAAAGTATCAACTCTTGTGTACGATGAACTGTTTGGGAAAAAAGTCGAGTGATGTTATAGTTTCTCCATTTTAAGAAAGATACAACATTATGATCAGTGACTGCTGTTTATTTTCAATCAATAAAAAATTATGAATTTCGATGTATTAAAAATACTATCATTAACTAAAAAATTCATGTTTTTGATTGGTGGTGGAGCTGATCAAAGTGTTTTTTTATTTTATTTCTCAATATTCTGTTATCTTTATCAGATTATACTTGTTTGGATTGATGTTTACGTTAATATCAATGATACAGATTATGTTATAGATAATTTAATGGAAAGCGCTGGTATTCTTGTTGTAGGATATTCTATGTCAATAGTATGGTTTCACAATGATACTATCATCAAAGTATTTAAAAATATTGAAACAAATAATAATATGGAAAATCTTGGAACTGATAAAGAAAAAAAAGCATTTAATTACTACAATACATTAGTAATTAAAGTATATAAAGTACTTATAGTGTCATTACAAATATATTTTTCATTACTATTTGCAACACCATATTTAATTCGACAATCATCAGGTAATTATTTGAATTTACTCGAATTTAAATTGTAATTAACAATGTATTAATTATTGTAGTAATTCCTCAAAGCTCTAATATAACTTCAGATACATTAGTAATTGATTATCCACTACCAATACATTTATTCAATTTATGGAGTATTAACAGTGAATTTATGTATTTTATAACGTACATGTCACGTTTACCACTTGTTATTGTTGATGATCTTGTAGCACTGAGTATCAATGGTTTATTTATCATGGCTATATTCAATTTGTGCAGTGAATTATCTGTACTAACTGTACGCATTATAAGTATACAAGTGGATGATGAATTAAAATGCAATAAAGCACTGGGAGATATCATTGATCATCATAAATATATCATTGAGTATATTTTTTCAATAGTAAAAAAAATCAGTTAATTTGGATAAAATTATATATTTAATTTTATCTAAATTGCTCGAAAAAAAAAAATGAGAGACTCAGGAGAATTTATCAAGACATCTTTTTTTTAGAGATATCAAATTCTCTAGAGCAAGGATCTCTTGACGTTTCTCCTTCAATTATGGTAATTATATGTTTATAATTCTACAGTATGACCAATGATATACGAAAATTAGCAAGTTTGTATCTGTTTGGCTATTTGACGACTTCAACATTCCTCATTTGCTTGATCAACTATCAGATATTAGTTGTAAGCTGATGAATCTTTAAATTGATGCAAAGTTTAAAAATTGTTCAATTCTATCATTCCATTTGTTATTTTCATTACAGTATGCGGGGAGAGATGATTGGGTCAATGTAGCAAGGTGCATATCCTATATATGGATAATTCTTGGACACGCCTATGTCAATTGTCTTCTTGGACAATTTCTCATAGATGAGGTGGGAACATTATCATTTATTATTATGGGAAGGCAGGGTAAAAAGGACATGAGGAATAAAACTGACAGATTTTAAATTTGATGTTCCATATTATGAAAATCAGTTGAAATATTTGAGACAGGATTTTTTTTTTGTTGATTTCATTGAAGAGCTGATGAAATTTCACATTTAAATGCATATGACAAAATTGATATGTATATATAGAATTGAAAAAGATGCACTAGAACTCATTCGCTTCGCACCCTCTACTTTTCAGCTGTTGAAATTTGAATTAGTCAACAGTTTGTTTATTTTGGAAAATAATTGTCAGCTTGACAAATTTTGAAGACACTCAACAGTATTCAACTTTATTTTGCACACAATTGATCACTTATTTCACGGTAAACAATCACTATTAACGCAGTTCAAGTCCATAGTTCTCGTTCAGTCCGGTCTCATGTTCCTACCGATGACGTCATAAGAGGTTTCTAACCGGACGGTTTTATCATTGTGCTTGAGCCCTAATCCGAGACGTACACTGTATATTTCTTATTTTTTATTTTTCCAGTACTGTACACAGATATTTCTCTCTTTGTACATCCCCTTCCATTATCTCATTCCGGTTTCCAGTACTGTACCGCATTCGCACTTAGGGCGAGTTTTTCATTTGACGATTAAGCTAACCTGCAGGCTGCGTTAACCGGCAGGCTAACTTAACGACTAAGGCCATCTCTATGAGAAATGAACATAAGTACTGAAATAAGGGTTTGCCATTGAGGATTGTGCCCGGTTTGTAATAAGAAAAATAATAATATAAATTAAACCGGCAAACTGAACGTTTTCAGGTGAGTGTTTGCTAATAATTATATGAAACAAATGGAAAAAATGTGACAATAGGAAATTTTTATGTCAAATGGCTATTTTTGTCTCTAAAACAGTTCCATCTCACCGGCAGCGCTAGCAGTGAAGTCCAGGATTAAGTTAACCTGCAGGTTAATGTAACCTGTAATTTAGCTTAACTCTCAAATGAAAAACTCGCCCTTAGGACTTTTGAAAAACCTCACCCAGTACAGGCGTCTCTCATTTTTTCTGAGAGACTCCCGGCTCGGTGGGACTAGTCAAAGCATGTAAATAATTTTTCCCCGCAACTGGGATCGAACCCGGGACTCTCAAGTTACTATTGCAACGCTTAGACCATTCGGCCACACGGTCGGTGACGTACACTGTATATAATATAACCATTTTAATTGTACAAAAAGTATGTACTGAGAATACATGAATTATGTCCTCAAGAGTACATAATTTATGTACTTTCAGGACGTTTAATATGGTCAATTGTAGAGTATATTTTTCATCCAAATTGAACATGAAGTAGGTACTCTCAGTACATATTTTACGTTCGATTGGCAGATCTAAATTTACGACCCAAATTGGCATAAATTACGTTCAGTAGATACTAATTTTTTTTTTTTTTATATTTAGATACTAATTTAAGAGCAGGTTTTTCTGTGTGTGATATTGAATGACAAACCAAGTGGAAGAAAAAGTAGAATATTCAGAAAATAAAGAAAAATGACAAATGTCTTCCACTAAAAATCTCCTCAGCTCTTTACTGAGATTGTTAAAAAAACAATATCTCAAGCTATTTAATTAGATTTTTCATTTTACCCCATTCCTCCCTATATTAATCACCTTAATTCATAAATTCATATTTTTCATTTTTCTTCTTCTTGAAAAATTGAAGAGCGCAAATTTAAGAGAGGCATTCTACGATTCTCCATGGTGCAAGGCACCAATTAATTTTCAGAAGAAAATATTATTCTGTTTAACGCGCTGCGAAAACTCGTTGCATCTAGACGCTGAAGGATTCAGCATTGTTAACATTGCCGCTATGACATCAGTAAAATATCAAATTCTACGTTAATTATTTTATTTTAAAATGGCATTTAATTATTTTCCAATTAATATTTAATACAGGTGATTAAAACTACAATGGGATATTTATCTTTATTACGTACTGTTGTATGATTATGATGGTAATTCGATAAATTATTGGGATGGAATCACTGTAGTGTTAAAAAGTGGCTTAGTCAATCCACCATCACGTGTTAAATTAAAATTTAAAAATTTCACATTCTACCTCCTCTTTTATTACTTTCATCACTCCAAAATTTATATTTCAAACTCGTTTTCTCATTCATTTGATTTCCTTTAATTTCATAATTCAATCGTCATTATTATGTTAATTCTTTCGAAAAATTGGACTGTTTCACTCAACACTACAATAATATTATCCAAGAAAAAAATCATCTGTGCCATTGTTAAGCAAGTTGCAATGTGCTCCGAGAGTATCTTCATTTGAACTGACCCTCGGAATCAACAAAAAAGAAGCGCAACCCCTGGAATTGTAGCAGAGCACTATAAGATAATAGGTCAATGAAAAAATCACGAATTTCAGTGGAAAAAACACGAATTTCAATGGAAATCCCTCTACTATGTCAGAACTTTACTACCAGTAATTTGAATATACAAGTAGTCGACAGTTTCTGTTGGGGTTCGAAAAAATATGACTCTCAGCAAGCAACTTAGTTTCAAAAAAAGCCACAACAAAGTATCAACCCCTATGTACAATGAACTGTTGGAAAAAATTTAGTGAAGTTAGATTTTCTCGATTTTAGAAAGTTACAATATTATACCCAGTGAATATTGTTTATTTTCAATTAATAGAAAATTATGAAAGTCGATGGAGTGCAGTTACTATTATTAACTAAAAAATTTATATTTTTGATCGGTGGTGGAACTAATCAACGTGGTTTTCTATTTTATTTTTCAATATTCTGCTATTTTTATCAATTTATACTTGTGTGGATTGATGTTTACGTTAATATCCATGATGCTGATTATCTTCTAAATAATTTAATGGAGAGCTGTGGTATTCTTGTTATAGGATATTACTTTACAGTAGTATGGCTTCACAATGATACTATCATCAAAGTACTTGACAATATTGAATCAAATAGTGATATTGAAAATCTTAAAACTGATAAAGAAAAATATGCATTTAATTACTATAATACATTAGCAGTTGATGTATATAAAATACTTGTAGTGTCATTACAAGTTCATTTTTCATTACTATTTTTTGCCCCGTATTTGATTCGACAATCATCAGGTAATTATTTAAATTTACTTTAATTTGAATTAAAATTAATGATAAATTAATTTTTGTAGTTATTTCTCAAAGTTCTAATTCAACTTCAGACATTTTAGTAATTGATTATCCACTACCACTAAATTTATTCAGATTGTGGAGTATTAACAATGAATTTATGTATTTTACAACGTATATGTCACGTTTACCACTTGTTGTTGTTGATGATCTGATAGCACTGAGTATCAATGGCTTATTTACCATTGCTATATTCAATTTGTGCAGTCAATTGTCTGTACTATCAGCTTGGATAATAAGTTTACCAGTGGATGATACATCGAGATGCGACAGAGCACTCAGAAATATCATTGATCATCATGCACATATCATTGAGTATATTTTTGAACAATAAAGAGATCAGTTGATTCAAATAAGATTATTTTTTAAATATTTAAAAATATAAAGGCTCAGGGAAATTCATCAAGGGTTCTTTTTTTTTGGAGAATTAAGGTAGTATCCCTCAAGTACGATCGATAAAAAAGAAAAAACGAAAAATTTGTAGGTAAGTTTTTACATAATGGATCAACTGGGTGGTTTTCTAGGAATTTTATTATTTCCGTCCAATTTAGAGCATTTCATTCGTAGCATTTGATTTTCAGTAACTTTAATAATTCATATCTTATAAACTAGACAGACGCAAATTTTGAACAAATTCAGAAAAATATCATCTTTTCGTACGGTATCAAAAAAATAAGGCATTGACAAGTACTCAAATTTACTGGGATACTACCTTAAATTCTTTGTAGCTACGGATGCTCTGATTCAATGAATGTAATTACCAAATTTTAATTCCACAGTATGGGTAATGATATACAAAAAATGGCAAGTTTGTATCTGTTTGCCTATTTTTTGACATCGACAATTCTCATTTGCTTGATCAACTATCAGATATTAGTTGTAAGTTTATGCATTACTTGTGTTCAATTGAAATTTTTCTTCAATTGCATCATTTCATTAATTATTTTTATTACAGTACTTGGGGCGAGATGATTTTGCCAATGTTGCAAGATGCACATCTTTCATATGGATAATTCTTGGACTCGCTTATGTCAATTGTCTTCTGGGACAGTTTCTCATAACTGAGGTAATATATATATATATAACTAGGGGGCTGCGCCCCCTGCTCGCTGCGCTCGCCAACCCCGGGGGGCTCCGCCCCCCGCTCGCTCCGCTCGCTCCCCCCGAAAGTTTTCATCCAATATTTCAAAGACAGAAACCATTTCTCTAATGCTGTTAATAATAATGAAAAACATGAAGCAGCATGATGATGTTCTTCAGGAACTTGCTGACGTTATCCACTGAATTATCGAAAGATGACTGACTCTCTAAAAATTGAAATATTTTCCAAAAATATTCAATTTAATTTCTTAATTAACGATTCAAGGGTAATTAACATTCAAGGGTACATAATGTTATTTGCATACGTGTTTATTCCAGTTAAAATTTGATATAATAAGAATCAATATCATGGATCAATGAAAATCAATTTTCCTTCTTTTTGGCCGAATCATCTTCCATAATTATCACCTTTTCGTTTTCGTCCCAGTCCCTCGGAAATCATTTCTTTATACATTTTATTTAAAATTTTTTGAATTATTGATTTTGTCTCACGAAATCTGAATCTGAAATCTGAATCTGATTCCGTTAAAATACATTTTGTTATTTTTTTTTCATAAAACAGGCCCCGACCTCGCCTGTTTCTGTGAGACTCATCCACTTAGTCAGTCCCTCCTATCTGAATTTATTTAGGCTAAATCATGGTAAATTTTAAATAAATTAAAAAAAAAAAGGATATATTATCTTCTAACCGGCCAGACATCGATAATCATAAATTTCAGTATACAAATTTTTGTCAATATTGTTCTCAACGTGTAGTTTTTAAAATTTTCCTTTCCTTATGCGAAGAGCAAGAGAAGCCATGAGAACTATCTTCTTCTCCATCACATTTGCGTTTTCCTCCATTTTTTTGTATTTCTTTTGTTATTTGCAAAAATTTTTTTTTTTTTTTTTATAAAACAGGCCCCGACCTCGCCTGTTTCTGTGAGACTCATCCACTTAGTCAGTCCCTCCTATCTGAATTTATTCAGGCTAAATCATGTTAAAATTTTGAATAAATTTTAAAGAAAAAGGATATATCATCTTCTAACAGGCCAGACATCGATAACTATAAATTTCAGTATACAAATTTTTGTCCATATTGTTCTCAACGTGTAGTTTTTTGAATTTTCCTCTTCTTATGCGAAGAGCAAGAAACGCCAGAACTATCTCTTTCTCCATCATATTTGCGTTTTCCTCCATTTTTTTGTACTTCGTCAAAAATTCCCTCTTTATTCATTCTGTTCAAGATTTTTTGAACAATAGTTCTACAAAATCTTAAAAAAAATGTTACAGTTATATAATTTGCATATATGTTTGCAGTACTACAAAATTTGATGGACAATATCTTTCGATTTTCAACAGTATTCAATCAATTCAAACGATCATTAATGAATAATTTGGATTATATATACAGATCAAAATCTCCTGATGTTTTATCTACAACAAACCTGCTATTCGCTTGATCAACAGCTTGTAACTTTTTATTCAATGCAGAATCGATCATTCCTCGTATGAATCCTTCGTCATAAGCACGCAAATTTTCCTCCAATTTATTGGCATCACGCACAATCGTGCGCCAATCGTTGTCCATCCGATCATCTTGGAGAACTGAAATTATGAGAAACGAATGAATTAATTACCTTAAACATTACGAATGAATCAAAATGACCTTAATATTTCTCAGCTTACAGTCATGAAGATACTCTTCTTGATCTTGATCCATTGCTTCACTCATCGCGGTTGATTTGAAATATGTAGTAAATTAATTGCACGAAGGATTTGGTCATACAGCAAGAAACAAATGATATCTGAAAATCGTTCATAATATTAACAATAATATATTATTGACAATATGAAGTTACACACATTTTGAATTAGTTTTTAGATCCCATTGATAATCAGTTGATTTAGATTCATTATTATTTCTTTCCAAATGTATTAAATAATGCGGAAATTTTTATCATTTGATCATTGTAGAACTTCCGTATAAACGATATTGTTGACATGATTTGTTTCTTTTTCCATAGATTCTCCAATAATTTTAACTTTTAATCCAGCCATTGAGCGGCATCGCGATAAGGCGACGTATAATTGACCATGGCTGAATATAGGCGTTTCTTGATCAATGTATAAACCAACCATATCGAAGGTTTGCCCTTGTGCTCTATTTATAGTCATTACAAATGCTAATCGCACTGGGAATTGGGTTCTATGTAAGACAAAAGGTAATTCCTTATTCTCTTTTGTATTCAGCGTGATTTTTGGAATACAAACAGTATTTCCAGCTTTATCACCAGTGAGGATTGTACAACATAATGTATTATTGATGATTCTCCGAACAATGAGCCGTGTACCATTACAAAGGCCATCCAAGATACAAAGATTTCTAACTAACATTACCACAGCACCAATTTTCAAATTCAATTTCCAAGGTGGCAAGCCTGAGACATTCAATGTATTTAAATATTCAGGTTGAAATCTAATCATCAATGAATCATCATCAGTTCCGTCTCCATCAATCGATGTAGCTTTATCGAATCCAATACATTCTATCAATTGGCCGGGAAATTTCCGAAGAATTTGTTCATTTAAGGCATTTACTTGTTTATTCAATGGCGCTAATAAAACTCGGTTGGAAATAATTTCTTCAGTGAAATTGTTTTCAAAAACTGCTTGAATTAAATCATCCGTAAGCATTTCATCAGGTATTTCCAGTCTTTCAACTTCTCCGTTCCCTATTTTCAACAACCATTCATGGAACAATTGATTATCTGCTCTCATATTAATTGTTAATGTGAAACGTTTTATTGTTTTCCAGAAAGGTAATTTCGGAATAGATGCTTCTACAATTTGCTTTCTTCCTGCTCGTTTCATTACTGGTAGAATTTGTCGGAAATCCCCGCCAAATAATATGATCTTTCCACCAAATAATTCATGAGTTTGTAACAAATCTTTCAGGGTCACATCGATTATTTTCAGAGCCATACTTGGAATCATTGAAGCCTCATCCCAAATAATGATGTCTGTTCCTATTAACGTTTTTTTTGTTCGTCGACTAAGATAGACAGGTGTGATTTCTTTTTCTGATTCAGGCAGCAATAATGGTAATTTGAAGAACCTATGCGCTGTACGACCGTTAGGTAACAAAATTGCCGCTATACCAGTCCAAGCAATGGAAACAACATTTCTACCCAGAGAACGTTGGTGATGATAAAAACATTTATAAAGAAACGTTTTACCAGTACCACCTGGACCATCGACAAAAAAAATCTTTCTATCATTTGCTGAATTTTTCAATATTCTTGTAATATTTTCAAATATTTTCAATTGATCCGTATTCAGCAGTGCTTTTAATTTCTGAGTTGTTTCTACATGTTCGTTTATGTTTAATTCATCATCGAATTCATCAAATTTCGAATCCAGTATAGTAATATCAATTCCATAATCAGTGAGACTTCTATCTTCACTATTTAATCGGAGTTCAATAGCAGCTAATACATCCTCTTCCGATCTTTTCTCACAAATTTCATCTTTAAATTTATTCCATAAACCCAATCCATCTATATTTTCACATGTTAATAATAAATATGCAAAAAAACTTTGCAATGATTTAGGCATCATCACTAAACAGCATTCACCTAGCATTTCTTCAAAAAATTGATCATGAATAATGAAACCAGCCATATACGCAGCTTCCTTGAAAGTCCCACAAAGTTGACCATTTACGGTTTTCAATGATTCGAAAGATACAGCTCCTGCAATATGTCTTAACAATACTTTCAGAAAAAATCTTTCACTATCGCGAGGCGAAACTGAATACATTCGTACAATAATTTTTCCGAACCGTTGTTTTCTCTTCTGCCACGTTTTAGTTTTTTGGTGCCAAACATAATGTAAAGGAATTTCACAGTATTTATAACATCTTGCTTGAATGTCATTATTATTCAGATTGAAATACGCCATCAATTTTGTGATTGAATGTTCAGATTGTATTGCTTCTTCTTCATTGCCTTCTTCGAAAATGACATTCTGTTGATTTGGTAGATGAACAGGTAATCGAACAACACTATGACTCATCCCATGAGTTGGTAATTCAATCATTCGCCATGCTGCTTCCATTGAGCTTAAATAGCGTGTATCAACATAGTCATTGATTTCATTTCGTATTACATTGGATCCATCTCCGATAGTCATATAAATGCGATCATGAGGCTTGTTGACATATTTGAAGATATACTTGATGGCCATAATTGACCCGCAATATTCAACATTAATATGACATTGGTATTTCATCAGCAAATATGGATTATAAGGAACTACCATAGAGTTATCCACTGGAACAGTTTTTCGCTCCACCTGCTTTCTATATGTATAACACATTTTTCGATTGTCGCGACGCCTATAGCAAGGAAACCCATCTTTTTCAATTTTTGTTTCATTCTGGAAGTTTTTAGGAAATTTTTTTGAACATTTCTGTGAAGTTACATCCCAACATAATGTTTCAGAAGAATGAGGACCGTGGAGCATGTGTCTCATGACCAGCTCATGCATGATTGGATATTTAGTCTTATTGGGGATCTCCGCCGATATAAACTTATCCACAACTTCAGGCGTCAGCATTTTATATTTAGGGGCCAAAACAAATAAGCAATGAGCATGTGGTAAACCTCTTTTTTGAAATTCAATATTGTACGTATAACCAAGAACTCTTCCAAATACACTCCCAGATATAATTTCCTTTAAAAAACTCTCAAAACGCAGAAAGAAAATCCGGCATACTAAGTGAGGAATATCCGAAACAGTGGTTCCTTTAGGTGCTGATTTCAAATATTTGGTAATTTCTTTCCATTTAGGATTAGCGGTGAATGTGATGAAAAGATCTGCTCGACCAACTTCTCGAGTCATAGCCATGGCATCTTGATAATGTTGTTGATGCCCTCTTGGTCCTTCTTGGAAAGATGAAGGTAGAACAACAGCCTGTCCTAAACGTATTGGATTCGAAGTATTTGCGATACTATTTTCCACATGATCCATCAATCCCTGAAGTGTTTCTCTCCTGAATTTATGTTGATTAGTACGAAAGTAATTTAAACGATTCCATTCGTTTGTAATGTACATATGCAAAATGTATTGTTGAGTCAACTTTCTTGCCATATTAAAAGGGTTGAAAGAATACTTCAAAATACGCATACGCCATCCGAAATACTGTACTACAGTAACATGATGACGTTTATTATTTTTTTGATTTTTCATATGAAGAGAGTATCCTAAATCTCCATTCGGATATAATAATGGGAACATCATTGGTTCTACATGTGGTGATAATTTATACATTGCTTCACAACAGAATTTATGCTTAGGGTACACAACAAAATCAACATCGGAAGGAACATCACCTATGGAGAATATATGAATTTATACCATATATACAACAATTAACGAATAACATTTCAATTACCATGCTTGCCAGTGACCAATAACATGGCTATTTCAGAAGCTGCACCAATTCCTGTGGGTATCTGATGATTGCTTTTTGTTTTAACCAAACTTCGTAAGAAATATATTCGTGGATTCAATTTCGAATTTGTAGAATGAATTTTATACAATGATTTATATTTTTCCGCATAAGGGTTCTTCGCAATAACCTGATTATAAATTAATTTCTTATTAGTATTTTTCCATGAGAGCCTTGTTTTGAATAACGGCTTCACCTTGTCTATTATTTTCAGTGTTTGCTTGTCACATACTTCAGATTGTCTGAAATCAAGTGCTGTTTTTTTATCATAAACGTAAATTTGACCGTTTCGAGGAGTCTCATTTGACGAAGGGAGGAGACTGATAGTCGCCATAGCATTAACAGCACCTCTAATTTTTAATGAACCATATCCTGTCATTCTAATTTCTTCTGATGGACAAAACGTTGTCATAGCATAGGAATTATTATAATAACGAATATTCTCTCTGAATTGTAAAGATTTATCATCATTATTCAAAAATAAATTCTCAAATTCGAGAGAAAATTGTGGGAGTTCTTCTAACTGAATTGAACCTCCATGACAACAATTATGTAGAACTCTTCCATGTTCAAGCGGGAATGATAAAGCACCACAATGACGACATTCACGGTTCAATTTACCGATGTCAACACATTCAATTTCATCATGATATTTCGAACCAACAATTTTGAATTTCCTCTTCAAATTCATATAATGATTCTTCTTTCTCGTAGAAATACGAACAGAATGTTTTTCTGCATATCTTTTTTGTCGTTCTCTTCGCTGAACTTTTTTATCAGTTTTTTCATGTTTAACAGGTATATTTTTACATTTACTTTCATATTCTGATCGATTTTTCCTAGCAATCCGATCAGGATGACCCTTGGCATATCGATTTTGTCGCTCTCTATGCTTAATTGCTTTATACTCTATTTTTTCATCTTCCGAGAGTTCATTTTTACATTTTTTACGATAATACAAACAGTTTTTCTCAGAAATACGATCGCGATGTCTTTCAGCATATCGTTTTTGTCGCTTTCTGTGAGCCCTTCGTCGTGTTTCAGACGGAATTGATCGGAGACATGGACATTTGACTCTATCCATACACTCATCATCACTCACATTTTTACGTTTAGGAGCCATACAGAACTGTTCTGTATACAAAACCGTTCTAATTATGTGAAATTAAATTACATGAATAAGCTAACATTACTTATGAAGATGCTGAATCTTCTTCTTCGATTAAGATCCTGCAGCGATCGATACACGGTCCTAACCTCACAATTTGGTGACTATTGACAACAAACCACTCAAATTCGTTAACGAAATGATGATGAATTGACGGGTGGTTTATATGGGAGCTGTTGTGCGGCACAGCATTATCAATGACTAATAACTGTGAAAAATGAAAGAATTCAATTGATGACTATGGAATGTAATAAATATTCATCAAATTTATTCCACGGAACTCGGTAATGATTGATGGACTTTCCAACTTAATGACTTTTAACTTTTTTCACGATTTCACTTTTTCAATTAATAAAATTTATTTTCGGTGAAATAATACGCCGTCTATAATAACGATTAGCAGTTATTTAAATAACTTCAAATAGCACAATGAAGACTACTATCAATTAAGTTACTCTACTCTACTTCACATTTTCCCAATCAAATTATTTAGATTTTAATTAACAATTGATTAAATCGAAAATTATGAATTCTCCTACTTGGTCGACTCGAAACGTTTGCGCTGGATTTTCAGGTACGTCAAATGTAATTATTTTAAACCCAATTCCATGAATTATCATCATGAACGCATAACACAATTCATCACCGACAAAACAAAATCCCAAGGTATGGAGGGTTCGACCAATGAGCCTAAAATTGCATATATATTCATATTCAAACGATATCAGGAAACTTCCTAAAGAAAGTAGCTGAGTATGTAACATTCGAATCTACCTTACAGGAACTCCTTCATCAATAATAGGAAATTCACCGGGAAAATTTACCGTGAATGACATTTTGACAATAATAAAGGGAAGCTGAGTGCAAACTATCTTCTTTTTTCATTCTTCACAAAGAAAAAATAATTATTAATCTCGGAAATCAATGAAATTTGGATTGAATGTTATATTATTGGGTTTCTTCAAAATTCTCAATTGTTCTGACTTATTTCTCAATCCGCTTTGTTTGATCTTATGAATTTTAAATTGTTATTCAATTATTGTTATTCAATTTTTTTTTTGATTTGATTGAAATATTAATCATCTATTCCTTTTAGTCATTTACTTGTTTTATTTCAATTTTCGGTATTCATTTCATTTATTTTAATTTCGATTTTATTCAAGTTATCGATTTCTTTTCTTATTTTAATTTCATAAATTTTATTGATTTCATTCATCCCATTAATTTTATGTTTATTTCATTCGTTTTATTACTGTTTCATCAATTTATTGATTTTTCGATTTCTCAATCTATCGATTTATTGATTTTATTAATCTTATAATTGGCTTACATCCCATTGCTTATACACCCCACTTACGCCCCTTTGTTTCTAAGGCAACAATATTATCCAATGACCAGAGGCGCCAAAGGTCATTGCATTTGAATGTTCATTACGCCCTCTTGTTAATTAAATTCGTCTTATTCCTACTTTTTTTACGTAAAAGAAAAAAAAATGTAAAATCTTTTATGCTTATACATAACACTTACGCCCCTTTGTTTCTGAGTGAAAAAAAAAAACATTTTCTTTTTTTTCCAATGAAATTGAAGGAAACAACATTTTTTAATAAAATTGAAAAAAAACGTAATAAATAAAGAGGCGTAAGTCTTATTGCTTATACGTAGCACTTACGCCCTTCTGTTGCTAAGGCAACAATATTATCCAATGACCAGAGGCGCCAAAGGTCTTTGCATTTGAATGCTCATTACCCATATACATAGCACTTACGCCTCTTCGTTTATTGGATTCACTTTTTTACATAACAAAAAAAAAAGAAATTCGTTTTTTTTCAAATTTTATTGGAAAATATTTTTTTCGTCAAATTCATTGGAAAAAAAGAGGAAATGTTTTTTTTCACTTAGAAACAAAGGGGCGTGAGTGCTTAGTATGAGCATAGGACTTACGCCTTTTTTGTTAACTAAATTCGTCTTTTTTCTACTTTTTTTTACGCAAAAGAGCAACAAACGTAGAATCTTTTATGCTTATAGATAGCACTTACGCCCCTTTGATTCTAAAAAAATAAGAAAAAATAACCATTTCCCTTTTTTTTAATGAAATTAAAAGAAAAATTATTTCTTTTAACTTAAGGAAAGCGGAAAAAAGTGAACTTAATGAAAGAAAGGGCGTAAGTCATATCGTCGCCTTAGAGTGAAAGGGGCGTAAGTGCCATTTTTCCCGATTTTTTTTTCAAAATAACAAAGAGGCGTATCTCCACCATTATTGCCCCAATAGGCTTTCTAAGGCCTTTTACGCAATATTGGTGAAAAAAAAATGATAATAACAAATAGGCGTAAGTACCACTGACTAATAACAAAGGGGCGTAAGTCCCGGAGATACGCCTCTTTGTTATTAGTGTTTTCATTAATTTTTCACTCATTATCGAAAAAAAACTAATAACAAAGGGGCGCAAGTGCCGGAGATACGCCTCTTTGTTATTAGTGTTTTCATTGGTTTTTCCCTCATTATCGAAAAAAAACTAAAAACAAAGAGGCGTAAACAAAGAGGTGCCAAACTTTAAATAAAAAATCCTAAAAACAAAAGGGCATAACTCCAAGAAATTTTAAATGCTGTAAACAAAACGAAAAGGCGTAAGTGCCGAAATTTAAATAAATCCTAAAAACAAAAGGGCGTAACTCCAAAAAAAAATTAAATACTGTAAAAAAAAATTATAAAAACAGAAAGGCGTAAGTGCCGAAATTTAAATAAAAAATCCTAAAAACAAAAGGGCGTAACTCCAAAAAAAATTTAAATACTGTAAAAAAAAATTATAAAAACAGAAAGGCGTAAGTGCCAAAATATAAATAAAAAATCCTAAAAACCAAAGGGCGTAACTCCAAGAAATTTTAAATGCGTTAAAAAAACGAAAAGCCGTAAGTGCCGAAATTTAAATAAAAAATCCTAAAAACAAAAGGGCGTAACTCCAAAAAAATTTAAATACTGTAAAAAAAAATTGTAAAAACAAAGAGGCGTAAGTGCGGAGATACGTCCTTTTCACTTTATAATTGGTAGTTACGCTCCTTTGTTATTTCAACTTTCAATCATCCAAATATTGCTCCAGAGGCCATAGAAAACATTTTGGAGTGATAAGTGGACATACGCCCCTTTCACACCAGAATTTCGTGTTTTTGGCACTTACGCCCCTTTCACTCTGAGGCGACGATATGCTTATACTAAGCACTGAAGCCCCTTTGTTTCTAAGTGAAAAAAAAACATTTTCCCTTTTTTTCCAACGAAATTGAAGAAAAAAATATTTTCCAATAAAATTGAAAAAAAAACGTATTTCTTTTTTTATTACGCAAAAAAGTCAATTTAATAAATAAAAGGGCGTAAGTCCTATTGCTTATACATAGCACTTACGCCCCTTTGTTTCTAAGGCAACAATATTATCCAATGACCAGAGGCACCAAAAGTCTTTGCATTTGAATGCTCATTACACATATATATACGCATATATATATAACACTTACGCCCTTTTCTTCATTAAGTTCACTTTTTTCAATGGATGAAATATGAGAAAATATTATTTTAACAAATTAAGCCAAAATGAAGGTTTGGCGGCGAAATTTATATGATATTCATCATTTAAATAGAAACATCCAATGAATGAAATATAAGAAAATATATTTTTTTTTTCAATTCCAATAAAATTGAAAGAAATCATTTTTCTTTTAATTTCATTTAAAAAAAGGAAAATTGTTATTTTTTCTTATTCCTCAGAAACAAAGAGGAATAAGTGCTATGCATAAGCAATAGGACTTACGCCCTTTTGTTTATTCAATTCACTTTTCTACGTCATGGAAAAATCAATACGCTTTTTTCCAATTTTATTGGAAAATGTTTTTTTCTTCATTTTATTGGAAAAAAAAGGCAAATATTTTTTTTTACGTAAAAAAGTGAATTTAATAAACGAAGGGGCGTTTGAGTTAAAAGAAATCATTTTTCCTTTAATTTCATTTCAAAAAAAGGAAATTGTTATTTTTTTCATTCCTTAGAAACAAAGGGGCGTAAGTGCTATGCTTTCCTTAATGAAATTCGTCTTTTTTCTACTTTTTTTACGTCAAAGGAAAAAATAACCTGAAATATCTTATTCTCATACATAGCACTTACGCCCCTTAATTTCTAAGGAATGAGAGAAAATAACAATTTCCTTTTTTTTCGAAAGAAATTAAAGTAATAAGCATTCAAATGTAATGACCGTTGGCGCCTCTGGTCATTTGATAATATTGTTGCCTTAGAAACAAAGGGGCATAAGTGCTATGCATAAGCAATTGGACTTACGCCCTTTTGTTTATTCAATTCACTTTTTTAAGTCATGAGAAAATCAATACGTTTTTTTCCAATTTTATTGGAAAATGTTGTTTTCTTCAATTTTATTTGAAAAAAAAGGAAAATATTTTTTTTCACGTAAAAAAGTGAATTTAATAAAAGCCCCCTTTTATAAAGGTCCTTTGTTTATTAAATTCACTTTTTTACGTAAAAAAAAAAACATTTTCCCTTTCTTTCTAATGAAATTGAAAAAAAAAACATTTTCAAATAAAATTGAAAAGAAACATATTGGTTTTTTTATTACGTAAAAAAGTGAATTTAATAAACAAAAGGGCGGAAGTCCTATGCTTTAACAAAGCACTTACGCCCCTTTGTTTCTAAATGAAAAAAAAATATTTTCCTTTTTTTCCAATGAAATTGAAGAAAAAAACGGTTTCCAATAAAATCGAAATTTTATAATTTTATGTATTAACCTCTGAATTATTAAACATACCAATGAATTTTAATTTTTTCCTGTTTCATCGACCGTCCTCTGGAATAATATGAGGATCTTATCAATTTTATCCTTGTAATATCTCCAAAAGCTGCAAAAACCAAGGTTATATTTTATTCATTATTTTTTCATTTCATTTTAATTTTTTTTCATCACTTTAATACCAAATAAATCAACTGAGACTTACCTGTCTATTTGAAGTACACTATGTACCGATTTTTTTGAATTATTATCACATGAAATTAAAAATGTAAATTGAAATGATATAAAATGTAAATCAATCCAAATTTGACGTCTCTATGTAAATAAATGGAATAAACAGTGAACTTCACACCATAGGATATTTGATATTTGACAATCGCCTAATTCGCGGGAAAACTCGCGATTTTTGAGATATGGGCGTATATCTGATAATGTTGTTGCCTAAGAAACAGAGGGGCGTAAGTGCAATGTATAAGCAAAAGCAATTGGACTTACGCTTTCTTGTTTATCAAATTCACTTTTTTACGTAAAAAAAAACATTTCCCTTTCTTTCTAATGAAATTGAGAAAAAAAAAAAAATTTCCAACAAAATTGAAAAAGAAACGTATGAAACTGATTTTTTCATTACATAAAAAAGTGAATCTGATAAAAAAAAGGCGTAAGTCCAATTGCTTTTGCTTATACATTGCACTTACGCCCCTTTGTTTCTGAGGCAACAATATTATCCAATGACCAGAGGCGCCAAAGGTCATTGCATTTGAAGCACTTACATTTCATTAGAAAAAAAGGGAAAATGTTTTTTTTTTTACGTAAAAAAGTACATATAAAGTAAATATATGAATTTAATAAACAAAGGGGCGTAAGTGCTATGTATATGCATACACCTCTGGTCATTGGATAATATTGTTGCCTCAGCAACAAAAAGGCGTAAGTGCTATGTATAAGCAATAGGACTTACTCCTCTTTGCTTATTAAATTCACTTTTTTACATAAAAAAAAAGAAATACGTTTTTTTTTCAATTTCATTGAAAAATATTGTTTTCTTCAATTTCATTGGAAAAAGAAGGGAAAATGTGTTTCCCTTTACTTAGAAACAAAGGGGCGTAAGTGCTATGTATAAGCATAGGACTTACGCCCTTAAACGTCTTAATCGGGTCTCAATCGGGTCTTAAACGGGTCTCAATTGGGTCTTAAACATTTTTCATCATCATTTTTCCGCTTTCCTTGAGTTGAAAGAAAATATTTTTCTTTTAGCACTTACGCCCCTTCATTTCTAAGGAATAAGAAAAAATAACAATTTCCTTTTTTTTGAAATAAAATTGAAAGAAAAATGATTTCTTTTAACTTGAAGAAAGCGGATAAAAATGATGATGAAAAATGTTTAAGACCCAATTGAGACCCGTTTAAGACCCGATTAAGACCCGTTCAAGACCCGTTTAAGACCCGATTAAGACCCGTTTGAGACCCGTTTAAGACCTGATTAAGACTCGATTAAGACCCGTTTAAGACCCGTTTAAGACTCGATTAAGACCCGATTAAGACCCGTTTAAGACCCGTTTAAGACCCGATTAAGACCCGATTAAGACCCGTTTAAGACCCGATTAAGACCCGATTAAGACTCATTTAAAGCGTCAGCTGAATTTTGGCGTCAGCTGAATTTTTGCGTCAGCCGATCTGAATTTTATGATATAGAAAGATAAAGAAAAAATATTTTTTATTTTTTTTTTTTATCATTTATATTCAGGGGAAAGTAACGAAGGAAAGGAGAATTTAAGTTTTGATATTTAATATCACGCAAAAAATTCTGATGGCCACCGCCATGAACCGCGCCATCACAAATTTGCCGCTTCCATGGCGATTTTTTTCATGGTGTTTTTTGCCCGAAAATTTTTTACCGTTAAATTTTTTTCCTATGGCGTTGTTCCATTTTGTTTTCTCTAGGCTGTTTTTTTCTAGAAAAGCTTTGAATACATAAAAGAAAAAGCATGAAAAAAGGGCCATGGAAGGAAAAAACCGCCATGGGAAAAATTTCATCGGAAAAAATTTTCGGGCAAAATACACCATGGAAAAAAAAGACCATAGAAGGAGACGCAATGGAAGTGGCAAATTTGTGATGGCGGAGGCCATCAGAATTTGTCTACGTGATATTATTAAAATCGTTGGAAATCAGTGAAAATATTTAATATCGGATTTTTCTGATGATTCCACTGAGAAATTGAAGAAATTCCTGCTGAAAAACATACGTCAGAGATTTTCTATAGGAAATTTTGTCAACTTTTCAATGGAATCATCAAAGAAAAATCCATCTTATGCTGTTTCGTTGAAATATCAATTTTACCCCACTTTTACCTTATATTTATCCTTTAAATTTTTCCAAATTCAATTTTTTTGTTCTCTTTTTTCCTGCCAAATTGAAGAGCACAAATCTACAGGATGCATTCTACAATTCCCTGTGGTGCGATGCATCAATCAGTTGTCGGAAGAAAATATTGTTCTGTTTAATGCGCTGCCAGTACTCGTTGCATCTAGAAGCTGGAGGATTCAACATTGTTAATATTTCCACTATGACATCAGTAAAATATGAATTTCTATCTTAGCTATCTCATTTTACAGTAGTAATCAATTATTTTTCAATTAATATTCAATACAGGTGCTTAAAACGACAATGGGATATTCATCTTTACTACGTACTGTTGTATAATCATGATGTTAATTTTGTAGATTCATAAGTTGTAATCATTGTAGTGTCATTAGAAGAGTTTTCAAGGATTTTCATCTATCTTCTCATCACTTTCATTTCTTCAAAATCCACACTACCAACTTCCTTGTTAACTGCCCGATAAGGGAAGTTTATGTAATGGCCTCGAAAATGGAAAATCGATTTTTCGATCGATCTCCATGTTTTAAGACCTTCCCAACATTTTTTTATAGATTTTACGATCATGTCTATGTGTGTGTATGTATGTATGTGACCAATTTTTTCGTTCACATTTTTTCATCAATTAATAATGCGATCGAAATGATCAATGTTGCAATCGAAGTATCTCGAAAGAGATTTGATCTGATTAGTTTTTGATTGAAATCGATACAGTACTATCTTAGTTTTTTAAGAAAAACATTATCAAATTTTTCTTAACTTCTCAATAAGTGAAGTCTACTGACCCCGAAAAGGAAAAATCTATTTTTTTATTGATCTCCATATTTTGAGATCTCCCTGACATTTTTTGATAGTTTTTACGACTATGTCTGTTGTTATTTATCGACTTTTTTAATCAATAAATTATTGATAGCCAGGACTTTTTTTTTAAATCCATGATCAAATATTTTTATAATTTTTTCACCCCATATGAAAATAGTTGGAATTACGTGCTTTTGTTTTTTGCAATTCGTTATTTAAATTAGGGTACTTACGCCTCTTGATTCTTATAGTTCTTTTTGAGATTTTTTTTTTGAACTTAGAGAGAGACCAAAGAGAGGTCTGTGCTGAAGACACGCCTCTTTGTTATTATCATGTTTCTAATGATAAAGAGAAATTCAATTTTAAAAAACTGGAAACAAAGAATCGTACCTCTAGCACTTACGTCTTTTTAACTTCCCGATTAGGGGTTGACAATTCCGAATGATCTCATCTTTCATCTGCATTCAGAATTTTTATACCACGACCAATAAAACTGAAGATATTTTGAAAAACTTCTTCTCAACTTCGTTGTTTGTATTCGTTTTTTTCATTCATCATTTTTTCTAATAGCAAGTGAGAGAAATTATCGGGAAGTTCTTAGTGCGGCTCGAAGAGTAACAGTCATCACAATACATTCTTACTAATTCCTTCTAATCAGCAGTAACGCACTCCTCTTTTCGCGAGCGAGCAACTACGTACCTCTAGTTTATTTATTTAATTCCTCTCGATTCCTTAATTTATCTACATTTACTTAATTATTATTGGAATTATAATTTATATGTTAATTTTTTCGAAAGAGATGGCTTCACTTGACACTACATTGATATTATTCACGGAAAAATCGACTACCTTATTGTTAAGCAAGTTGCAATGTGCTCCGAGAGTATCTTCATTTGAACTGACCCTCGAAAGCAACAAAAAAGAAGCACAACCCCGGAATTGTAGCAGAGCACTATAAGATAATAGTTCAATAAAAAAATCACGAATTTCAGTCGAAAAAACACGAATTTCCATGTAAAAAATCCCTCTACTATGGCAGAACTTTGCTACCAGTAATTTGAATATACAAGTAGTCAAAAGTTCCTGTTGGGGTTCGAAAAAATATGACTCTCAGCAAGCAACTTAGTTTCAAAAAAAGCATCAACTCCTGTGTACGATGAACTGTTTGAAAAAATTAAGTGA
Source organism: Aleiodes leptofemur (assembly GCA_963942555.1). Classification (NCBI taxonomy): domain Eukaryota; kingdom Metazoa; phylum Arthropoda; class Insecta; order Hymenoptera; family Braconidae; genus Aleiodes; species Aleiodes leptofemur. The sequence continues at coordinate 14,859,184 of OZ012614.1, read as the reverse complement.
AGTTAGACTTTCTCGATTTTAGAAAGATACAACTTTATACTGAGTGACTATTGTTTATTTTCAATTAATAGAAAATTATGAAAGTCGATGGAGTAAAGCTACTATCGTTAACTAAAAAATTTATATTTTTGATCGGTGGTGGAACTAATCAACGTGGTTTTCTATTTTATTTTTCAATATTCTGCTATTTTTATCAATTTATACTTGTGTGGATTGATGTTTACGTTAATATCCATGATGTTGATTATGTTCTAGATAATTTAATGGAGAGCGGTGGTATTCTTGTTGTAGGATATTCTTTTACAATAGTATGGCTTCACAATGATACTATCATCAAAGTACTTGACAATATTGAATCAAATAGTGATATTAAAAATCTTAAAACTGATAAAGAAAAAGATGCCTTTAATTACTACAATACATTAGCAGTTAATGTATATAGAGTACTTATAGTGTCATTACAAATTTATTTTTCTCTACTATTTGTTACTCCATATTTAATTCGACAATCATCAGGTAATTATTCAAATTTACTTCAATTTGAATTAAAATTAATGATAATTTAATTTTTGTAGTTATTCCTCAAAATTCTAATTCAACTTCAGACATCTTAGTAATTGATTATCCACTACCAATACATTTATTCAGATTGTGGAGTATTAATAATGAATTTATGTATTTTACAACGTACATGTCACGTTTCCCACTTGTAATTGTTGATGATCTTGTAACACTGGGTATCTATGGTTTATTTACCATTGCCATATTCAATTTGTGCAGTCAATTATCTGTACTAGCAGTTAGGATAAGAAATATACCAGTAGATGATGAAACAAGATGCAACGAGACACTGGGGCATATCATCGCTCAACATACATATATTATTGAGTATATTTTTGGATCCTAAGGAGATCAAAGATTTCTCGAGAAAAACGAGACTTAGAGGATTTATTAAACCTAGACTGGTCATCATGCACGACCTAATGATGTAAAAGACGCGGGATAAGCATTTTCGGTCGCGAACGTGAGTCCAGTTCATTTTCCGAACTGTTTGACTGGCTCAATCCGCTTTGTCTATCTTTTTCGTAAGAAAAAGACTGACCAAAGCGTGAGAATGCTTATCCAACAATTTGAAGTTCTGATGCGACGGGAACACTGAAGTTTCGACACTTCGGGGATCAATCTCGACCGGACACCTCCGGGTGTCCACTGGAAAAATATCGCGAGATAATTAGCTTGGCGAGCGGACCCAAAGTAAACCTTGTAATCCAACATATTAAGGGGTAACGGAACCCCTTGTATATATTGAATTTTTGAACTAATTGTTTGACGATGTTTATCAATATTTTTATGATAGGAGATTAGCAACGACTGGGGGAACACATTAGGAAGTCGTTGCTTCTGATATTTTATGCAAAAATCATAATTATTACTAAACAATGTGTTTGAAAATTTGAAATTTACTGGGTCTCCTGTTACCCCTTAAGATCAACATCATATTCATATTGAATCAGTATCGATTGTTATTATTGAAATTATCCGCTAATATCCCTAAAAATCCCGTAAATGCGAATGGATCGACCTGTGAGCTCTCCTCAATTGGGCTAGTCGAGGAGGCACGAATCATCGACCATTCAAGGACATTCAAGAAAACTCAAACGTAACAACAGTAAGAAGGAATGCTCCGTTTCCGATATAATAAGGTCCTAACGGTTGAGAAATGTCTTCTACAGAGGTTCAGACTCACACACATACAGATATTCTTAAAAAAACGGCAATTATCGGACGTTTGGGCCATTTGCAGTCATATTATGACAAAATCTCAAAATAAAAAAAAATTCACGATCTTATAACTTCCATTGGTAAGCCCTAAATAAAGTCAATTTTTTAAAAGAAATTTTTCTGCTCAACCGATTCATCATGAAGAAATAAAAGAGGCGGAACGTAGAGAATCCCTCATATGATGATCAGTCTAGGGTTAACAAACCATTTTTGGAGAATTAAATTCTCTCAAGCAATGGGTCTCTTGACTTTTTCCTTTAATGACTAATTATTCATTTTTAATTCCAAAGTGCGGGCAATGATCTACAAAAAATGACAAGCTTGTATCTGTTTGCCTATTTGATGACGTCAACATTCATCATTTGCTTGATCAATTATCAGATATTAGTTGTAAGCTGATAAATCATTGATAGTCAAGTAAAAAAATTGATTTTAATTATATCATTTCATTTATTATTTTTATTGCAGTACATGGGAAGAGGTGATTGGGCCAATGTGGCAAGGTGCATATCTTACGTATGGATAGCTCTTGGACTTGCTTATATGAATTGTCTTCTTGGCCAGTTTCTCATAACAGAGGTGATGAATTTATGATTTCTAATTAACAAATTGATTGAAATCAGTGAAAATCTTTGAAGATTGGTTTTTTTTCTGATGATTTCACTGAAATTCTGAGAAAATTTCCGTCAGAAAACATGCCAAAATTAATTTTTCATTATTTTTCAAAAATCTGACTCCTTCAGAGAAAAATCAGGCGTCCATCTCGTCATCAAATTTGGAAAATTCCCCTTTTGTGATGAGCTCTAGAATCAGAGCGCTCTCTGATTTTATGGAAATCACGAAAATGGAGAAAGTTTGACCCCATTCCCCCATTGGTGATTAAAAAAAAACAATTGACACATGTTTTTCACAAGAAATTCCTCAGCTTTTCAATGGGTTTTCAATCATCAAAAAAAGATCTCATCTCAAGCTGTTTCATTGAAATGCCCATTTTACACCATCTTATCCTATAATGATCCTTCAAATTTAACAAATTCGAATTTTCTGTTCTCTCCCATGCTGCAAAATTGAAGAGCGAAAATTTACAAGAGGCATTCTACGATTTCCTATGGTACAATGCACCAATTAGTTCTCAAAAGAAAATATTATTTTGTTTAACGCGCTGCCAATACTCATTGCATCTGGAAGCTGGAGGATTCAGCATTGTTAACATTGCTACTATGACATCAGTAAAATATCCATTGCTATGTCAATCAATTCCCTGGTGGGCCAGTAGATTACCTATATCGATATGTTCACAGTCAATCTTCCATCGGTCACGGCTCGATACAAATTCTGAGATTTTTTGGAAAATGGAAGTGAATCAACTTAGACAGGCAGCAATTGGCAGTCAATCATTATTCTTTTTCAAAGATTTCAGAATTCGTATCGACTATTAACCGATGAAGGATCAACTAAATGGACATATCGATATGGGTACACGACCAAAAATCGAAAGCTGAACAACGAGTCCACCAGGGTTATTTCACTCTCCAATAGCAACTAAATATCTTCCAATAAATATTTAATGCAGGTTGTTAAAACTACAATGGGATATTTATCTTTGTTACGTACTCTTGTATAATTATGATGGCAAATTTGGTAAATTGATTAGTTGTAATTATTGTAGGATTAATAAAATAGTTTATAATAATTTCATTTCTTTTGTAATCACTTAACACTACATTGATATTATTCACGAAGAAATTATAACTGAAAAAAAAGAAAATCCTAGTCTCAAAGAGATGTATTTCAAAGAAGAAGATATGAAAAGCTTGTCTCACAAAAGCATTGATCGTCTATATCTATATCTATAGAAAATTAGTATATTTACTTGGACAAAATAATTTTTTTTGAAACCAAATAATGTTTCTCCCAGTGAATGTACTCTGTAAGTATCCTTCATTCGAACTGACGCTCGGATCAAACAAAAAAGAGGCGCAACCCCCGGAATCGCAGCAGAGCACTATAAGATAATAGTTCAATAAAAAAATCACGAATTTACGTGGAATCTCACGAATTTCAATCGAAAAATCCCTCTACTATGACAAAACTTTGCTACCAGCAATTTGAATATACAAGTAGTCAAAAAGTTCCTGTTGGGGTTCGAAAAAATATGACTCTCAGCAAGCAGCTTAGTTTCAAAAAAAACCGCAACAAAGTATCAACTTCTGTGAACGATGAACTGTTCAAAAAAAAATTGAGTGAAGTGAGTGTTTTTCCATCATAGAAAGATACAACAATACAATTCAGTGAATACTGCTTTTTTCTCAAATTTGTAGAAAAGCATGAATGTTAATTCATTGAAATTAGTATCGTTAACTAAAAAATTTATGTTCTCAGTTGGTTGTGGATCTAATGAACATGGCTTTCTTTTTTATTTTTCATTATTCTGTTATTCTTATCAAATCATACTTGTTTGGATTGACGTTTACGTTCAATTTGCTGATATAGATTATGTTATAGATAATTTAATGGATAGTACGGGTATTCTAACTATAGGATATTACTATGTAGTAATGTTGTTTTACAATGATACTATTATTAAAGTACTTGATAATATAAAATTAAATAGTGATATTGAAAATCTTAAAAGTGATAGAGAAAAAGAAGCATTTATGTATTATGATGTATTAGCAGGACGTGTATATGAAGCAGTTGTTGTATCACTACAACTTTATCTAACATTTTTATTTGTTACTCCTTACTTAATTCGACAATCACCAGGTAAATCTTTAAATTTAACTCTATTGAAATGAAAATTAATGATAAATTATTTGTTTCAGTGATTCTTCAGAATCCTAATTTAACTTCAGAAATTTTAGTGTATGATTATCCTCTACCAATGTATCTATACAGATTATGGAGCATCAACAATGAATTAATGTATTTTGCAACGTATATGACACGTTTACCACTTATTATTGTTGATGATTTTATAGCACTGAGTATCAATGGTTTATTCACCATTGCTATATTCAATTTGTGCAGTCAATTGTCAGTGCTAGCAATTCGAATACAAAATATCACAGTGGAGGATGAATCAGTGTGCAACAAGATGCTTGGAGATATTATCAAACGTCATATACATATTATTGAGTATATTTTAAATGATAGAGAAATGAGTTAATTTCAATATAATCATTATTAAAAATTATCAAAAAAAAACGAGGATCGAGAGATCAAGAGCACTTTTTATTAGAGAATTAAAGTGGTTTGGTCACGACTTGAACTTGAAGATTAAAATAGGGAGTAAAGTTTAAATTGAGGTTCATGTGAATATGAACAATATTGTGGAATTTCAAGTCAATCAACGCTTATGTATGATTATGTATTATTATCGAACTGATATAACAGGGCGTCTTTGGCAGAAGATTAAAATCTAGGAGATGTCTTTTGATGAAGGAAATAAGAACAAAAAATAACAATTCAATATAAAAATTGACCTTTTGATAATTTTGTAATGAATGATTGTTGTTGTGCTGCATTGCCAAATACATGAATACGCTAGTCCAATGGCATACTATGGCATATTGATTGAGTGATAAATGATAAATAATTAATATAATTTACTAATTCTTTTCCGAATTCGCTTTGATTTTCAAGAAGAAGGTTTTTAATCGTAAATCACATTTTTTCTTCGTGTTCTTTTAATTCCTTCTTCTCAAGACACTCAACTGAATTTTGACCAAACTGCTTTAAATTCTCTACAACAAAAGCCTCTAAATTTTTTCCTTTAATGACATTAATTATTGATTTATCATTCCATAGTATGAGCAATGATGTACGAGAATTGGCAAGTTTGTTATTTTTTGCCTATTTTACGACAGCAACATTCCTCATTTGTTTGATCAACTATCAGTTATTAGTTGTAAGTTAAGGAATCACTGATGCCTAGTTAACCCTAGACTGGTCTTCCTTGTTGGGGAGAATTTCAATTAGAGAAATTAACAATGCACGTTTCCATTTTTCACCATATTGTCTAAGAAAGAGAGAGAGAAAGACAGACCTTCATTCATACCCGGAAAAAAATGTTCAAATCTGATTAGATCTAAGTGGATTTGATCAGATACAAAATTTAGTGCACTGTAATCAGATCAAATCAGATATGATCGAATCCATTCCGATTCAAATTGATGTGAATCGCAATGGATTTGATCATATCTGATTAAATCTCATTAGATTTCGCTAGATCTCATTAGATTTGTTCCGATCTGTTAGTAATCGACGTTTGAATGTGTGGGTCCACACTAGCACTCTATTCGTGAGTTCTATAAAGATAGAAGATCTTTTCCCATCTATCAATATCTCTGTAGATCTCCTTAGATCTATCTATATCTCCCTAGATCTCTTTAGATCTATCCCGAAATTCAGATCTAGGTAGATCTAAATCTGTTTTTCCCGGGTAGTGATTTTTCAAGTGAAACACGTGTCTTGACTTTACTTAATTCTTATCCTGACAGAAATTTATCCTTTCACGCAATGAGAGTGACAACAAATAACGTTAAAATAACGATTCTAATAGATCTTATAGCCGAAAGCTGTGACGTAATTCCTGAGCCTAACGGTAAGCTCAGCAATTAAGCACGCTTGAAAAGCACCCAATAGCCAAAAACAAAATTTCAAAATAAAACCAAAATCCAAATGGGCGCCAGGATGTATTACAACATCCGATCAATCTTATATTGATCTAAAGAACAACAAACCAAAATCAGAATCAAAATATTTAAACCACAAACTCAAATACTCTCTTATTCAGCACGAACTAGATCAGTCACCTCTCAAGGTCGCTGTTGTGGGTTTGAATAAGGAGCGTTAAATAATTTCAAACAAATAATTTAGGGGATAAAATAAAATTTTTATAAAAAAAAATAATTGACTAGATTCAATTAGATCAGATCCAATGGGATCTAGTTAGAGCATACTAATTTCCGTACCTGATGAAATCTGGAAATTTTGTCCCCGGGTAATATTATTATGATTGTATATTTTGTTCCTTATATTTGCACTAGAGTACGCTATTATATCATTGTCAACGACCCTAAGAGAGATCAAGGGAGCTATTCTCGTGCCTTAATATATTTACGATTTCGCTCCAGTCAGAGGGCATCTCAGCTGGATTTGAACCGGACTGATGAAACTTACGAACGCTATGTGTTTCACTGAACAATCAAGATATGGCACATACCCCCAAGTGTGGGTCTAGCCAATAAGGAAAAAAAAATAATCAAGATGGTTGAGATACGATTCTTAGTATTGCTCTGAAATAAAAGAATCATTTTATTATCAATAAATCGAATTAAAATGATAATTTCAAGTGTAGATCATGTTTTCCGCTATCAATATCCTCTACTCATGTAGTTGAAAAATGGGCAAGTGTTATGAAAATCCAGCAAAATGACTGAGTATTACTCACATCGCCCTCTGACGGGAGCAAAATCGTAAATATTTTGAAAACGAGAATAGCTCCCCAGATGCGGGGAGTTCCGCATAAGAAGACCATTCTAGGGTGAAGAACCATTCCAATTGTATATTCCAAGTAATTCATTATTTTTATTACAGTACATGGGAAGAGGTGATTGGGTTAATGTAGCAAAATGCATATCCTACGTATGGATAATTCTCGGACTGTCCTATGTCAATTGTCTTCTTGGACAGTTTCTCCTAACTGAGGTGATGGATTTATCTCTCATAATTATAAAAATCCTTCGATTTTTATTCATCAATTCGAATTTTCTGTTTTTATTGTTTCTTGAAAAATTGAAGAGTGCAAAATTGCGAGAGGCATTCTACGAGTCCCGATGGTACGATGCACCAATTATCTGTCAGAAGAAAATACTCTTCTGTTTAACACGCTGCCAACACTCGTTGCAGCTGGATGCTGGAGGATTCACAGTTGTTAACATTGCCACACTAACATCCGTAAAATATTAATTCATATTTAAAATATTTTATTTTACACTAGCAATTAATTATCTTTAAAATCAAAATTTAATGCAGGTTGTTAAAACTGCAATGGGATATTTATCTTTGTTACGTACTGTCATGTAATTGAGATGATAATTTGGTAAATTAATTAGTTGTAATTATTATAGTATTATAAAAATAGTTTTAAATCATTTTAACACTTCAATTTACAATTTTCACATACCTGCTTGTTTTTTTTTGCTATTTTCAAATTAATTACCGATATTGATGAATAGTTTTTTTTTTTAAAAGGAGTAAAATAATAAAATAAGTGACTTGAAAAAGGTAAATTATTCATCTATATTTATCATCATAGCACATACCAGTATCTTAATTATTATCATTATTAATCTTAACTTTGCTTAAAATTTGCTTAATTTACTATTATTATTCATATTACTTTTTTTTTTATTATTTTCATCATCTCGAGTATAAAAATACATGATTATCTTAAATATCTAAAATGAGAATCTTTGCACGTTAAGAAATAAAGCAACGACATTTCCAACTGAAATATTAATTAATTTGAAAGAGAAGAAAACAAAAAAAAAAATTCTATCATACGAAAGGAAAAGAAAAAAATGCGTCGTTGCAATTACAATGTTTTGCATACACAAAATGTATTGATATTACATAATTATTTTGTCCTTCCTTGTTTGTTCTTAATTTAAAAAAAAAAAAAAAAGTTAATAACATTTTTCTTTTTCTTCCTTTTCTTTTTCATCATAAAAAATAATTGTTGCCATTGATTTGAGCAAATGACGTTATGTCAATATAATGATAACAATTTAATAATTTTATGACGTTTAATGAATTTTTTTTTTTTAATGAACAATTTGGTCCCATTTTGTCATGAGAATTTCTCCATTTTTTCAGTTCTCTTTTAACTTTCTGTTTTTTTTTTTATTCTTTTCTCTGAGAATATAATTATTTCGAGAGTTTTGTAATGGCACCCTGAGTTGAAGAAGCACGGCCCCGTTTTTTTCTTTTTTTTTTTTTTTTTAATAAGGAATGAATGAAAAAACGTTTGGACTAATTAAATTTTACATTCGAAATATGAAAAAAAAAATTAAAATATATGAATTTTTTTTTTTTTTGTTACGAGTGTGATATTCTCGATAAATCTTTTTTACCAGACAATCTAGTTGATGTATTGCCTTGATAATTAGTACTTTTAACAATTTCAGATGGATGCCTATGTGCACTTGTCAATGTTTTTTTCAATGGTTTTGTTATTTGTGTAGATGATAAACCACTAACTGGATATTTATTTTTACTACTAGTACAACTATTAATTGTACTTCTTAATGAGGTCTTAGTTGTACCAGATGAACATGATGGATTATTAGTATCATCAGTTGGATGTTTTGGCATAACAAATGCTTTTGTTTGTTTCAATAAGTAACGATCATTACAGAGAGCTGATATCAATGGTAAATCTAAATTTTTACTTTTTTCACGTAAACTACGTATATCAAGCATTACCTCCTCTTTTTCCTTATCAATTTCTGTATTATTAATACATTGTTTAACAGTTGAAATTGAAGGAAGAGGATAATTTTTTTCCAAACTCTGAAAATAAAAATAAAAAAAACACAATTAGAAGATATTTCAAAATTTTCTTATTTTTAAAGATAGTATCCCAGCGAACTTAAAGTTGATATAGTTAATTCTCTATTTTTTTTTACATTTTATGTATTTTATGAGATATTGTTGATAATGATCAAAAGTCTTTCTTATCGATTGTAGTGGATCTTCTAAAATAATAGGTGTTGCGTAATATCGGTTTTTGTATTGTCTCACTTCCGCTAAAACTATGGAGTCATTCCATTTATTGCTTCTATTTGTAATTTGAATAATTATCACTGAATCATTATGATAAACAGTTGTTTTAGACGTAATCAAACTGCGTATTTATTTGTGTGACATGCCTGATAGATATGAATTATCAAAGTTACTCAAAATACCGGTGATGGGGAAGAAACGCCTCAAATCGAACAGAAATAACGAAATTACTAAAAAACCACAGGGTTGACCCATTATTTAAAAACAATTGGCGAAGAGAAGAGCATTTTAACTAAATAATAGAAAAAAAAAATATTCAATTCACCGTATAGTTATTGAGAAATTTTAATTAGAAGGTAGTCGTAACTATTTGCCTCTCTCCCTATCTCATGCATGTGATAGAAGATTAATGTAAAAAAAATTCGAGAAAAAAAAATTATATTGACAAACTGAAGATATGACTCTCGAATAGTTTAATCACTTTTTTCGGGTAAATCAAAGCACATTTTTCCCCGGATTATCAGCAATTAATTGAAAACAAGCCTAAAAATCCTCGTTTTTCCCTGTTTTATTAACCGTACTTCAGGAGACTACCCCAAAAATTTGAGAAAAATCATTTCGAGTGGAAATTGTCTATTATTGAAGCGTATTTAAGTTTTAAACGGAATTTTCCGCGATTTTCAAAAGGATCTCTAAAACCATTGGGTTTGGGAGAATTTATGAAGAGACCTTTCTTATGGAGAATTGAATTTTCTACAAAAAAGGTCTCTTGACAAATTCTCCTAAACCCAACGGTTTGCGAGATCCTTTCAAATAATGAAACGAAAGTGAGAAATTTAAAAAATACTACTGAATTTCACGTTTCGCGATATTCATTCATTCGCTTTGATGAAAATATCAGCCTAAAAATCCTGATTTTCCCTGTTTTATCGACCGTACTCTGGGATACTACCTTAAAACCCACAAAATTAATTTCTAATCACCTGAATTTCATAGGGAGGTGGTGGCGGTGGTGGTGGAAGACGTCTGCTATGTTTCGGTTGTACCTGCAATTTGCTCGGTGCCTCGAAACACTTCAGAATATTTTCATCGCTTCTCGTTCTCGAGAATCCCTGATTATACGGATGTGGTGGTACAGCTGGTGGTTCTCTCCTCAAACTGTGACTACCAATAGAAGACGAGCATGTAGCGCCACTGTAGAGGGAGCTAGTGCTGGCAGCATAGTGACTGCTGAGATTACTGTGAATTGGATAATTATTGAGGCTTGTGTCGCTTAGATTCAAATTTGACGCGTATTTATTAGACGTAGATGAGAAAGACGAGCCAGCTAGATAAGGTGTACTTCTGTAGACGACTGAAGACTTATTATTGAAGGCAGGATAAGGCGGTGGTGGATAAGCCGCAGCTGCCGCTGCTGCTGCCGCCAAACCAGACAGCAAAGAACCTTGTTTAGCATCAATGTACTCTTGCTTCGATACAGCTGGATCCTTCAATGGAAACATGACGTAATCAACGTCAGAATAAAGTTGCTGGCGATACTGCTCTATCTGAGAACGTGCAACTTGGCTAGTGTAGACGGTTGTTAGACTTCCACTGTTGGGCGGTGGTGGAAGTGGTGGTGGTGGTGGTGGAGGTGCTGTACTAGCTGTACCAACGCCTCTTGATGCATGAACATCCAGATAATTATTCGGACCGACTACTAGTGCAGCGACTGGTGCATGAACAGGTGTTGGCTTCATCTTGTCTCCGGGATAAGTCGGTGGCTGTACACGTGGCGGCGGTTTTGGCGCTGCTGGCAGTGGTGGCGCTTGCTTTGAGCTCGTCTTCAGATTCGCCAAACGCGCCATTATCTCGTCCTCACTTTCAGGATACAGGGTTGTTATGGCTTTTCTTCGTTCCGGTGATAATTCGGGATAAGGAGGCGGTGGTGGTGGTTCTCGTGGTGTTACCGCGTCATTTCTTGGTGGCGTTGGCGGGGGAATCTGGATTATTTCGCGGGGGGAATTGTACGGAGGTGGCGGAGGTGGTGGCTCGCTTCTGCGCGGTGGCAGGGGGATGAAATCTGCACGTGGCGCGTTGTAGGGGGGCGGAGGGGGTGGCTCTCTTTCTGTTAGTCTCTCGGGAATCAATTTACTGAGGCGTGATGCCTCGAATGATGCGTAGTCCATTGTTGATGGATAGGGCGGTGGTGGCGGTAATTTGCGTTCGTTACTGTCGATCCGAGGTGGCGGTGGCGGCGGTGGCATAGTAACGTAATCACAATCCGAATCCATTGAGGCACTTATAGTTTTTCTCGGTGGATAACGACCAACGATTAAATCAGATAATTCATCTGCTGATAATCTTGGTCCGATATTCGATGGATCACTACCATCACCACGAAAGCTTCCGGTACTTAGGATACTATTGCTTCTTGATCTCGTGTCGTCAATAACGTTATTCGTGACGTCATTGTCGGGAACGATCTCATCGTCACCCTTGCAGACACTGTAAATCGGCTCGTTGTCCTCTGGATTTGTGTCGTCAGTATAAACATCACTCGTTTCAGATCTCAGACCACTGTGAATCGTGTAAAAGCCGGAGGTTACTGATGCCTCATCAGTCGTCGACTGTACTGAACACTCTAACATTTCAGCTGGTGAATACAATTCAGTTATTCGTTCATCCTGAATAGCTGAACTTCGTAGTGTATAAACACCACTTGTTTCACTAACAATATCTACATTTGTTATACCATCATCAACTTCACATGATGCATTATCCTGAAACTTTCCGGATTTTTTACATCTCTCGTAGATAGCACCGGGAAAGTTAGCTGCTTCAGTTGAAACAACGGAATTTTGTGCTGTATGTGAGTAACCAAGCTCGAGACTCGAATTAGCTGATGTTCTTCTGTGTCGATGAGTTGAGCCAACGTGCGGATTAACAACTACAACTGTACTGCAACTGCTGCTGCACTGGGAGCCTTCAGTTCCAACAGCTAATGTTGGATTACTTGAGATTACCCGATTATTGGATGAACCATTACCATCAACATCGTCATGAGTCGAAATTGGAGATGATGGACGCGAATTCAATTGCATTACAGTTGGTGTCTCAACCAATCTAGCAATACATTCAGTTGATACTGGAGCTGTATCAGGCTCATCCTCACTATGAACTCTATCACTAACTATACCAGACGTTGTATTTGATGATGTCGTTGATATAACAGATATTCTTTGATCACGACTATTACTACGTCCATTCATACTTAATTTACATCTAGCTGGATACATATAACAATCGCGCAATACTTTACGCTCTTCTTCCTCTCTTTTACGTGCTTCAGTAACACGTGGTGCTATTGCCATTGAAAATTGATGTGTATCACGGCACAAACCAAGTAATAGCTTACTTTTATCATCGCAACCACTGTAAAGTGTCAATTTATCTGGCTGATCAACTGCTCTTATTTCAAATTTTTTACGATCAAAACATAATTTACCGATATTATTCCATGCAAATACACGTGTATTATCGTCTTCTGTGTAAACACGTATACCACGTGCACATATTGCTAGGATAATTTTACCCGGTCCTTGTTCATTTTTGATACGTCGTAAACGATAGAGATGAGCGTTGAGCGGCGCATCCAGGAGAATCGCCTCCCGTATATACTGCAATTCTGCCTCCTCACGTGATAATCCACGATTATCACGATGCTGTGATGCAAGTATATTAAGTACATTAGCATCATGACACATGTGTGGTGGTAGATAATCCGTTGATTTACAGTAGCCACCAATTGTATTTGGACGATGTCGTTCATCTGAATAATCACCGAGATCTGATTGTAGTGCAAGACCAGCCAGTGCAAGTAATGATGTAACGATAATTGGTGAGTGCAGGGGATGATGGGGATATAGGCTTTCAACTCCACCGCTGTGACGTACGACATTGTCACGGAGCTGGAGGTAGTAGTGATGACGTGTTGTTTCATCGCTGAAATTTATTAATTTGGAGAATTAGAATATATTTAAGGAATTTAATAGAGTTTTATTAGAGTATTAGAGTGAAAGGGGCGTAAGTGCGAATGCTTAAGAGAATGTGGGGTAAAATGGACACTTTAATTGAATGGTTCGAGATAGATTTTTTCTAATGATGCGATTGAAAGGCTGAGGAAATTTTAGGCAGAAAACGTGGGTTGAATTTTTTTTTGTAAATTTTTTGAAAAATTCACTTTTTTTGGTCAAGTTTTGAAGGGGTCTTTCTTTTGAAAATCGAAAAAATTCACTTTTTCAGCGATATCTCCGGTTCTGTTGGTCGTAGCGATCTGGGGTTGATCTCAAATGGAAGATGAGCTCATTTGTTATCGATTTATGTGGTTGAAATTTGTTTAAAATCAATTTTTCAAATATTTAAAGGTCATTTTCTGAAAATCTGTTTTTGCCCTATAAGTAGTTGAAAAAATTGATATTTTTCTTTTTAAACCCCATAAATCCATGGGAAATGAGCTCACCTTTCATTTAATATCAATCCCAGGTCGCTACGATCAAAAGAACCATAGATATTCTCGAAATGCTGAAATTTTTCAAAAACCGGGGGGTTCACCTTTAAGTCTTGCGCAAAAAATGAATTTTCTGAAAAATTTGAAAAAATAACTTCTGACATCTGATTTTTATGGGAAATTTTCTCATTTTTCCAATGGAATAATCAGAAAAAATCTATCTCCAATATTTCCATCCATTTCGAGTAATTTTCATAATATAAAATACCAAAATCAATCCGTGTCCATTTTACCCCACCTTTCCCTATATATAGGACTTACGCCACTTCGTTTCTTTTGTTTTTTACTTCAAAATATCTAGTCCTTTCAATATTCATCCATGTTCACACATGTTTTCCACCTCAAAAGAATTAATAAAAAAAAATTAATAAATAAAAAAATTACCTTAAAAGTAATGGAGTATCAACGTAATATCGAACTCGAAAGTAAAGTACAAAAGCTGGTCGTCCACTGCTATCAAGGCCCTAAAAATTAAAAATAAAATAAAACTCATATATTATCTTAATCCTCAACAAATCCTCAAAAAAAAGAAAGAAAATACTCACGTAAGTATGCGAGCTTCGCCAATTTTTTGGTGCGTATTTACTGAGTTTACTCTCTGTATCCACGAATAGGTACTCGCCGTCTGTAAAATAAAGGCAATAAATAAGAGAGAAGAAAAAAAAATGGAAAAAATAAAAAAAAGAAACAAAATGAGAAAATGATGTAGAAAGAAAAGAAGAAATTGAGGCACCTGTGTTACCCAGGAGGTAGGTATATGCATAAGCCTCGCTATTACTGGGGAATGCAGGCCCACAGGGCCCCCAAAATCACGGGGCCCTTCCCCTCCCTTCCCCTCCCCTCCTTTCCCCTCCCTCTCCCTTCCGAAATTCCTAACAACGTACTCGCACAAATACAATATAACTTTAGCTATAATAAAATAACTAGATCGTGACAAAAACGTGTAGGAAGTGAACGATCTCCATGAAAACCCACGCGTATTTCCCAGAAATTAAACAATGGGAGAATAGATACACCAGTGTATATACACTGGCAATGTGCCGTAACCGTAATTACCACCCGTAATAATCACTTCTTCCCCTTCTATGCCTTCCCCCTCCCCCCCCCTCTTCCTCTCTTATTTTTTTTTCTTCTTCTCTTCAGCATTCTATTCCCACTTGTTTTCGATTGGGCCCGATAGAGAGAAGAGTAACTTACAAAGTAACGATGATCTCACATTAGTGAATTTTTTTTCTTCCCTATCCCCCCTCCATTATTTTAACATCCAAGAAATCAAGCGGGTACTCAAGTTTACACGCATTTATCCTTGAATTTTTCATATATATATATTTATTCAGTACATACGTTAATGTAAAGAATAAATTAATTATTCAAATAGAATGATTAGCTTTACTGATAAATTTTTTTAATTGCGTTAGCATTATTCGCCTTTTCAAGAGTGAAAAAATTAAAAAAAAAATTAACCTTTATAATCATGTGAATTCAATTTATTTTTTATTATTTTTATCATTAATTAAAGAGGGCGTTGATTACTTCGGTGATTTTAGGCGGGAAATTAATGAATTTTACTATTTATTACTTTGCTCATGCCACTTCAAACTTCCTTTTTCCCCCTGCAAGTTCGTGCATTAGCCACCGCACGCTATTTGCGCCAGTGTCCGGACCTGCCAGCAGCACAGGCCCATTTCCCCTCTTGCCCCTCTCCCCACTCTTCCTCCAATGGCACTCGGAGCGCTTGGGCCTCACTCACTCCCCTCTCTCTTGCCCCCGACCCCCCTCCCCTTCTCCCCTCACCGCGCGCCTCATGGCTCACATACTTCGGGACTCTCACCCTCCCACATTCCATGGGCCCCAAGAAGTCGGAGAAGTCGACTGAAGTCGAAGCAAGCACTCGTTCTACGGGGCCCCTCTCTCTATCTCTACCCTACACACACTCCACGCGCTTACACGCTGAAAGAGCAAGAGAGATAGAGGAGAAGAGAGAAAAAGAGAGGGAGAGGAGGGAGGTGGAATACGAAGCACCCTATACAAATCACCGGGCTACCGTCTTACCCGCGAGGCGTTTTCTCATTCTTATTCTTCTTCTTTTCACCTCCTCAAGTTCTTCAATATTTTTTTTTTTCCCCTTTTTATTTCATCTTTCTCTTTCTCTTTTTCTCTTTCTGGCAATTTCTTTATTATTATTTTGCACATTTTGCGGCTAATCGAGACGAAAAATATTACGGTTTAATTTGAGGTTAATCAGAATTTTGGAGACAAGACGTTTTTTTTAGATTAAGGCCCAAGTTTAATTTCTATTCTTTTTTTTTTTGTTTCTTGAAATTAATACTTTATTGAAGATATTTTTGATTGATGCTGAAGGTCACGCATGAGGAGGCACCTGGTATGAGGCCCCTCGAGGCAACCCAAATAACTCCCGAGGGGCCCGCTCTTTTTTTTTTTTTTTTTTGAAAGACACGATATACACCTCGTCTCTTTTCTTTTTCACTTTGTTTTTTTTTTCTTTTTCACTCTTCTTTTATCTCTCCTTCCTTCTTTTCTGAGGGTCCACGTTTGCACGTCGGGAAGACGGGAATCTGCCGGGACCCAGCGATTTCTATTTTTAGCCACCAGTTGCCTCAAGGCACATGAGCAGAGATGTAGAGAAAGAGAGAGAGAGAGGGCGGAGAGGGAGAAGGAAAGGATGAGGCCCCTCTTATGACGGCCAGCTAGGGCCCATTACAAACCAACTTGTACGCTATAATTCCAGCATTTTTTTTCAATGCCTCGAAACCCATCCAAATTACTCATCAGTAAAAAAAAAAAAAAAGGAGAAAGAAAAGAATGAGGAAAAAAAACGGCAAGAATGAAGAGAAAAAAAAATGGGCCTTACGATTATTTTTATCATCATTTTTTCCCTCTTTATTTTTATCGTAGTTTGTACATGAATTGTTTGGCAAAAATTTCATATAAAGTTTTCAGTGTAATATCCTTTACAGGACAAACGTGCCGCAAGGCTGTGGCAAGGAATGCAGGGGTAGGAAAGGGGCCTTACAGGAGGGGAAATAGGAGGGGGAGGGGGGAGAGGAGGCAACGAAGTGGTTGCAGGGTCGACGATGCGAGGCGCGCAGAGAAAGAGAGAGAGAGATGGAATGATATTTTTGTCAGGGAAATGAAGCGAGACAGTGGGAGAGAGGGAGAGAGAGTGGTAAGGGTCCGCTGGGCATTATATCCTGGGCCCCGGTTCGGGTGGCGGGGAGGGGAGGGGAGGGGGGGCAACACAGGCGTGCCAGTAGCGGTGGAACCAGTTGGTACCAAACTTGGCGCTCGCTCGCGCGCCCCATCACACGAGAATTTTTCAAGCAATTCCTTTAGATTTAGGGTTAATTAATAAAATGTATGATGATTATTTTACCTGAGAGAATTGCTAGGCCAAAGAGTTCGCAGTCTCGCATGCCCTGTTGTCCCAGGATGACGCATGTTTGTGCGTAAACTTCTTTTACTCTTGATTTTGACTGAAAAAAATAAAGAAAAATTCAGTAAATTTTTGGGACTTTTTTTGGGACTTGGGCGATGGCTCAAAGCCATAAAACATCAAATCTCTGATCTTCTGGGTATCATGGAACTTCATCTTTTTCTCGGTTGTGAGGGTGGAATTTATTGGGGGGTTTTCACTTTCTCGGAAGTTGGAATGATGCGTGATGTAAATACTGACCTCGACGACGAAGTAGAGGGGATCACCGGGAAGGGCGTGAACGGCGAGATAGCGGCTGGCGGACACCAGGGGTTGAAGGCAGGACCGCGCAGCCGTGACACCGCTACCACGCATGCTGCATGCTTCATTTCGTCGCCGCTACGTCCAGCGTTCTCACTGAAATTAAATTAAATTTATTAATTTTTATGATTTTATTAGGCACTAGGTATCAGGCAATAATCATTAAAATATCTTGGAACAATGAAAATAGAATAGAATAGAATTTATTTCCTTGATGTTACATTTTTCATGTTTTACATCCTCCCTTCGCCTTCTCTTATTTAAGGATTTTCTACAGGTATTGTAAGCGGGGCTGTGCGGCATGAGAGGGGCAGTGATTTCGTCAGTGTTCCGATCTCTGAACATGAAAAAATGAGTTTTTAAATGCCTCATTAAAATGATTTTCAGGGAATTATGGAATGCTGCGGGTGTTCAAATATTATATTATTATCATCACATTTCATAGATATTTTTTTTTATTCTTCATTTAATTAGTTTGAGAATTATTTTGAAAAAAGCGTTGCATTCTAGGAAATTCTGGCGACACAAGTTGGCAGCACTTACGTGCGAGTGACAATTTTTCAGCTTTTGTGAATTTTCCATAAAAACACATGTTAAACGATGGTTTTTAAAAAATTTATAACTTTTAAACCGGGTATGAAAAAAATCCGGAATTTTTCATACGGTTTCTTTATGAATTGGAGAACCTTGAAAAAAAATTTCATTGAATTCGTACATTTTTGAATTTTGATAAAATACCGGTAGAACATCCTTAACTCTATTTAACTCTTTTGAACGTTTTTTTATCATTTTTCAGCATTTTAATGAGAGTTTAATCCTAAATATTAAATATCAAACATTAAACAATGAGATTTCGAGGAAAAAATCAGAAAAATATTTTTTAGAAATATCCGTGTTTAAGTCCATTATCTATTAATAGTTAACGTTTAATGGGAATTATGGACAAGAATTAATGTGTAGAACTTTTCATTTTTTTGCCAACGTTTCGTAAATGGTTGCTGACTTCTTCAGGGCTCCACAATGAATAGAACCAATAACAAAATTCACTTTTCAATATAAATTCATAAATAAATAAATTATAATAAACGATTGAATTATAGTTACCAAAATCTCGCGTTTTACACATAAGTCGAATATAAAATTAATAAAATTAATATATAGTCGAGAATAAAATTTTTTAGAAAAGTTTCCAGGCTACAAAAGAAGGTTCTTATCAAAATTTCTACATCTTCCACAGATTCTGAGATATTCCAGGAAAAAAAAAACTGATTTAAATCTCCTTTTTCCATGAATTTTCCATGGAATAGAGGAGAGTGGGGCAAAATGGACCTCCGTAGCAACACGATCCAGGAATTTTTTTTTTGAAATGAAGGAGTCGATGAAAAAATCTGAAAAAATTTGAGAAAATGGACCAAGATGTAGAAATTGTTGGTGAATTTTTTCAGAATTTTTTGGAGACTCCTTCACTCTCAAAAAAATCCCATATCATTTTGATATACAGGTCCATTTTGCCTCGTTTTTCCCTACATTTGTAAAAATTCTAAAAATACAATAAATCATTTTTTTTTTCTTCAAAAAAAGTGTTGTGTAAATTTTTTCGAAGAATCCTTCCTTTTGGAATGCGCTGATTAAACAAAATTCCCATTTTTACCTCAAAAAAAAAAAAAAAAGCGCTAGATACGAGTAATCAGAGTAGAGGAAACGACATTCTCAATAAAAAAGATAAAGAATTTTTTTTCTGTTTCAATGACCTTCTCGAAAAAAAATAAAAAATCTATCACCAAAAAACTAATAGATTTGAATTTACGTCAGAGTTCTGGAATTTTATCTTTTATCA
This sequence comes from Aleiodes leptofemur, assembly GCA_963942555.1. Lineage (NCBI taxonomy): Eukaryota > Metazoa > Arthropoda > Insecta > Hymenoptera > Braconidae > Aleiodes > Aleiodes leptofemur. The sequence goes on along the minus strand of OZ012614.1, from coordinate 14,839,471 downwards.
AACAAAAAATATTTGCTTTGTTGAATTTTTTGAATTAATTATTCTCACTCCTCTCGTTAAATACAGTAAATACTAAATTGTCACCTTAGAGTTAAAGGGGCGTAAGTGCCATTCTTTTATATAGCACTTATGCCACTTTGTTTTTAACGCAATGAAATGTAATTTAATTAATAAACATTTAATCAAGATTTAAATTTAAAAAAAAAAGGATTAGATTTTTATACTATCAATGCTAAAAGTAATTTCATTGAGTGATTAAGAGTCATTAAATGTTTTGAAATACCTGATAATAATCAGATAAAATTCTATCTCGCGAGGGGACAAGAATAATCATTCGTTTTATTCATAATTCAGTCTTCGATGTACACTCAATCATACCTGTTCAAGTGTAAACTTCTCTTTTAATAATAATAATAAAAAATAAAGTGAGTGCGAAGTGAAAAAAGACATAAAATAATCGAGAATGAATAAGACTCTAGAATGGCTAGATTACGTTATAATTGCTTGCACACTTGTGATCAGTTCGATAATTGGATTGTACTACAGATTCACAGGTGGACGTCAGAAAACCACTGAGGTCAATAAACCCAAGAAATTATTAAATAAAATTAACGCGAAAAAATTGTAAAAAAATGGGTTTTTTGTTCGATATTTCGGGATTTGGGGTAGATAGATAAAAAGGCGATGAGACCTTTTTTTTAGAGAATTTCAAGAGCTACAAAAAAGGTTTCTACAAAAATTTTCCTAACTTCCGCCAATTCCGAGATACAGTAGACTTTCAATAAAGTTCCACTATGTACTTTTGCATGTAATTTAAGGTAGTATCCCAGAGTACGATCGATAAAACAGGGAAAAATGAGGATTTTTAGGTTAGTTTCCAATTAATTCCTGATAATTCGAGGAAAATGTGCTTTAATTTACCTGATAAAAGTGATTAAACTATTCGAAAGTCATATCTTCAGCCTGTCAATATAATTTTTTTTTCTCGATTTTTTTTAACATTACTAATCTCCTATGATATTGCTTTGATGATATTTTCATCAAAGCAAATAAATGAATATCGCGAAACGTGAAATTCAGGAGTATTTTTTAAATTTCTCACTTTCGTTTCATTATTTAAAGGGATCTCGCAAACCGTTGGGTTTAGGAGAATTTGTCAAGAGACCTTCTTTGTAGAGAATTCAATTCTTCATAAAAAAGGTCTCTTCATAAATTCTTCTAAACCCAATGGTTTTCGAGATCCTTTTGAAAATCGCGGGGAATTCCGTTCAAAACTAAAATACGCTTCAATAATAGACAATTTCCACTCGAAATGATCTTTCTCAAATTTTTGAGGTAGTCTTCTGAAGTACGGTTAATAAAACAGGGAAAAATGAGGATTTTCAGGCTTGTTTCCAATTAATTGCCGATAATTCGGGGAAAATGTGCTTTAATTTACCCGAAAAAAGTGATCAAACTATTCGAAAGTCATATCTTCAGCTTGTCAATATAATTTTTTTTTCTCGAATTTTTTTATATTAATCTCCTATCACATGCATGAGATAGAGAGAGAGGCAAATAGTTACGACTACCTTCTAATTAAAATTTCTCAATAACTATACGGTGAATTGAATATTTTTTCCTTCTATTATTTAGTTAAAATGCTGTACTCTTCGCCAATTGTTTTTAAATAATGGGTCAGTCCTGTGGTTTTTTAGTAATTTCGTTATTTCCGTCCGATTTAGGGCGTTTCATCCCCACCACTGCTATTTTCCGTTTGATAATCCATATCTCATAAACTGGAAGGTCAAAAATTATGAAAAAATTCAGAAAAATGTAAAAAAATATCGTCTTTGATAAGGTAAGGCTTTAAAAAAATAAGGAATTAACTGTAATCCAGTTCTCTGAGATACTACCTTAACATTCTGCGCATGCGGAAACTGCGCAGAGAGGAATATTCTAAGTAAGGGTGGGGATAAGGGCAAACCGAGAACTTTAACGAGAGCCACCTTATCTTCAAGTCTAATCTATTCGTAAAAAATTGTCATGTCAACTCATCTTTTTCATAATTTATTCAATTATTCCAGGAATTCTTTAACGCAAATCGTGACATGAGCGTTACGACAATTGCAATTGGTTTGATGGTATCACTACTATCAGCTGTCAGTCTTCTCGGTGTTAGTTCCGAGATTTACACCCATGGAACCCATTATTTTGTGATTGTAATCGGTTACATTATGGCAACTCCATTAATCGCATACTTTTATTTGCCAGTATTTTTCAACTTTGGCGCCACTTCTTCGTTCCAGGTTTGATCAATAAATTCAATGAATTCAGTAAATTCAATTAAATCGAATAATTTTTTTTTCTCCATTGAATTCAATGATTTACGTGACTTTAATACTTTATTACTTTTTTTTTTCTTTCAGTACTTGGAAAAACGGTTTGGTAGTAAAACACGATTAACAGCGTCATCAATATTTTTATTACAATTCATATTGTACACTGGTGTTGTTATGTATGCACCAGCACTTGCACTAGAAGCAACTACTGGTTTATCTACAACAATGAGTGTTATTATTATTGGACTTGTATGTACATTCTATACAACTATAGGTGGTATAAAAGCGGTTTTAATTACTGACCTCTTCCAGGGAATTCTCATGATTTTATCAGTTATTATTGTATGTGTTAATGCTATTATTGAAACTGATGGAATTGGCGGAATTTTGGAAATTGCAGAGAAAGGAAAACGAATTGATTTTTACAAGTAAATATTTATTTTTGGTTTTTGCTTTCGAATGGAAGCTATGTAATCATCAGAATTTTTTATTGTAATTTTTTTAATAGAAGACACTTAAAATGATCTAAATGGAGAAAAAATGAGATTTTTAGCGCATGTCTGTGTGTGCATAAAAGTCTCAATTACAGCAACACGATTTTATAGAAAAATTTCATATTTTGTGGAAAACTTCCTCTCGACGAAATCTATTTTTTAAGCTTTATTTGAAGAGAATTCGATCGATACTTTTTGAGATATGTCCATTTTTCAAAAATCAGTTTTCAATGGAATTTCTGGAAACTATTGAACTGATGTTATTTATACTCATATATTATCTCGAGAGTTTTATCAGTTAGATGCCTGTGAATTTTGAGCTTATTTGCATGATTAGTTCTCGAGTTATTGGCGTTTTAATGAATTTTTCGAAATTTGATATTTTGATGATGGTTTGAAAAAAGTTGTATCACTTCCATTCGGAAGCATATTGCTAAAGTATCAGCAGGAAAGCAATACTATTATCCACTTGTTTTTCTGGAAATTTTGGTTTTTTTGTGTTTTTTTTTTAGTACTTCTATTGATCCAACAAGTCGACATACCTGGTGGAGTCTTTCGATTGGAGGATTTTTTACGTATTTGTCACTTTATGGAGTCAATCAAGTGCAAGTGCAGAGAATGCTGACGCTCAAGTAATAAATTCCTTCTTTTTGATAGTATAATTCATTTTTTCAAATTTTTTTATCAGTTTTTTTGTTTTTAATATTTTGGACACTAAGCGAGATAGGGCGATTTTGACTGAATTTCTTTTGTAGAGAATTTCTAGAGCTACAAAAGGAAGGGTTGAGACAAAATCGCTCTATCTCGTTTAGTTTCCGAGATATTTCAAAAAAAAACAATTCACTTGTCGTAATTAATTCATTAATTTTCATCAGAACATTGAAAAAAGCACAAGCAGCTGTTTGGTGGACTCTTCCAATCACTGTAGCAACTGTCCTTGGAATGACGTTTTCAGGATTGGCCCTCTACTCGCAGTACTATAAGTGCGATCCAAAAACAGCTGGTGACATTGACTTCAATGATCAACTGATGCCTTACTACATAATGCAGAATTTATCAAAATATCCCGGAATTCCTGGACTATTTATTGCTGGGATTTTTAGTGCCGGACTCAGCACAGTTTCGGCTGTTGAGAATTCAGTGGCTGCCATTATATTCGAGGATTACGTCAAAACAATTTTTCGGGCACGGTGAGTAATTGGCGGTTTAAGGTAGTATCCCAGGGAATTCGAGTACAGTAAAACACTTATTTTTTTGATGCCGTTTCAAAGATGATATGTTTCTACATTTTTCTGAATTTTTTCATAATTTTTGACCGTCCAATTTATGAGATATGAATCATCAAAGTTACTGAAAATAGCAGTGGGGGATGAAACGCCCTAAATCGGACAGAAATAACGAAATTACTAAAAAACCACGAAGAGAACAGCATTTTAGCTAAATAATAGAAGAAAAAAATATTCAATTCACCGTATAGTTATTGAGAAATTTTAATTAGAAGGTAGTCGTAACTATTTGCCTCTCTCTCTATCTCATGCATGTGATAGGAGATTAGTAATGTTAAAAAAATTCGAGAAACAAAAAAAAATTATATTCACAAGCTGAAGATATGACTTTCGAATAGTTTCATCACTTTTTTCGGGTAAATTAAAGCACATTTTCCCCCGAATTATCAGCAATTAATTGGAAACAAGCCTGAAAATCCTCATTTTTCCCTGTTTTATCAACCGTACTTCAGGAGACTACCTCAAAAATGTGAGAAGAATCATTTCGAGTGGAAATTGTCTATTATTGGAGCGTATTTCAGTTTTAAACGGAATTTTCCACGATTTTCAAAAGGATCACGAAAACCATTGGGTTTAGGAGAATTTATGAAGAGACCTTTTTTATGAAGAATTGAATTCTCTACAAAAAAGGTCTCTTGACAAATTCTCCTAAACCCAACGGTTTGCGAGATCCCTTTAAATAATGAAACGAAAGTGAGAAATTTAAAAAATGCTACTGAATTTCACGTTTCGCGATATTCATTCATTTGCTTTGATGAAAATATCATCACAGCAATATCATAGGAGATTACTAATGTTAAAAAAAATACGAGAAACAAAAAAAAATTATATTCACAAGCTGAAGATATGACTTTCGAATAGTTTAATCACTTTTTTCGGGTAAATTAAAGCACTTTTTCCCCCGAATTATCAGCAATTAATTGAAAACAAACCCTAAAAATCCTCATTTTTCCCTGTTTTATCAACCGTACTCTGGTATACTACCTTAAAATGAACACCAACATATATAATCAAACAAATAAATTCATATCTTCCTCAGGGGAAAATCCTTTTCAGAGAATCAATCAGCACTGATAAGCAAAATCCTAGCATGCATCGTCGGTTTATTGTGCCTTGGAGTTGCATTGATAGCTGAACACTTTGGTAATTTGCTGCAAGCATCTCTAACGATATTTGGAGTTGCTGGTGGACCACTTTTAGGTGTTTACACATTGGGCATGTTCATTGAATCGAGTGAGCAGATTGGCTCAATGATTGGACTAATTTTAAGCTCAATTTTTTCACTCTGGATCGGTTTTGGACAGCCAAAACCTGTGATTCCGAATCTCAGTATTGACGTCAGTGGCTGCCCTGAGAACGTCACAATAACGAGTACGATTGATACCGATGAAAGCAATTATTTTTATCTTTATCGAATATCCTACATGTGGTACAGCACAATTGGCTTTTTATGCTGTGTTATCATTGGGGTTGTGGCTTCCTTCATTGTTAATTCAACGAATCAGAAGGGCAATAATAAAAAATCGCTCGATCCTAATTTATTTACACCTTTCGTTGCTGACAGAATAAGAAAACGTCAAAAAATACCCGATTGATTCATCTAGAAATTTGTCATTAATTCTTTTATGAATATGTTTGAAGCGAGTAGTTTCAGCAGAAATTGCCAAGACACCTTATTTTGTAGAGAATTTAATCAGCTACAAAAAAGGTCTCTCGCTAACTTCTCTTAAACCTCATAATTTCCGAGATATTCTCAAAAAACTGAAAAAATTCAATTCTGCATGTTCTTCGCGTGACGTCACAGCGTCACGGAGTGACCATGCGCGTTTCTCATTGGTCAACGCTGGCCAATGAGAGCTGCGCGTGACACTGGCCCGTCACATCTCTCAGAATTTAACTCTAAATCCGAGAATCTCATCGAAACTCGAATTTCCATCGAAAAAAATAGTATTATTACATCAAGAAAAAAAGTTAAAAAAATCCAATTAACGTTAATTTCTTCATTCTACCATCTCACCTCGACCCAAAATCCCCCCTCCTCTCCCCAATATTTATTAACCTCGGTAAAAATCAAATATGTACATAGTTGTATGATTCCAAGTGTCAGATATCAAATAAAAAAAAAACTAACTAAAAAACAAGTTAAAATCACGAGTAAAGAATGTTTTTTCCTTCGCCTATTGACGCACATTGGAATCCCAAGTATTCCTCTTAAAAAAAAAAAAAAAACCACACACACACAGACACACGAACTCAACATTTCAAACACTAAAAAAAGACCTCAATTTTTTTTCCACATTCCCAGTCATTTCCCTCGACTTATCATCATCGAAAAAAAAAAAAGTTATAATAATAATAAAAAAAACTCAATCTCCTCAATTTACATAACATAAAAAAAAATTTCAAATCGATTACACAACATTGATTTGCTCGATTTACCCACTAACCCAGTGAGTCACGAGAAAGAGTGACTCTTTTACCGATTCATCGACACACACATACACACACACACACATAGTGGTGTGTTTTGCTTCTATGGAAAATGTATACGTTCCTGCATACCGTGCGTGTATTTACCGTGACTTGGCTGCTCTTAGATAATTCATTATGAACCTCCAACTTCCAGATAAAATGAAGAAAAAAGAAAAAAAAATGTAATAATTTCCAAAAAATTAGCTTTTTTCCCAGAGGTTGATATTATCAATGACAGTCATAATTGAATTGTTACATTATTACTTGAGACTCTATTTGTAAAACATTGTTGCTATGTTTCTAACATCTTGTACATATTATAGTTGCAATTGACATTCGGTCACTATTTTCTCCTTTTGTATGAGCATGTGTATAAATCGATTTCAACCCTGTTATTGGCTTCGGCTGTTGGATTGTGGTTCACAATAATAAAAAAAAAAAAAAAAAAACATTTTTAAAAAATTTGAAAAAAAGCTAATTCATCAGTAAAAAAAATAAAATAAAGCGCATAACCGTAGAATTGTATTTAACACAGGCTAGTGCCCACTTTTCATACACTTCATCTCAGTAAGGAAGGGGAATTTATATATGTATACCAAAAATCACTTGGCAAATCACGATGGAATGCCGTCAGACGGGTGTGCGCCGTGGCGCGCCATACAGTGCGACACATACACACGTATACTAAAAAAAATGATAATAATAATAATAATAATAAATGAAAAAAGGAAAAAAAAAGAGGCAGAGAAATGTAGACAAACGGCAATGCCACTCCGTGTAGTGTAGACGCTTACGTAAAAGTTAACGTAATGCTTTGCTAAAAGAAAAAAAACAAGTAATTTTGAATGAATTAAAAAATGTTCAATGATTCATTCATTTCACATTTCGAGATCAATCCACGTATGCTACTACGATAAATCACCGAAATCCACTGATTTCCCGAATTAAACACACACAAAAGGAATCGAAAAAAAACGCGGATAATTGGATAACTTCATTTTTCGGGTGGGAGAGTGACAGATTCATATATATATGTATATATTTATATATTTATGTATATATATATATATATATATATATATACAACGAGCATTGCGCTACTTAACTGGCTCATCGGGTGGACTCTGCTCTCCTCGCTGTGTGGATTGTACGAAGGACGCCCGCATTCCTTAGTTCTTTGAGGCCTGCTGTAATACGGGGAATCGGTTTGCCAGCAGAAGAGAGAAGAGAAGAAAAAAAAGGGGATCGAGAGCTTCTCTCTCTTTCTCTCGAAAAATGATAAAGATGGTGAATTTTTTTGTCGAGAATTTATGTATAGGAAGCGGGGGGAGTGGGGGTAGAGAGGCAGTGGGGGTGGTGGTGGGGGAAGGGTCGACGTCAGACGTGAGGCAACAGTCAGGGATGACACACGTGTACACACAGTTTATTGACAATTTGTATTTGATTTTTACTCGGTTTTTTTTAAAGCAAGTTGAGTAATTATGGAATGTTGATTGCGCAATCGGTGGATCGGAACTTGAATGTTTCATCGATTTTTCGATCGGGGCTCTGGATTAAGAAGAGAAGAGGAGAAGAGAGGGGGGCTGGGAGGGGAGGGGATACAATTCTTTCATCCCCCCCCCCCCTCCACTCCTTTCCTCTTCTGTTTTTCTGGAGCTGAGAATTTTTTTTCCTTTTTTTTTCTTTTTCCTTCAAATCTTTTTTTCGGTCCAGATTATCATCGACTCCATCTCGTACGCTGTGGCATTCACTGGTATATACGTGACCACAGTATCAATCTTTATGACGCTATATACAAAAATATTCAGTGGTTCTCGTGTATTTTTCTCCCCCACTGGCCAACAATTTTTACGAGACCTCCATATAAACAGAGAAATTACAGGAGTTTCTTTTCTTCTTTTTCACTCCCTTCTAAATAAACGAGTAATTCGCGAGGGTTAAGGGGAGGGGGGGGGGGGGTGGGAGGGGGTTTGGTCGTTTGTGTGTCGTGTGTGAGGAAGAAGAGAATTATGAATGGTTAAGTGGTTGCAAGAATGCTTTTTTTTTCTTTTTTCATAAATCGGAAATGCATTCCGTGAGGTAGAATAATACATTCTTGATACTTCTGTGTGTTTATGAAGCGGAGGAGGTCGTTGACGAGGATGAGAAGGGCTTAGAGGCTCAATGGCCTCAACGAGTTGGAAGAGTCTCACCACTTTATTTATTTCATGCGAAATGAGTTTTCATGATTTTATCATTGAATTATTTTTAAAAAAAGGATTAATCTCAATTATTCCTGGAGATATCAAAGAAAAAGGAGCAAATAATTCAAATTCTTAAGGATGTACTGCTGCTATTAGCCATTATTAATTGTTTTCTTGAAGATTTCTCAGGAACTATTAATCGGATTAATGCCTGAAAATATAAAGTTTTTCGGTGGCATTATTATTCATCATTTCACGACGTTTTATTACCATACGCCGATTTTTATGCATTTTTTGGAGATTTTTTTGTGAATTTTTGATCAAAATATACTGAAAAACGCATTAATATGTTAATCGAATGCTTCCCAAAAAGTGGAATTATTAACGACTCTGTGGAATCACTAATTACGAAATATATATTTTTTAGTTCCAAAATCAGTAATTTGATTGTTTCAAGATTTGCTAGTTTTAAGCCGCCTACGTCTCTTCGTTAAGGCATTTGACAAGAATTGCCTTGATTAATTTTTGAACAATCAAAGGTTTGCTAAATAATTAAATAAGTAAATAAATGAATAAAATAGGTGTGTGCTAATGAAACTTTGCGAAACAATAAATAATGATGCCACCGTGGAAAAAGCTATATTTTTACAACTTAATAAGATTAATGATTCATGAAAAATCTTCAAAAAATTATGAAAAATGACTAATAGCAGCAATACATCCTCAAATCATCCTAAGTTGAGTAAAAAGATGTGTATTATAGTGAAAAAGGAAGAATAAACCAATGTCAATCCAAAAATTGTAACTTCAAAGAAATAAATTCGATTCTACCCTAAAAGTTGGAATAATTCGTTTTCCCAAAGAATCAAAGAAAAAGTAAAAATAATTCAAATATTTAAGTAAGTTAATTTAAAAAAATGTCTTATTATAAAAAATGTCTCATTATGTATGGTGAAAATAGCAGAAAAAACTATGTAAAACCGAAAAATTGTAACTTCAAAAAAATAAATTCGGTTCTATTATATTCTAAAAATTGAAACAATGATTTTCACAAAGAATTGAAGAAAAAGTAAAAATAATTCAAATATATAAGTAAGTTAAGTAAAAAAGATGTGTTATATGGTGAAAGAAGCAGAATAAACCGATGTAAAATCAAAAAGTTGTGACTTAAAAAAAATGAATTCTGTTCTATTCTATTCTATTCTAAAAGTTTAAATAATTCGTTTTCACGAAGAAAATCATTCGGGAAAAAAAGATCCGATGAAAGTTTGGAAAGTTCGATACAATGTAGATCACAGCATAGTTCAGAAAAAAAAGGCATTTTAAAGAGCCCATGAAACACACACATACACACATACACATACAGGCCATAGAAAATGCCTCAATAAAAATACTCCAAAGTACATTGCACTTGTGTCTATTTTTTTCACCCCTCCCCCTCCCCTCCTTTTTCCCCCATGGATAATCGGTTCTAGGGTGAGGCCTAATAGTTTGAATAAATGCGAGTGCAGTGAAAATATTTAACAAAATAAATTCCTGAATGATTGTGAACATTTTTGCCTCTTATTTTCCATAGGCCATTAATTTAACGAGACCCCCCACTCTGTCCTCTCTCTTCCCCCTCTCCTCCACATTATTTTCCTTCCCCTCTTCCCCCGCTTTTTTTCCCCAGCCCCGAGGATGAAACTCGGGAGGCAGAACACATTGGGACGATTAAACACGAGGAATTTAACCAATTGAATATTTATCTCCTCCTTATGTTTTTTTTTTCTTCTTATTATTCTTCAACCAAAGGAGAATGAAAAAAAAAACATTAATCGAGTGAGATCGAGTTAATCGTAGCGTTGATGGCAACATTACCTATTCTATATGCCCGCATTAACATTCAGGCCTTATGCCTTTTAGAGACCAATCTCCGCATATATATATATATATATATATAATATATATATATATATATATATTTGTGTGAGAGAGCTCTTACAATCAGGCACACTATTCTTTTACTGTTATATACACTCAGCCTACGTTCTATACGTTCACCTAAACCTTCATACTTGTACTCATTTTTTCATTGTCATTAAAAAAAAAGTCAACGATTTAAAAAAAAAAAAAATTTTGTCAATTAAAAAAAAAATTGAATGCAAAGAAAAATTTTTACTCAATTTTTTTTTAAATTTTTTTTATTCTCAAGAAAATTCATGTATTCATTGCAACACACATATATATATGTATTTATGATATTTTGATAGTCACGAAAGATTAAAACAGCAGTATATATATATTGATAAAATTCTTTGATATGATTTTTCTTTTTTTTTTCGAGCCACGCGGAGGAGCATCGTCGTCTTTTTCCCCCCTCAAGTATAAATACGAGTTTGTGTTAGCCCGCGATGTATTTTACTCCAATATAAGACATTTTGCGCATGCGCAATAGTTTGTAAGCACAAGTTAACTGTTGGAATGCGCGCGAGGCGTCCCTTCTCTTCGTTCCTTTCACTCTGTCTCACTTCAACTAAAATACGATAAAATTGGCGTTTACACACACACACACACGAGAGAAAAAAATTCTTATCCCGGCATTGAAATTTTCAAATATATAGATATATATGTTGAATTCTTGGTTGAATTAAATAAGCGCATGATTTCGCGCCTTTTAATTGCTCCGAAAAAACGTTTTTTTGAATTTAAAAAAACGAAGAAATTGACAATTTTTAAACTTAAAAGTGAAAAAATCAATTTTTTTGATTCATTTAATTAATAAAATACCTTTAATCTTTCTCGTGATCAACGAGATTCAATTAATCCAGTAAATAAACGGCATTCCTCGTAATCCAAAAATTTTTTTCACTGAATTTTCCGTTTTTTTTTTAAATTCACTAATTTAGTGGAAAAAAAATGACACAAAAATAAATCACAAAATCACTGAATTATCAAAAATTTATCAGCAAAATGCCGTTTTTTCAAGAAGTTCGTAAAACTCACAAGGAGCCAAAAGGAATGAGAGCTCAACACATACACACATATATATACACACACACACAAACACGAGACTCGCGCAAAGGAACGCGCGTTTCACTGGATTATTTTAAAACTTTTTAATTCTCCCCAAAAATTCAAAAAAAAAATATTGACACATTTTTTTGAAAATTCATTCATAAATTAAGGATTATTGCATTTTTGACCACGCGTTTAATTCGTACCTTAATCCAGAGAATAATTCATTAATTCGAGATTTTGAGGATGAGTCTTCTTTTTTTCTCTTTTTTTTTATTTCGTGTTTCTTTTGCCTTTTTTTCACCGATAATACAGGTAGAATTTTGTAACGTTCTTCACCGGTGGCCGGCGAGTGACTGCAGTCGTATACTGTGGTAGGGATTGTATAGCCCTCTCGATCTTATTCACTCTTTTTCTCTCTTCAACTGCTATTTTCTTTCTCTTTCTCTCTTTTTCTCTCTCTCTTACTTCCAGCCAATAGCCACCGCGAGAATGTGGGAGATCGAGAAATCGATGTTAGGATGGAATGCATGTACATATAGCTATATAGACGTGACTCCATCAAAATTTATCATCTCTATTGAACTAAATAATTTTTTGATTAAAATATTTTATGGAAAGTTAAAAAAAAAATTTAAAAAAATTTAAAAAAAAAAGGAAAGACATTCAGAAATTTTGTCTAATTTCCGAATCAAATGCGCTTGATTTTTTAAAAATTTGTGGGGGGGGGGGGGATTGAAAAATAATAATTCATGAAGATTAAAAAACTTTCTAACAAATTTGAATGACGAAAACCCCGTGAAATTTCAGTGAATTCAATTTTTCTAAGAGATTAAGCAATTCTTGGAATTTATAGTATTCAAATAATGATAATTAAGGATTTCCCAATGATTTTTCCACTATCAAGAGTTTTTAATAAACTGAAAGTAAATTAGAAACCCAATAATTTTCAATTGAATTTTTCCCCATTAGAATTTCTTATTTCGAAAGACATAATTTACTCGCGCGAAATAAAATCACTAGCGCTATCTCTCGTTTTTTCCCACGCATCTCTGTTTTTCTCTGTTGATAATTCAGATAACGCGTGAAAGAGAAGTTTAATTAACCTGTATAGGAAAATCCTACTTCCTACGATTTAAAAAGCAAAGGATATCAATATCGAAATATCTCGATATCTCGAAACAGCGTAAGCGTAAGACTGAAACCGAGGCGACATCTGGTGTCATTTATACAATCGGATGAGAAGGCGCGTGCGTACTACGCGCGGCTGCTTTTGAGGAAGGAAACTCAGGACCCAAAGAAGGGAAATCCATCGTTTTTTTAATGGAAAAATCAAAACCAGAGCCGTGTAATGCTCCAAATCCAAGATTTGAGGTCCTTGGGTCCCTCAATTTTTTCCAAAATTAAACACACTGTTAAAAATTTCCGTCTGAATTTTCCGTGCAAAATCCCGAAAATTTCTAACAAGTCACATTCCTCCTGAAATTTCAGATGATAACGTCATTGAAAAATGAATACATCATCGATTTTCAAATAATTTCACTCCTGGATATCAATGATATTTGTAAATTTCAGTTTAATTATTTCTTAAAAATTTCGTAAAAATAGAAAAAATCAAAAAAAAAATTTGAAAATTCAAGTCATTTTGATTCTTAATATTTATGTTCAGTTGAAAAATCAAGTAAGTTGTAGAATTTTCGTCTCAATTCTACTTGAGACTCATTAGATTCCTTTGAATTTCCTCTGAAACTCACAGATTTCATAACAATCTTCCCATTGAAAAAAAATTCAATATCACGTTTATGAAAATATCCATCAAATTGTCTATGGAATTTCCATTTTTTCCTAATAGTGCAATTCTCAGAATTTCCAATATTCAAATGATGCTAATTAACAATTTCCCAATGATTTCCCACTATCAAGAGTGTTTAATAATCCGAAAATAGCTTAAAAACCCAATAATTTCCCAATGAATTTCCCAAATTAGTATTTCTCATTTCAAAACCCACAATTTTCGCGCGCGCCCCAAAGTCACTAGCGCCATCTCTCGTTTTTTCCCACGCCCCCCCCCCCCCCTCTCCTTCTCCCCCGATAACTCAGATGCCGCGTTATCGACTGGCGCAACATGTGTTATCGTGCGAATTTCAAAGCAACAAGGCACTCTGACGATTTGAACACACACACTGAATTCCACAAATCCAGTTGCAAAAGAGAATGAGAGAGAAAGCAATATATCCCGATCCAGTTCTCCCATTGGACTCTCTCAATATCCCACATCGCACCGTAAAAGATCACACACACACACACACACAAGTGCAACAGAGACAGCTATATAAAGTGCAAGAGAGAGAGGGTAATACTGACAATAATCTCGGAATACCCTAGCAAGCGCTGAGGCCTAGGCCCCGCAGTCGAGAAGGAGTGTGTGACGTAAACCAGCGATCCAAACAAGTATCAGCTGTGTGGCAGTCATTGTTCGTTTTCCATCTTTCCTTTTTTTTTTTTGTTCATTGGCAGTTGTACAAGAGCGAAAGAAAAAAAGCAAAAAATAACAGAAAAAAATCGTCTAAATTCGTCTGAAAAAAATATTTTTGTACACTCTTTGAAGAAAAAAAACGTCAAATTATCCAAATAAATTGAAATAGTCAAATTAAAACTGCACCCAATTTAATTAACGAAAAAAAAAGAGAAAAAATAATTAATTTTCGTAAACGTTTCTTCATTTTTCCCCTTCTTTTTGTTCCGTTTCTTTTGTTAAAAGATTTTTTTTTTCATTGAATCATAACGGTGCAGTGCGTTCAAGGATAAATAATTATAAAAAAAAAAAAGAATTACAGAGACAAGAAAAAAAGAGAGAAAAATATATTTGTGGTGTCTCTCTTTGTGGCTTGTTGTAAAAAATGGAGACGCATTTAATTGCATAAGAATAATTTTTATTTAAACGAGGGCCTAAAAATGAATTGATTCGAGAGAGTTTTTAATAATTGTATTAGAAAATTCTCTGTAAAGAAAAAAAAAGAGAAAGAGAGAGAGAGAGGGATATAAAGAGGTGGGGAAGTGGACATTTTCTTTTTTTTTCATATTGTGGCAGAGGAAAAAAGAAAACATATTTCGTTTTAGACCTCAATTCAGTTGACTAGTTTGTGTGTCTCTTGTGTTACACATTTTAAAAAAGAATTTATTTAAAAAAAAAAAAAAAAAAAAATCCAACTGATAAATCGAGTCCCTCAAGTCTGAGTGATTTGTGTGTTTATTTTTCAATTTTTTTTTTTTTTTTTTTTTTTTTATTAATAAAATAACAAGTTAACCAACCACCTAGGTGAAAAAAAAAATAATCGTGTAAAAAACGGGGCGGTACGCGCATAAGCCTGGCCTCGAGCGGCGAGTCGGACGACGGTGGGCTCGCTCCGCCACCGCGCAAAAGGTCCCGTAGTTCACTTACAACTACCCCAAGACCAGCGGACGAGTACCACAACAGCGCAATGGACAATTATCGGTAAATAAAGGAATCATTTTAGTAGCGAAGAGTTAAAAGGAGATAAGTCTATACTTTGAACATTTAGATTTTTTTTTGAAATACCTCAAGAAATAAGCGAAATAATGCAATTTTGCCTTGAATCTCTTTAATAACTCTAGCAAAAAAGATAAGTAATATCGCCTTATCTCGCTTAGTTCCTGAAATATTTCCTTAAAAATGATACACAAGGATAACCCGATTTATCCTGTTTTACCTCTTCACTACTGATTGATTGTACAAAAACGTAAAGAACGACAATTATTATGCAGCAGCAGCAGCCTGTCCTTTCCTTTGTGACAGGCAGGAGAAATTCTACCATTAGACTACCGAAGAAACTTTTATTTTTCAATTATGATTTTTCCTCTCAATTAGCCAAAGCTTTTGAAGAGTTATTGCAAAAAAAAAATCATGAGCTACTTTGAATTCTGTGAATTCTCTTTGTGTGTGTGTGTGTGTTTATCTGGAGAAAGGGAATTCAAAGCTTTTTATCCTTGGGGATTGTTTTGATTGGCTGTGTTTGGAATCGGCCATGGGGTTTGTTGACGTTTCGCTCCAATTTGAAGCTTTTTTTTCTGTTTTAATAACAAAGAAAAAAGTGGACTTTTTGTGAATTAAAAGCTTTTAATTGGAGAATTTTGAGAATATCTCGAAAAATAATGGAGATAGGCCCTTTTGATCCTAAGTGCTTTTTGGAGCATAAAGGATTAGAGCAAAAGCGCTTCATCTCGCTTAAATTCCGAGATATTCAAAAAAAATAGTGGGAAAAATGAAATTAGCACACATTTCACAATTTAAAATTTTTTTTTAAACAGATAAATTGTTATTAAAAAAATATTTAAAAAATTTGCATTAATAGCTTTTTAAATTTTTTGAATGTCAATGTTTTTCATTTTTTTGAAATAATTTATATGTTTAAAAAAAAATAAAAAATCGTTAGATGTCTGCTATTTTCAGTGTCATTAAGAAATTATTGATAGAATTGAAGCATTATTTGTGTAAAAATTTCATATTTATCTAATATCTTTGATTTTACGGATTAAATTGATTTTCTGTTTCTGTGCCAATGCAGTATGATGCAGCAAGCCACAAATGGGGCACCAGTATCAGGACCACAGCAGAATGGCTCAACACCAGACACTGGTGGCTCACATGCTAATGGTAATACATCACCTAGATGTGATGGTGATATCAATGGAGTTAATGGTGATAGCCAAGCACTTGGACCACCAAAGATAATGGATAAAACTAATCAGGATATTGTTCGGCTAATTGGACAGCACTTGAAGGCAGTTGGTCTTGAGTAAGGAACTTTCATTATTACGAATAATTTCGATTTTTGAAAGGATCTCGGAAACTAAGAGAGATAGAGAAATTTTGGTGGAGACCTTTTTTGTAGCCCTTGAAATTCTCTACAAAAAAGGTTTCTTATAAATTTTCTCTATCTCTCTTAGTTTCCGAGATCCTTTTAAAAACGTAAAAAACATCAAATTATCCAGTTTTATGACATTTCCACTGGAGTCTCATTGCAGTAAAAACATTAATCGCTAATTAACTACAATTCTCTAAAACTGGGTCATCCAAGAAAATTTGTGTTGCCAAGCACCAGCGGGAGAGTTCAAAACTCAGTATATACAAAAAAAAACTTAAAATTTTGATAGAATTCTTCGTTCAATTTACTGGAGATAATAAAATTCTTCCGTACTTGACTTTAGTTGCACAAATAAATAGAAGATAAAAATGGAAAGAATTGCCATGAGTCATGGAGATAAAAATTCTACTCCATTATCTTTACAACTTTCTTTTTTTTTTTTTCTTTTTATTTTTAACACTTTTATTTTTATTTTACAGCCGCACAGCTGATTTACTGATGCAGGAGTCTGGCTGTCGTTTGGATCATCCAGCAGCTGCAAAATTTCGCCAACACGTTATGGATGGTGACTGGAACAAAGCTGATCATGATTTAAATGAATTAAAGCCATTTTTAAATAATCAAAATCAAAGTTTAGTTGAGATGAAATTTTTATTACTCGAACAAAAGTATCTGGAATTTTTAGAAGAGGGCCTTGTACTGGATGCACTACAGGTATTGAGAAATGAATTGACACCACTTGGACACAATACTGGACGTGTACATCAATTATCAGCATTCATGATGTGCAGCGGAAGGGATGAACTACAGGTGAACATTATTCAAATTAATAATCGCATAATTATCATCCAAGAAAGTTAAATTATGATAGTGAAAGTAGCAGATATCTGATGATTTTTTAATTTTTTTGGACTATGAACTAATAAATAAATATCTGGAAAGAATACGCACGTAGGAAAAATTCAAAAAACTATGAGTGCCAATTTTTCGAATATTCTTTTTATCTCGATTTATGTTTTAAAAAAAAATCAAAAAAATTATCAGATGTGTGCTAATTTTATTATCTTAAAAAACCTTAATAAGCAAGAATATGGAAGTTTCGGAAAGAATTGATTTCATTTTAGTCATCAATTTTTTTATAAATTAAGGAAAGTGGGGCAAAATGGACTTCCGGGGGAACATGATTCAGGAATTTTTTTGGAGTGAAGGACTTCATGAGAAAATCTGAAAAAAATTGAGAACATGCTCCAATTTGTGAACATTATTCATGATTTTTTTAGAATTTTTCTGTAGAGGCCTTAAGTCTCAAAAAAAATTTCAAATCATTTTGACGAATAGGTCCTTTTCGCTCTCGTCTCCTCTGTTTTGAAAACTAAACGAGATAAGGCGATTTTTCCCTAATCTTTTTTTGTAGCTCTTGAAATTCTCTGCAAAGAAATATAGCAAAATCGCCTTATCTCGCTTAGACTTCGAGATTTTTAAAAGATAACTGATAACAAAGTGAAATTTTCTGGAAATTTCATATTTTTTCTTATAGAATATTGCGGAATCTTAACGAGATAACGTAAATTTCCATAAAAACCTCTTTTGTAGCCCTTGATTACTTCCACAAAAAGAGATTTTACCAAAAATTCTTTAAATGAGGTGAAAACAATCGAAAAATTATGATTTCTAGACTCTCAAGACTCAAAAATTGAAGATTTCTAAAAAATCTACCCTTCATTTTCTTTGGCCCATTTCAAAAAATCCTTATTTTCACCTCTTAAAATTCATTACAAAAAAGCATCCATCAAAAATCGTTTTATCCCCCACAATTTCCTTCAAAATCACTAAAAAACCACCCTCATTTCTCTCCACAGACCCGTGCCGGCTGGGATGGAAAGGGTTCAGCCTCTCGTTCAGCTTTAATGGACCGTCTTCAAAGGTACCTGCCACCGTCAATAATGCTCCCACCACGTCGCCTTCAGTCCCTCCTAAGTCAAGCTGTTGAAATGCAGAATCAACAGTGTACTTACCATATATCCCCAAATCAAGCAACCTTAGAGAGTGTTTCACTCCTCGTAGATCACAATTGCAGCAAAGAGCACTTTCCCTGTCACACAAATCAAGTATTGAATGACCACTGTGACGAGGTATGGTACTGTAAATTTTCCCCGGACGGCCTTAAATTAGCGACCGGATCAAAGGACATGACTCTCATAATCTGGGACGTTGATCCAGAAACACTGAGGGTCACACACAGAAAAACCCTTGAGGGTCATACCTATGGGGTTGCTTTAATTGCCTGGAGTCCAGACAGTACACACCTTATTGCCTGTGGTCCAGAGGACTGTCCAGAAATTTGGCTTTGGAGTATAAATTCACGTGACTGTGAATTACGTATTAAATTTACACAAAGCACTGAGGACTCACTTACTGCCTGTGCCTGGCATCGTGATGCCAAAAAATTCGTTACTGGAGGTATTAGAGGACAATTTTATCAATGTGATCTCGATGGAAATCTCGTTGACACGTGGGAGGGTGTACGTGTTAAGAGCCTTTGGTGCAGAAGCGATGGAAAAAGTGTTCTAGCTGCTGATACACATCATCGTATACGTAGCTACAATTTTGAAGAATTAACAGATTTTACTATACTTCAAGAGGATCATCCAGTCATGTCTTTTTCTGTTAATAAAGCTGATCGTTTGGTACTACTCAATGTTGCCAATCAGGGTGTACACATGTGGGATCTACAAGACAGATGTCTTGTTAGACGCTTTCAGGGTGTTACACAGGGGCATTTTACTATTCACAGTTGTTTTGGTGGTGTTAATCAGGATTTCATTGCTTCTGGTAGTGAAGACAATAAAGTTTATGTTTGGCACATTAAACGTGAATTACCAATTGCTGTTTTAACGGGACACAGTAGAACGGTTAATTGTGTCTCGTGGAATCCAGTTTATCATCAAATGATGGCTTCTGTTTCGGATGATTGTACTGTGAGAATATGGGGACCAAGAGCAACGTCACCTGATAGAGCGGATAATAAGACTGGTAATTACGCTTTTTTGGGGAGTTTTTAAATTGAGGGGGAAAATTGATTTTGGGGGGATATTGCAATTTGTGGATATCTTCCAATTTTTGTGCTTTTTTTGTTAATAAATAAATTATGATTTTTGAAAATAAAAAATATGTATATATAGGAAATTCAAAAAGGTATTAGGGCAAATTTCTTAAATAAGGGAAGGTGGGGTAAAATTGATACACGTGTTAATTTTGGTATTTTATACTATGAAATTTACGAGAAATTGATGGAAATATTGAAGATAGGTTTTTTCTGATGATTCCATTGGAAAGCTGAGGAAATTTTACATAGAAATCATGTGTCGGAAGTTATTTTTTTGAATTTTTCAAAAATTGCATTTTTTGCGGGAGATTTGAAGGTGAAATCCTTCTGTTTTTGAAAAATTTCAGGTTTTCGGGAATATCTCTGGTTCTATTGGTCGTAGCGATCTGGGGTTGATCTTAAATGGAAGGTGAGCTCATTTCCCATGGATTTATGTGGTTTAAAAAAAAAATTATCAATTTTTCAAGTACTTATAGGGCAAAAACTGATTTTCAGAAAATGACCTATAAATATTTGAAAAATTGATTTAAAAGAATTTGAACCTCATAAATTGATGAGAAATGAGCTCACCTTTCATTTGAGATCAACCCCAGGTCGCTACGACCAACAGAACCAGAGATATCCCCGAAAAAGTGAATTTTTTCGATTTTTTAAAGGAAAACCCCTTCAAAACTCGTCCAAAAAAGTGAATTTTTCAAAAAATTGAATAAAATTAATTTTTTTACATGTTTTCACCCTAAAATTTTCTCAACTTTCCAATGAAATCATTAGAAAATCTCTAACTCGAACCGTTCAATTGGAATGTCCATTTTACCCCACCTTCCCCTATAATTATTCAAAATTTCCCACATGTGCATATTTTCCATTTCTTTTTAAATAATTTATTTATTTGTTAAAAAAAGGACTAAAAATCGTCAGATGTCTGCTATTATCAGTTTCATTATTCCCAATATTAAAAAATTAGTAAATTAAATTAAATATTATCAATTTTTAAAATCCCATTTTTTTAAAAATCATCAAAATTTTATATTTTATTTTATTATTATTAAAATATAATATATTATTTTAATATAATTTTTTATTCTTCTTTCAGCATCACCTGAAAGTAACTCATCAAATGGCTCTGGATGGCACGAAATGGTGTCGTAGCAAATTTCAACATAGCCATAAAAGCCCCCATGACCCCATGTGTGTCATGTTTAAAAAAAAATAATAAAAAAAGACTGTCCAGTATCCGGATGTCTTGAGTCTCATCACTCCTGTGCCCTAACGAATAATACGAATGTAAAAGAGAAATAGATGGATTAACGAAAT
Organism: Aleiodes leptofemur; assembly: GCA_963942555.1. Classification (NCBI taxonomy): domain Eukaryota; kingdom Metazoa; phylum Arthropoda; class Insecta; order Hymenoptera; family Braconidae; genus Aleiodes; species Aleiodes leptofemur. Next base: position 14,818,412 of record OZ012614.1, on the reverse strand, counting down.
ATAACTAACAGACAAATGAAAAAAAACCTACGAAAATGATGAGAAATTAAATTGAAGAATTTACCGAAAAATAATATGACCAACATTTAATTAATTAATTAATTGAAAAGAAGATGACAGTCGATAAATCAATAAAAAAAAATCTGTGAATTTTTTTGTCAACTGATTATTCGTCAGTTAATAATGACACAAAGTTCATGATTTCCGGTTTGTCATTTATTGACATGGAAAATGAAATTAACACGAATTTTTTAATTAAGTAAATAAAATAATGACACTGAAAATAGCAAAAATCTGACAATTTTCTGGATTTTTTTTTGTAACAAATAAATTATTTTTAAAAAAATTAAAAATATGAATTTTTAGTTAATTCAAAAAATTAAAAATGCGAATTTTTAAAATATTTTTATTGTAATAATTTATTTGTTTAAAAAAAAAACAAAAAATCGTCAGATTTCTCCTATTTTCATGGTGATATTTATAAAAAGGAAATGTGTTTCAGGTAAATTTTTTTATTCTCCTGCCGGATGATAAACTCTTCGGGTTGTTTCAATTTTTATTATTTTTTATTAACGAATATATATATATAACTATGTTTTTTTTCGTTTATCTCGCCGATTGTTGCTCTAACTCGAGAAATTTAATAGTCAATTTTTTATTAAATACTGAAATAAAATAGCAAACATTTGATGATTCTAATAATTTTTATTTTCTTTCAAAAAAATAAATTATTAAAAAATAAATAAAAAATATACACTTGTAAAAAATTCGAAAAACTATAAGTGCAAATTTTTGAAATATTTTTTTTATGATAATTTATTTGTTTGAAAAAATGCAAAAAAAAATTATGAGATATGCTAATTATTTAATTAATTAATTAATTAATTAATTGGCTATCATAATTTTTTTCTTTTCGTACAATTTCTTTTTTTTTGAGAGACAAATAAGATAAATAAATAAAATCCGTTCCAAGACGTTAATAACACGAAACTATTGAGATTAAATAAGTTTCACGTGTTATTGAAATAAATTGAAATAAAGAAAATAAAAGAAAAAAATTGGAAAAGTGCATAATAACTATTGAATTAACAATTTAAATAGTTAATGAGTACCATAGGATAGTGATGATGATTTAAAAAAAAGGGGGAGGGGGGGGGGGGGAGAAAGAGGGAGAGAAATGAATTTAATTAGATAATCAAGATTAATGATTATTAATTAGGATTTGGAGTTATGATTAAGGAGTAAGTAATGTAATTTTTCATTCGTTAATTTTCGAGTGAAAAATTCAAATAATAACTTCGTTGTTGAGTGGAATAAGGAGATGAGTTGAAAGTTAATTAAATTTTTTTTTTTAATTTTTTTTTTTAATTACTAAATAAATGGAATTCTGTGCAAATAAATGCTATTGTCTGTGAAGTGATTAAGTGCTTTGGGATGATTTTTTAAAAATCCCATTTGATGGATAGAAAAAAACATTTTTGTCATGAATATTGTAATGAAAGTTCTTTTTTTCGATGCTTTTTTGCAATTTTTTTCGAAAATTAGAGAAAAAAAATTCAAATGATCGATTTTTTTTCTCTGATTTTTTATTGAATCGATTAAATCGATATTTACATCATTTTATCCCTATTCACTACTGAATTATCTGTTAAAATATAGAGTCACTCACTTTCTTGTTCTGCTTCATGACAAAAATTGAATTTATTAAAGAAAATGAAAATGGAAATTTTTAATTAAATAAAAAAACGAGAAAAAAAAAATCACGATATTTTGTTAAAAGAGAAAGAGAGAGAAAAAGAGAGAGAGAGCATCTTCGAGTTTTTTTTCGATTTAAATATAATTTCTAAAAAAAAAGAAAAAAAATATAATTTCTGTGCCAATTGGAAATGCGGTAATTTGGATTTAAAAAAAAATGTGGGAAATTTATTAAATTATATTTTTAAATTGATTTTTTCCTTTCCTTTTTCTTTAAATCCTGCAATAAATTTTGAAAAAAAAAAAAAATGGTAATTAATAAAAATTTCTATGTGAATTTAAAAATGTAATTATTTACAGACGTCGTCATATAAAATAACGTAGATTTTATTTTTTATTTAGACGTAGAGAGAAAAAAAAAATTTTGTAATGACGGTAATCGCATACTTAATGTTTTTAATGAGGAAAAAAAAATGGAAATTATAATAATAATTATAAGAGATAAATGATGAAAAATTCTGCATGCGTTACCCCCTTTATTATTAATTAACTGCCAGCGTATTTCTATGAAATAAGAATTATAAAAAAAAAATAAAACTTTGTTTTTTCACAAAATTATTTTTCGAATTCAACGAAAAATAATGTGAAAATTAATTCATTAAAATGAATTAAATTTATTAAATGATTAATGTAAACTTAATCACAATAATAATTATCGAAATGATCTTGAAGATGTTTTCATACGTGAAACTTAATTTAAATAAATGATTAAATTGAAGAAAAAAAAATAAATAAATAAATAAAAATGAAATAAAATGAATTGCAGATAGATGCAAGAGAATATATATTATTCGATATATTTAATTGATATATCGTGGAGAGTGTGGAGTACATGTACAGATGAGTTTTCAAATAAATTACACTAGAAAGTAAATTTTTTTTCTTGCATTGAACGAAAAATGAAAATCATTGGAATTTTTAAGAAAATGAGAAAAATTGAAATTTTGGTGAAATGGGTTGAGATAGAATTTTTTAGATGATTGTATTGAAAAGCTGAGAAAAGTTGCGGTGAAAAACATGTGTCGGACTTAATTTCTCACGAATTTTTCGGAAATTTGGATTTTTAAAGAAATTTTTTGAACATTTGTTTTCTTTTTACAAAAATTGATATTTTTTTTAAAACCACCTGAATCAATGGAAAATTATGATTGTATTAGAGAGCTGAGGAAAATTTGCAATGAAAAAAATGTGTCGGAATTGATTTTTAGGAATTTTTTGGAAAATTCGATTTTTTGAGAAATTTTTAAAAAAATTTGTTTCTTTTACAAAAATTGATATTTTTTTTCGAAACTATCTGAATTGATGGCAAATCATGATTGCATGGGAAAGCTAAGACAATTTAGAATTGAAAACACGTGTAAAAATTGATTTTTAGGAGTTTTTCGAAATTTCGTCTTTTTTTAGGAATTTTTCGAAATTTCGCCTTTTTTAGGAAATTAAATTTTTTTTTCTTCTCAAAAATCAATATTTTTCTTTCAAAATCACAGGAATTGATGGCAAATCATCCCACCTTTCACCTCCAATCAAAATTGTTACAATCCGACCATTGGAACCGAAGATATTCTCAAAATCCTAATTTTTCAAAAAATCGAAAAAATTCAATTTTTTCAATTTTTCTTTCAAAAAATTCTGAAAAATCACTTCCAACACGTGTTTTCCACCCAAAATTTCCTCATTTTTCCCCTCAAACCATCAAAAAAAAATCCATCTCCAATATTACTCCTCCAAACCCTAAAAACTCCCCCAAAAACTCAAAATAGCAAATTGAAAATCGCAAACATTTGAAAGTTTTTAGTTTTTTTTTCTTTTCATAGACAAATTATTTTAAAAAAAAAGAAAAATATGCACATGTAGAAAATTGAAAAATCTATAAATGCGAATATTTCAAAAATTTTGATTTATTGCTTTAAAAAAAATGCACAAAGTTGTCAGATGTCTGCTAATTCCATTATCATCCAAAAACAATCAATTTTCAAATTCAAAAAAAATTTATAATTCCCCAAAAAGGCGGGAACCCCATTGATACATCAGCAGCTACCATGAAGGTACCAGTTCCCGGACACGTTAAAATCCAATTATTAAAATAATAAAATAATTTCAATTAAATGCAAACAATTTACTTGATTGTTATTTCAACATTTTTCAAGTATTGAAAAACTAGATTTTTCCACTTGTCACTTGAATATTAATTACTATTATATTTTTCTGCTGCATCCGAAAACTGGGATCTGTCCGGAAACTGGGTCCATAGTACAAAAGTCAGCTGACAAGTCAGCCTGTGAATGTGCACCTTAATAAAAAAAATCCACATTTGGCTAGTTTCAATGGGAATAACATGACGTTTCCATTTATGGTAGTTTTCACGATCCCTAGAAAGAGAAAAAACATTCAGAAAAATAAGGACACTAAACAGATGGCGCCATTCCAATAAAATGCAATAAAATAAAATCATTGAAGTGAGAGAGAGAGAGAGAGAAACACAAAAAATATCCCTAAAAATTAGTGAGTTGAAGAAGGACACGTGTGGCAATTTAATTGTCATCGAGAGCCCAAAGTTTGTTGGAAAAAAAGAAAATCAGTGGAACTCCTTTGTTGTGTCGAGGTGAAAAATTCTCCCCTTTGTGACTAATTTCCCCTAAAAAAATAATAAAAAAAACCTCTCCCAAATTTCTAAAAAAAATAATTCATCGAACAAATTTCATCAGAAAAACCTGTGACTCAGTAAAAATTCATTTGTTATGCCGACAGTTCAAGTATGCTATTGAAAAAGCCAAAGAAAAACACTTATGGGGGTGTAAAAAAAATTTGGAAAACATTTTTAGGATTTGAAATTATTGTTATTATTGGATCATATTATGTATGGAAACGTATGAATAGATCTCAAGGTTAGTATTATTAATTTTAATTAAATTTTTGAGGTTAAGTTTTCGTCAAAATTTTTCCATTATTTATTGCTATTGAAATTCTGGTGATTCTACGGATTTTTTAAATTGGTTTTTGTAGAAACAAAGGGGCGTAAGTGCTGTATTATAAAAATATCACTTACGCCCTTTTGGTCCTGAGGCAAAGATGATTTTTTTTTTGGTTTCAGGAGAGAAAATTTCGTTGGTGAAAAGGTGAAAAGGACAAAAATCGACATTATAATGGAGTCAACATATATCTATCAATTTTTTTAAAGATTTGAAGAAATGAATTATTATAGAAAAGAAATATACAAAAAATTTGGAGTCAATTTTTTTGTTAAAAAGAAAAATCGTTGAAAAAAGTGGAAAAAAAAACAATTTTGGCAGATGTTTAAGAATTGGAGTGTCTCGGAAACTAAGCGAGATAGGGCGATTTTACAAGAGACCTTTATTGTAGATAATTTCAAGAGCTCCAAAACAAGATTGGGGCAAAATTGCTCTATCTCGCTTATTTTCCGAGATATTTTCAAGAAGATAAATTACAAAAAAAATTAAAAAATCTGAAGTTTTCAGCCAAAAAAATGAGTTTTTTGTCACTATTTTTTAAATAAAATACTCGGAATTTAAGTGAGATAGAGCGATATTTCCATAATTACATTTTTTTTTGAAGTTCTTTAAATTCTCTATAAGAATGTTACTATAAAAATGCAAATATTGCTCTATCTCGTTTAGTTTCCAAGATATTTTCGAAAGAAAAATGAAATAAAATCGATTTTTCCGAAAATTTCAGTCGAAAAAATTGACTTATTTCGTGTTTTACCTCTTCATTAATTGAATTCATTGACCAAAAAAAAGGGCACCACTCCAAAAGCTTTTGCCCTTTTTTTTCCAGATATTGAATCATTAATAAATAATCAATGCCATTTCATTTGTTGCAGATTTTCGTTTTTACATGTCAGAAAATTGGCCCACAATTCTCGAAGGATATTACACTGTTGGCGAAAAAATTAACAGCGAAAACATTAAAATTCGAGAATTTGACTTGAAAACTTGGGGAAAAACCGAAAAATCTCAGAATTGAAATTCATTTCTTATTAATTCGTCATTTGTTGATCAACTTTATTGATATTGTAAGTTCATTATCTTTATCGTTATTTATTTAACGACTGTGGAATTTTCATAATCATAAAATTAGCACAGATTTTACATTTTTAAACAATAATATTGTTTAAAAAAATGTAAAATCTGTGCTAATTTTATGATGCTATTAAAAAAATTATTATAAATGATAAATTATTATTATTTATTATTATTTATCATTTATTATTATTTATTATTATTTAGAAATGAATTATTATTATTATTATTAGGGAAAAAAGGCGTATCTCCATTATTTAATGAAATATTTAAAAAACAAATCTCTTTTTCTAGAAAATTCAAAATTCTTGTAATTTATGTGAAAATGATGAACTTTGACCGATTAATTCGTGGAAAAAAGGGAAAAATAGGAGTTTATTATTTTTTTTTTAATTTTTGAATTTTTTCAGATGAAGGCGAAGATTTTATTTATTTTATGGAAGTGCGCATGTGCATACCGGTGTAAACTAGCGCCTTCTTATCCTCTTTTTCACTGAAAAATTTCAGGTTATAAGGTTTTCTACAGTAGAAACTCGTATTTACGCAGTTCGGAGCACAAAAAGGGGATATTAATAAATTAATAATATTATTGGGGATTATGATGTGCAAGAGAGATTGTGGAGTTTAGGTCAATTTAAATTTAAATTGTTGTTGTAGTAAATTTATTAATGGCGTTTTTATTGAAAGTAGGTTGTATAGCCATTGGTGCTGGAATTGGGTTCGTTTTTCTCAGAATTATTACTCCAAATGAGAAAGATCTTCCTTATGAGGTATAATTATTTAAAATTGCACATGTTTTCCCCCAATTTTCATCAAAAATTCCTTTTTTTCTTCAAAAAAACCCTTTTTTGGGTAAAAAAGGAGTGAAATCAGTGAAAATATTTAAGATAGAATTTTTCTAATGATTCCATTGAAAAGCTGAGGAAATTTCAGGTAGAAAACATATGTTAAAATTCATTTTTCATCATTTTTTGAATATTTGAATTTTTTTCAGGGAAAAATTGGAGGTCTAATCCTTTAGAGAATTGAAAAATTCCACTTTTTTGAGGATATCTCTGGTTCTCTTGGTGTTCGCGACTTGCAAATGATCTTAAATGAAAGATGAGATCATCTTCCATGAATTTATGGGGTTTTAACAAAAAAATGATTGGCTTTTGAGGTTTTTACACATCTAAAGCTGTTTTTTTTCTCAAATTTTGAACAGATTTTCATAAAAATGCCCATAAAAACCTTGAAAATTGTTTAAAAACCCCACAAATCAATGGCAAATGATCTCACCTTTCATTTAAGAACAACCCCAAGTCGCCACGACCAATAGAACCGGAGATATCTTCGAAGAAGTGAAAAAAAATCGAAAATTAAAAGCCTTTGACTCCTAATTTATCCCCCAAACTAATCGAAATTCCCAAAAAATTCGCAAAAATCAATTGTGTCACATATTTTCCATCCAAAATTTCCTCAGTTTTTCAATGAAATCATCAAAAAAAAATTATCTTCAATTATTTCATCAGAATTCCCATTTTACCCCACTTTCTCCCGTGTGCCTTTTCTCTAATGAAAATACGCGATTAAAATTGAATCATAATCATTATATATAATAAAAAAAAGTGTGTTACTGGGTGCGTGTACATAAAACTCAGAAACCAACCCCCATATCCCCATGGGGGTTATATGGTGTGGTAGCCCTCCACCCCCCATCCATGAAGAAGTTTTCCGTTTTTGGCTACGGGGGTTGGTTCCTGAGATATGGGGGTGGAAGCGGGTATTGTACCTATTACCTCCTCATGGCAGATATTAAATAATGCGCTAGACCGTTCTAAAATTCACTAGAATGATCTAGAAAGGTTGAAAATGTTCTGGAATATTCGAAAAGGTTCCAGATAGTTTAAGAATGCTCTAGAAGGTTCCAGAAGATCTAGGAATATTCTAGATTGTTCCAAAATGTTCTAGACTCTTCTAGAACGTTTTAGATTGTTTGAGAATGTTCTAGATACTTCTAGAATGTTCTAGACTGTTCTAGATTGTTCTAGAATGTTCTCAATTGTTCTAGAATGTTCTATATTGTTCTAGAATGTTCTATATTGGTCTCGAATGTTCTATATTGTTCTAGAATGTTCTATATTAGTCTTGAATGTTCTAGATTGTTCTAGAATCTTCTGAGATGTTCTAGAATGTTCTAAATTGTTCTAGAATGTTCTATATTGTTCGAGAATGTTCTACATTGTTCTAGAATGTTATAGATTGTTCGAGAATAATCTAAATTTTTCTAGAATGTTCTAGATTGTTCTAGAATTTTCTGAGATGTTCTAGAATGTTCTGAATTGTTCTAGAATGTTCTGAATAGTTCTAGATTGTTCTGGATTGTTCTAGAATGTTCCAGAAAGTTCGAAAACATTCTACAATGCCCACAAGGTGCGAGAATTTTTTCAAATGTTCCAAACGATTCGAAAATATTTTGGATTGTCCCAGAGAGTTCGAAAACTTCCTAGAGTGTTCTTGAAGATTTGAGAATGTTGCAAAAGGCTGGGAGATATTTTCCAATGTTTCAGGAAGTTCGAGAACATTCTAGAATTTCTTCAATGGTTCAAGAATATTCTAGAAAGCTCAAGAACATTGGGAATTGGAAAAAATCAATACTGACCCATGTTTTCTACCTAAAATTTTCTCAACTATACACTAAAATGGTTGCAAAAGCTCTATCGTGAACCGCTTAAATGGAATGCTCAATTCATCCCACTCTTGGCTTGATCAATTAATCAATATCGCTGGAAATATAGGAGGTAGATTTTTTCTGATACTCGAATTGGAAAAAAAATAATAGTAATACATATCCTTGACCTAAAATTTCCTGAGCTTTTCAATAGAATCATGGTGAAATCTCTATCTCACACCGTTTAATTGGAATGTATAGATTACCCCAATTTCTTTTGATTAATCAATCAATATCGATGAAAATATTGAAGGTAGCTTCTTCCTGAGCATTCCATTGGGAAACTGAGGAGATTTTCTACGAAAATTATATGTCAGCATTTATTTTTTTTAATTTTTCAGAAAATTTCATTTTTTTCAAGATTTGAAAGATGAAAGATTCCTATTTTCGAAGAATTTTCTTCTTTTGGGAATATTTTTGGTACTATTGGATGTAGCGATTTACGGTTGTTCTTCAATGAGAGATGAGTTCTTTTCCTATCGATTCATGTAGTGTAAAAGGAGAAAATATCCATTTTTCGAAAACTTACAGGAAAAAAACTGATTCTCCGAGAATGGCCTGTAAATATTTGAGAAATTAATGAAGAAAAATTTGAATAACATAAATCGATGGAACATGAACTCAAACTGTTGAAAAATCTGACCCGAGCGAAGCGAGGGGGGAAAAGCTAGTTTATTATAATTATTTTTTTGAACATGGAAATGAATATGTAGTTTCGATAGAAAAATGCGCTCTTTTTTCATAATCCATTAAAAAAATCTCCAAAAAAGTAAAATTTCCAAAAAATAACAAAATTAAAAAAAATTCTGATATATCGTTGCCTTAGAAACAAATTGGCATAAGTACCGCAATATAAGTACCGCAAATTGGCTATATATAAGCACCGCACTTACGCCCTTTTGCTTCCAAGACAACGACATATTTTCCCCCATAAATTTCCTAATTTTTCCATATAATCCAAAAAAAAATCTATTTCAACCCTTTTTAACCAAAATTTCTTTTCATTTCAGAAATATCCAAAGCCCCCAGGAAATGTTTACCTTCCATTCCTGAAGAAATCCGGATCTATGTCAACTTCCGGTTCTTCCACAGACTCATCATCATCACCAGCCCCATCAAAATAGCCCAGTATCCCTAAAATGGAGTCCACCGAGTTAATAGGAGGTGAGAGTCTCCCCGATCGCATCAACAAACGTGACAAAGAGCGTAAAACAATAATTGAACGTAGAAAAGAGGAGAAACAGTCATTGACAGTTGACAGTGAGCAATTGGAGTACTTCAAGGATTCCTTTTACATGTCATGCAGTAAAATAAAAGTGCTACTTGATTCTGCACCATCTGCACCAATTTCCACATTACCAAATCTCTTCGACAAGATCAGCAAGAACATCACGACCTTAAAAAACTTTTTATCTCAATCAAAAATCTTTTTAAAAGTCTATGACATCAGAAGAGCCCAGGAAACGTTACAGCATCTGGAGAACGAATCTTCTGAATTGGAGATAAAATTGCTGCCCAAGAAGAAATTTGGCTTTAAAAATAGGCGAGTCATTAAAAAACCGAGTGAAACTAAGACAATTGACGTTACTGATGGCTTGAAGGATCTAAATTTAACTGAAAGCATTGGAAATGGAAATGGCAATGGCACTGACAGGCAAAATAACGAATTTATCTGTAAATATAGCGAATCTGCAACAACAATTAGCGGTAATACCGATGAAAGATTAATTATTGACGCTGAAAATGTCAATAAAAATGATGTTTTACTGTCTGATTTAACGAGATGTACTGTTATTATATATGGTGCACCATCAACACTTCATATGATCAATTTAATTAATTGTAGTGTACTGATTGGACCAGTATCATCATCAGTATTTGCACATAATTGTAAACAATCAACATTTGTATTTGCTTGTCAGCAATTTCGTCTGCATTCGTCTATTGATCTTAAAATTTATCTGCATGTTACGAGTCGTGCTATTATCGAAGACTGCAAAAATATCAAAGTTGCACCGTATAATTGGCACTATGAGGATCAACAGAGTCACTTTAATCTAGCTGGATTGGATGCTAAAGTCAATAATTGGGACTCAATCGATGATTTTAATTGGCTGTCTTATGAAAAAAAATCACCAAATTGGGACATCATGGAACCTGAATTGAGAGTCAAAAACTGGGATTTGTGAGAAAGTTTTTTTTTTCCTTTTTTTATTTTTATTATTGATTATTGATTGATGAAAGCTACTGAGTGTGTTTAGGTAATTATTCGTAAGTTTTTCATTTTGAATGAATTTGCTAATTGTGGAAGGAGATAAATGTGGTTAATTGTGTAATTAATTTGTTACACACGTGTATTTTTGCGCTTTTACCAGAGAGATTAAATAAATGCACGTAATCCCTTGATTAATTGGTTTTTATTGAATTTTATGTATTTTTTTGGGGGGATTTTCTGTTTTCTTTGTGGATATCTTTAAGGCAAGTTTATTTAGGGAAAAAATGCGAGGAACCTTTTCTGTAGAGAAAAATCAGAGCTACAAAAAAGGTTCTCACGAAAATTTCGCTATTTTCTTTACTTTTCGAGATATTTGAAAAAAAGAGGGCAAGGATATTGGGAGTTTCCAGTTAATTCGGAGTTTTGCAGGAAAATTGATGGAAATTGACGAAAATTATGGATATAGGGGAGAAGATTTCAGGATTTATTTTTTTTTTGAATAAAGGACTTTGCAAAAAAATCTGAAAAAATTTGAGAAGATGCTCCAATATGTAGACATTATTGATGAATTTTTTGCAATTTTTATTCGAAACTGTTTCAGTCGAGAAAAAAATCTGGAATCATTTTGAATTGATTTTTTGAATATTTTTTATACGCTTTTTGTTGAATTATCAAAAAAATTTCCAGGATAAATAAAAGCACGCTTCAAAGAGGTCCATTTCTGATGAACCAATGTTCAATAATAATCCAAAATTATTGAGAATGAGGAAAAAAAATTAAAATCAATCAAAAAAACTAGGAGAGACCGGGGCAAAATGAGCGTCTAACGCAAAATGATTGAAGATTTTTTTTTTCGAAGTGAAGAACTTTTCAAAAAAATCTGAAAAAATTTGAGAAGATGCTCCAACATATGTATATTGTTGTTGAATTTTTTCAGATTTTTTAGAAAAACCGCCGTTCTTTAAAAAAAAAATCTCTAATCATTTTACATCACAGGTCCATTTTGCTCCAATCTTCTCTATATTTTCTTTTTTTTTCCCAAAGAAGGACAAGGATAAATAATGTTTTAAAAATCAATTTTTTTTTTTTCATAATCACAACAAATGTTATAATAAACCATATCTTTACAGTCGCTGTTACATTGCAGAACGAACAAGTTACATTATTCGACGGAATTAATTCATCAATCCTATTTTTTTTCCAATTATATAAAATATATATAATTGGTCAATCAATTTTTTTCTTTTCTTCTCTCATTTTAATTATCTCACACATTCTTAATATATACAAGTTGTCCTCATTTCCCCTTCTCCTCTCTCTCTTTTTATAATAATCAACTGTTCAATTTTTCATTCAAAAAAAAAGAAAAATACCATTTGTGTATATCAAATTAAAAAAGAAAAGAGAGAAATAGAGAGAACGTAAAATTTTCAATTAAAGACATTTTTTTTTTTTAATTAAAAAGATTTTTTTTTTTTGTACAGAAAAATAACTTGAAAATATCTTGCAACAATTCTCTCAATTCTCCCATGGCAATAATTTCCCCCTAATTCCATTTTTTTCATTTTTTTATTATACATAAGTATATTATATATTTTTTTTAAATTAAGTACACAAATTGCGTAAGTACCAGTTGTGCTTATTCAATGAGTTATCCTTAATTCATTTAATTACTTTTGATTTTATTGTACGTGTTTTTTTTTAATCGTTCCCACTCGTTGATAAAATCATTTCAAACTTGAATTTTATTTTTTTTCGATTAAAATTCATTATTAAAATGTTTTGATCAATGATTAAATCACTCTTCGCAAATAATTTAAGGAGAAGTTTAACTAATTAACAATTAGGAAGAGTGATTTACCCTCAATTACAGAGTTTTCTTTCATATTTCATATTTTAACTGATTTTAAAAAATAAAATATTGAAATTCTCTCTCTTTTTAAGTTAAAAACTAAAAATGAAAAAAAAAAAAATTCTCGATTTTTGAATAAATAATTTATATTCATTAAATTCGAGAAAAATACTATTTTTCTTTCATTTTCTTCTTTTCTTTTTCTTTTCTCAAGGAATGTAGTAATAGGTGCGACAGAGCGTGCTGATTAAAATGAAAAACTATTAAATTCATTAATTATAAACAAATAAAATCATGTAAATATCAGCATTATCATTAATTTCTCGAGTCTTTCAAATTTTTATGAGCTTTTTTACGTCATTTTGTCTCTGATAAGTACACATTCTCACTCTTTTCGATCGAAAAAAAAAATAGAAAAAAAATTAATCTTCAATAATTTACAATTAATTTAATAATTAATTAAATAACTAATTTATTTACAAGAATAATTGGGAAGCAATTCAAATTAAATTGAATTATTCGCGCGAAAAACAAAAAAATCTTCACTTTTTTTTCTTTTTTTGAGGCAGTCATTCATTATCCACCATAGTAAAACGTAAATTTCATACATTTCTTCGATTTATTGAATTTTTCAATTTTTCGTTAAAAAGATAATCAAAAAAAAACGTGCGCAACTATTTTCTTCTTTTTAAATTCAAATTTTTTCTCACGAAAGTGAGAAAAAAGCCAAGTTGACGCCAATACTGATAAAATTCACGTATAGGTACCACGTCATCGTTTAATTACTTTTTTTCATATATAATATATAATATATATATATATATATATTTTTTTTAACAATCAGCCCAACGTTAATATAATCAATCAACTCGTGTCGAATACTGCGAAAGTATCTCTCCATAATTTTTTTCGATTTTTCCCCTCTTTTTTCCTCTTTTTCCTCTCTTTCTCTCTCATTATCAGTGGATATCTAATATATTTATATATAAATCGTTTTTTTTTCTTTTTTGTTCTATGAAGGAAGCCTAAGTACATTATGCATTTTTTTTTCATTTTTTTAATGTTGTAATAACAATCAACGTTGGTGCAAAGATTTTTTTTTTTTCATTTCTGACAGTGCATATAAATATAGTAATCCTCATAATTTGTTTTTTTTTTAATTTATCCATTTTTTTTTGAAAAAAAAAAGTTTCGAAAAAAGTTTCGAAGAAAAATGAATAAGTTTGCTCATTTTTTTTTTTGTTAATTTTTTCTTTACAATCACGTTTATATATAATTAATTTAGCATTAATTTGCCTTCAATTATAATCTTTTAGTACACAAATGCGGCTCATTTAAGCGTTAATATTCAACAAGTGCCGCCTTAATTTTAAAGCGGTTGGTCATAATTATTTTGTTCAATTTTTCCTTTTTTATTCTTTCATTTCTTTAGTTTAATTAAGTTTTATTAGTTCTTTTTTCTTCTTTTTTTTTGTCTATAGTGGTAAGTAACTGTGCTTTGTGCGCTTCTAGGGACTAGCTCAATGTTATACCACAGTGCACATGAATTATCAGATTTTTCAAGTCATAATCGAAAATAAGAATGTTTTCAAAAAAAAATTTCAGATTAATTGAATTTAAAGAAGAATTTTAAATCATTATTCACTTCTCAATAATTACTGAGAAGAAAAAATGAATTGCAAATTAATCAAATTAATTCCTGTTTAATTCGCGAAGAGGGGGAGGTGGGGTAAAACGGGTATGAGGGGTTTGAAAATACTAAAAATATTGGAAATAGGTTTTCTCGAAAATTATTTCATTGAAAAACTGAGGAAATTTGTAGAAATTGAGTTTTTTTCCATTTTTTTTGGAATTAATTCCCAAAAAATTCTGTTTTTTGGAAATATTTTCTGTTATATTGGTTTTAGCGGCAAAATTTCGAATGTAGGGGGAAGGTGAGATCATTAGCCATCGAATTAAGAGGTTTTTAATTAAAAAATATGAATTTTTTAAATAGTTATTGAGCAAAAAACTGATTTTGCACGAAAGTACCCATAAATACTTTAAAAATCGACTTTTTTAAATTAAAAACCCCATAAAATCATGGAATATGATCCCATCTTTCCCTTCCACTCAAAATTTCCACGCTATGCCCAATAAAACCATCGAAATTTGAAAAAAGTGAATTTTTCCAAAAAGAAAAAAACTTCCCGCGAAAATTTGAATTTTCAAAAAATTCATAAAATAATTCCTGGCACTTTTCCCTAAAATTTCCTCCCCTCTTCAATGAAATCATCAAAAAAAATCTATCTCAAACCGCCTTTCATTCCCCCCCCTCCCCACCCCTTCCCGCCAAATTTAAAAAATTCCCCTAAAAAAAACTCAAAACCCAACAAAAATTGAATTTTAAATAAATTCATAACTAGATATACTTTTTGTAAAAATCAGCAATACTATTTTTGAATTCCTGATGCTACAATTGCACTTGAAATGCTTGTGTTGCATTTGGTACAATGAATGGATTAGTAGTATTGGCTTGTCTCAAATTACGTGCAGCTATTTCTGCCCATTCAGCATCAAATGGATCATTGGGTGTTTTTGTATTGCCTTGTGCTTGTACACTAGCTGAGCCAAGTGATAGTGCACGTGAATGAAGAGGCGGTGCTCTTCGTGGTGTTGCTGTTACTGTTGCACTTGGTAATACTGTCCCAGTTATTGACCCCAGCCATTGCTCCGGTTTTGGTAAATCTGTTTTGCTTATTTTTTCGATATTGCTCATGTCGTTGGTCAATGAACCAATGGAATTTGGGGAAGACGTCACTGGCGTCTTTTGATTTATTGGCAATGGGGATTTATTAAGTTGCTGTTGTTGTTGCTGTTGTGGAATGGAACTGCCATGCGAAGAAGACGTTGATGCTGTACTAAAAGCTGGTGAAGAGGTCGGAGGCGTTCCAAAGGGACCAATAACTGAACTACTTGCTGCAGGTGTCGAAATGGAATTTCCACTTGCTCCACTTGTGCCACTTGCTCCACTTGTTCTGCTCATTATCGGCGAAAGATTACAAGATGTATTCAATATTGGCGTTAAACGAGGATTTGATAATACTGGCGATTGAGTCAGTGATGTGTCTCTCCATGAAACTTCAACTTGACTCGTATTTAGGGGTACTTGGGTGTCTTCCTCGTTATTGTTGTTGTTGGAATTCTTGTTTATGTTGTTGTTCAAGGTACTAGAGTCGTTCTGCAGCTTCATGTCGTCCAGAGAATTACTGCTTGTCACTGGAACATTAGGGGAATTTTTTATTAATTATTGAATTTGAAATTTTGAGGGAAAGTTTATGGAAATCGACGAAAATTAGGGATTTAGGGAAGAGATTTCAGGATGTTTTTTTTTGGAGTGAAAGACTTTGCGGAAAAATCTGAAAAAAAAATTGAGAAGATGCTACAATATGTGGTCATTATTGATGAATTTTGTGCAATTTTTATTGGAAACTGTTTCACTCGGAAAAAAAATTCCGAATCATTTCGAATAGATTTTTAAATATTTTTTATACGCTTTTTGTTAAATTATCAATAAAATTTCCAGGATAAATGAAAGCGCGCTTCAAAGAGGTCCATTTCTCATCAACAATGTTCAATAATAATCAAAAATTATTGAGAATGAAGAAAAAAAATCAAAATCAATTTTAAAAAACTAGGAGAGACCGGGCAAAATGGACGTCTAAAGCAAAATGATTGAAGATTTTTTTTTTCAAAGTGGAGAACGTTGCAAAAAAATCTGAAAAAATTTGAGAAGATGCTCCAACATATATATATTGTTGTTGAATTTTTTCAGATTTTTTAGAAAAACCGCCGTTCTTTTAAAAAAAATCTCCATAATTTTACATCATTGGTCCATTTTGCTCCAATCTTCTCTATATTTTGTTTTTCTCCTAAATCACTAAAATTCCCAAAAAAATTCTTGAATTACCTTGTGTCGTTGTTGTATTCGTAAATAATTGCTTTGATACAGAATTCAATGCTGAATAAGATGGCAATGGTCCAAAATCATCTGTACTAGATAACAGAGATAGACCACGTGATAATTGCTGGCACATTGCTGATACACTGTCCTGTCCACTTGGTGATATCTCTGGTATTGGACTTACTGTAATACGAATGAATCATCATGAATTAATCTTTCATTAAAAATAGATCCTTTAAAAGTAATCATCATCAGTTAATTATTCATCGCAATTAGCTCCAATTTTTTCTGAGGGAATTTATCTACTGGGAACAATCTAGCAATACACATAGGATGCACAAATTTTTTTTTAGGGGGGGGGGGGGGTGGATTAGGAGGTAATTAGCGTAATGAGAAAATGACCTTCGTCATATCCGTCGAAGTCTGCATTGAAAGAAAAATTTAAGCATTAAGTTAAAAATTAATTAATTTTATTTATTATTTAATTTAATTAATTAGAATTTTTTTTCTGAAATATTTAAAATAGCGAAAAAAAATATTTTATGCTATGAAAATTACTCGAAATCAATGGAAATATTGGAGAAAGGTTCTTTCTGGTGATTTCATTGAAAAGCTGAGGAAATTTGCCATAAAAATCATATGTCGGAACTTATTTTTTTGAATTTTTGAAAAATTCCATTTTTGGCGCGAGATTTAAAGGTGAAAACCTTCTGTTTTTGAAAAATTTCAAGTTTTTGGGAATATCTCTGGTTCTATTGGTCATAGCGACCTGGGGTTGATCTTAAATGAAAGGTGAGCTCATTTTCCATCGATTTATGTGGTTTTGAAAAAAAATTATCAATTTTTTCAAGTACTTATAGGGCAAAAACAGATTTTCAGAAAATGACCTATAAGTATTTGAAAAATCGATAAAAAAAAAATTTGAACCACATAAATCGATGGGAAATGAGCTCACCTTTCATTTGAGATCAACCCAAGGTCGCTACGACCAACAGAACCAGAGATATCGCCGAAAAAGTGAATTTTTTCGATTTTCAAAAGAAAAACCCTTCGAAACTCGTCCAAAAAAGTAAAATTTTCAAAGAATTGAAAAAAATTAATTTTTACACATGTTTTCCACCCAAAATTTCCTCAGCTTTCCAATGGAATCATCAGAAAATCTTCATCTCGAACCATTCAATTTAAATATCCATTTTACCCCACTTTCTCCTATCCTATTCCCTAAATTTTCTATGAAATTATTTCGAAAATTTTTACCTGGTGGCTTCAGTGGCATTATGTGTGGCATCGTTGGTGGCATTCGTGTTAGATCAGTTGGCTCTAAACTATGGCTACGTGTACGCTCCAAATTACTTGGTAAATCATTAACGCGCAAACTCAATTGTCTTTTGAATGGTGATGCTTGATTTAATTGATTAAATCCACGAAATGAGCCCTGACGTTCTAGCATTGACGGTGTTGCATGTGGCCTCTCAATTGCAAAGGGATTGTGAACTTGTCTGACAGGAGGAGCATCTGAAATTGCAGAAAAAAAAAAAAATTGATTATTAATAATTAAAAACATTAATTACAAAATTATTAATTTATTTTGATTTTTTTTTTCAGCAGTAAAATAGTAAAAATTGCTGTTTTTTTGGGAATAACTCGGAAAGTTAGAGAGATAGAGAAATTTTTATAAAACCTTTTTTGTAGAAGGGAATCAGAGCTACAAAAAAGGTCTGATGCAAATTTTTCTATCTCTTTTAGTTTAGAAGTTATTTCGAAGGAAAACCTGTAAAATCACTGATTATTTCACAAACAATAAAATTATACGTTTTTTTTCATTAATTAAATACGCAGAGATAATTACTGTGAGTTTATCAGAGAATTTTTACTCCTCTTTGTCATTGTAATTCTTTACTCTTTGTACATTCAAGGATTTTAATAGTTACTTTCAAATTAAAAAAAAAAATACTTTCAAATTACCTGGAATAAAAGAATTTTTTTTTCATATAAAAGAAATTTTTCTTTATTTTTTTTTAATGTGAAAGAATTTTTTTTAATTTTTTTTTAAATATAAAAGAATTTTTTTCTTTTATTTAAATGAAAATTCGTAGGTTTTTCACATACCAACAGCTCTTTCACGTGAATCCTGCAGTCTTTCAGTTAAACTTGGCTGTCTGAAACTACCACTCCTTGTGAATGTCGAGGTCCTTGTATCAAATGTCATAGTTACACTGCACTCTTTGTCCCTACGTTGTTTTCTCTCCAGGCAAGCAGCAAATGCACAGCCCACAGCGTGACTCAATCTCTCTCCCTTAATAAAAAATACATAAATTATAAAGAGTTTGTAGAAAAAAACGAAGGTGAAATGGACCTGTTGGTCAAGAATGATTTGAGATTTTTTTTGAGAGTGAAGGACTCGCCGAAAAAATTCGAAAAAATTCACCAGTAATGTCTATATATTGGTGCATCTTCTCAATTTTTTTTTAGATTTTTTCATTAAGCCCTTCACTCCAAAAAAAAAATCCTGGATTATGTTACCCCAGAAATCTATTTTAGACCAATTTTCCATATAAAATCAATTTAATTTAATCTAATTAGTGGAATATTTTTCATTTTCATGGGTCGAACTAAACAAATATCTCAATCTAATGAAAAATTCCATTGTAATGCAAATAAAAATTTAAAAAATTATGATTTTCATTATTTTTTTGCAAAAATGGTAAAATATCAAATTTTAAGAAAAATCGAATTTAGGATCAATTTTTTGAGAATATCTCGGAAATTAAAGGAGATAAGGCGATTTTGCCTGAATCCTTTTTTTTAAGAATTTCGAGAGCTAGAAAAGAACTTTCGTGTAAAAAGGGCGTATCTCCATTAGTTTCTGAGATATTCTTAAAAAACTGATAAAAATTGAAGTTTTTTGTTTTATCGATGATTAGAAATCAATGAATCGTGAGGATTTCTGAGTAAATAAATGAATCAACTAACCGATTCTTTGAGTGCCAAGAAACCATGACACATCCATCGTTTTGTCGTACCATCTCTGCATATATAACTGAAGCCTTTTTCATGATTTCTATCAGGTGCACAAAATGATACTTTTTCAATAGTTTGATCAACAATAAGTCCCTTTGTTTCGTCCTCAACAACTCTCAATCCATCACCAGAAACATGTAGTATTGCTCTTACTGGCCTTCTTCTCGAGTTCTATTAAAGGAAATCAAAAAGAAATTGCAATTAGAAATTAGTTAAATCTGGATGATACTGAAAATAGCAGAGATCTGACAATTTTGTCGATTTTTTTAAACAATTAAATTATTACAAAAAAAATATTTAAAAAATTTGCACTTATAGTTTTTCGAATTTTCTACATATGCATATTTTTTATTTAAAAAAAAATAATTTATTCGTTGAGAAAAAAAAAACTTAAAATTGTCAGATGTCTGCTATTTTTAGTTTCATTAAATCTGGATGAAACTGGAACTAGTCAGTTTTTATTATTAAAATTAAAATCATTAATAATTGTGTCAAATTGTCTCTGATCCTGAGTACTATATATATTTTCAAAAAACTGAATAGACAGAATAAAATCGATTTTTTTAAAGAATTTCAATTATCATTTTTTTTATTATTTTTATTATGATAAAAAAAAAAGTTTGTCATTCATTTTTCTTGAAAAATCTTGAAAATTAATGGAGATACGGCTTTTTTATCCTAAGTTTTTTTTTGCTCCTGTAGCACTTGAAATTTTTTACAAGTGAGGACCTAGGATAAAAAGGGCGTATCTCCACTAAATTGTCTTGCTATTTTCGAAAGAAATTGTAGTTAAAATTCGTTGAATCTGGATAAAACTGAAATCAGCCAGTTTCGATTGTTGAAATAATTGATAATTGTGCCAAATTGTTTTCTCACCCTGAGTACTTTTAATGCCTCTTCGCACACTTGCATTCCCCTCGATTCGAATACCTCGACACAGCCCAAATACTGAAAAAAAAATTATCTTGATTAATTTGATTGATTTAAAAAAAAAATTAGGTCAAATAATCGATAAAAAAAGATTTCTCAACTTATTTTAAGAGGATCTCCGGAAATAATGGGTTTAGAGAAAAATGTCCGGAGATCTCTTTTGTAGAGAATTGAATTCTCCACAAAAAAGGTTTCTTGCTAATTTCTCTTAAACCCAGCGGCCTCTGAGATATCAATAGAATAGTTTTAGATTTTTTTTTACAATTCAAAAATTCGAATTGAACAATAATTTAATAGATAAAAAAAGGATGTCTCGACTTGTATTAAAAGGATCTCTAAAAATAATGGATTTAGAGAAAAATGTCAAGAAACCTTTTTTGTAGAGAATTCAATTTTCCACAAAAAAGGTCTCTTGCTAATTTCTTCTCAATTCAACGGCCTTCAAGATATCAATAGAATAGTCTCAAAAAAACAATTTCAACCAAAAATTCGAATCAAAGAATAATGATTAATTATAATGTACATACTTTAACGTGAAATGCACATGTAGCCGATCTAACAGCACTTTCATCAGACTGCCACTGATGTGGTTTACTTGATTCCGGTACATGTGCCTCTTTTCGTCTTCTAAAACTATCTCTGAAGCTTCTCCTCAAACGATCCATTCGTTTTCCCGGTGATCGCTTCTCTCGTTTCTGCAAAGAAAAAGTGGCAAAAAAAAAATCCCATTAATAAAATTCAAGTATCAGATTCAAATGATCTACATTTATTTTATTTTTCTTCTAAATCATCATAAATATTCTAATTATTCCCATTTTTTAACATTTTACCGACATTAAAACAATGTCCACGACGATAAATTGTTATTAAATAATATTATAAATATCCAATATTGTTTCGAATTTGAATTACGCGGTTCCAGCATCGAGGCCTGTGATTGGAGGATCCTCGGGATTTTAAATACCAATATTCCCGCCAAATCATGATTTCATGTAATTAATTGGATTAATCCTCGCTATTTGTCCGGTAACAGGCATTTTTTATGATTTAAAAAATTAATAGACACTCTGACGAACAAGAATATATATAGGTATACAAGGAAATAATAGATCTGTAATGATGAATTGTTGCAGTGAAACTGAAACTGAATCTCGCTTATGGAATTCTAATGTTAATTTAATTTTTTTCAAAAATTACTTTTTGCCTCAATTTTTGTCCGGTAAAATGGTGCAAAATAAATTTTAAAAAAATCTTCCCATCCTGCTTTATCGAAAGTGACCAAAAATTGAAAAGAAAAAATAGAAATTGAAACTACTCAATTATTTTAATCGCAATAATTGAAATACCGTTATTCTCATAACCGAAGAAATTTACCAAAGAAAAAATTCTCACAGACTCCAATTCTCTAGGAGGGGAAAAAGAAAAAGAGAGACAGCAGCAAAAAAAAAAAGGGGAGGGGATATTAAGAGTCTACCAGTCGAAAAGCCTGTGATCGAATCTTGAGGCCAGTTCCCAAAGGCTCCTTTTTATAATGGAATTTTTTGAACCCCTCCGTTTGGCTTTATTAAACTACGAGAAATCTCTCCTTTTTCTGTCCCCTACGTCTCCCCTAATTTCAAATGGCATATCAAAAAGACCCTTGGGTCATGGAACTCCAGAGGGTAGAAGAGGGCAATCACTTTTTCCCCCCCATTGTAATTCATGTTTCTCACTTTAATCTTGAAAGAAAAAAAAAAAAAAAAAATTACTTCAGAGACGGTGAATTTGTCAAGTGCACAAAATAATTTAGTAGTGAAAAGATGGAAAAAAAGTCTATTTTTTAAGAATTTCAATTTTTTAAACACAAATTCAGTTTATTCTGCATTTTATTTCAAAGTGATTGAAATAATTCAGTAGTAAAGAGATGAAAAAAAAGTCTATTTTTTAAGAATTTCAATTTTTTAGACACAAATTCATTTTATTTTGCATTTTATTTCAAATGCATGAGATAATTCAGTAATGAAGAGATGAAAAAAAGTCTAGTTTTAAGAATATTAATTTTTTAAACACAAATTCATTTTATATTGCATTTTATTTCAAATGCATAAGATAATCCAGTAGTGAAAAAATTAAAAAAAAGTCTATTTTTTAAGAATTTCAATTTTTTAAACACAAATTCATTTTATTTTGCATTTTATTTCAAGTGCATGAAATAATTCAGTAGTTAAAAGGTAAAAAAAAAGTCTGTTTTTTAAATAAAATATAAATTTTTCAGATAAATTCATCTCGTGGCCTGAGAAACAAAAGGGCGTAAGTGCTATGCTTATTTTGTCATCAATTTTCTTTAAAATAATCTTGGAAACTAGTGGAGATATGCCTTTTTTAATCTAAGATTCTTTTGGAGCTTTTGAAATTCTGTACAAAAAAAAGAATTAGAGTAAAAAGGGCGTATCTCCATTAATTTTTTTCTATTTCTACAAGATAAGCACTTTTTTAAAAAGAAAATTAATGAAATTTTTAGAAAAATTCATTTAATTTTTTCATCAATTTTCTTATAATATCTCGAAATTTATTGGAGATACGCCCTTTTTGCCCTGAGCATCTTTTTTTTTTAGCTCTCAAGACTTATTCTGTAAGAAAATAGGACGAATTATTGGAGATACGCCTTTTTTGCCCTCAGTATCTTCTTTTTAGCTCTAAAAATCCTCTGCAAAAAAAAGAATTGCCATAAAAAGAGCGTATCTCCATTTATTTCGTAGTTTTGCCTCTTCACTACCGAAGTACTGCTAAATAATCCCTTTTATCATTATTATTATTATTATTTAAAAAAAAATTTAATCCTTTTATTTCATTTAATCCCACTTGAAGCAATTTCGTCACGTGCAGAGTATATTGAGATGATAAAAAAAAAAGTGAAGAGATAAAAATTTCAATGTAATAAACGGTGAAAGCCTCACCGGATGTAAAACCATCCCATATGCGTCTTCTCATTGCCCTAACGAATCATTCAACCGTTACTTTGATAATCGATACTTAATAGATGTTGCCTCAGAGATAAAAGGGCGTAAGTAATGTATATAAGCACAGTACAAAGAAAAAAATCAGATTTTCTCTCTCAAAAAAAAAATTTAGTTTTATTTCAATAATTACGATTTTTCGAAATTTTTTAAAAATTTTTTTCTCAAATTTTTAAAAATTATTTGAAAATTTGATTCAAAATTTTTTTGAGTTTTTTTTTGAAAATTAAAAAAAAAAACGCCTTTTTGATTCTAAGGCAACGATATAGATAGAAAAAAAGGAGATAAGAGAACTTGAAGAGAATTCACTGTTTTTATATTTAATTGTGTTTTCTAATGTCACATGCAATTTTTTCTTTTCTTTGAGCTCATCAGAGGAGGATGAAGTGGTAGGTGAAGCATTAAATTATTTCACTGCTCAAGTATGCATTGCTACTTGATGAGGCATCGAGACATTCAACGACCCCATCGTTTTTTTTTCTCTCTTTCTCTCTCTTTCTCTTGCTCTGGTGATGACTCAGGACTCGAGGAATTCGGAAATCGATGGCTCGAGAGGTATTTTCAAGACTTTAAACAATAGGGAAAAAGAGATTAATAAGAAAAATATTGAGAAAAATGACAATTTCTTATAATTTTTAGGGGATTTTATGGAAGTAGTGGCTTTTTTGGGCTATACGTATTTTTATATGCATGATTTGTCATTTTTATTGATAAAATTCATCTTTTTCTTGAAATTTTTCTCTTAAATAGAGATGGAAAGAAGGATTAAGAAAAAAAAATAAGAAAAATGATGATTTCATCCAAGTTTTTTTTTGAATTTTTTGGAAATAGTAATTTTTTTTAATGCTATGTATATTGTTATATACATGATTTGATATATCCATCGATAATTATCCTTATTTCTCAAAACTGTTGAAGTCTCTCAAATAAAAGAAAAAAATTAAGAAGAAAAAAATGAGAAAAATGATAATTTCATCTAAATTTTTTTGGATTTTTTGGAAATAGTGATTTTTTTAAATGCTATATATATATATTGTTTATGTGCATGATCGGTCATATTCATCAATAAACATGTTTATTTCTCAAAACTATTAAAAATGTCTTCCAAAATCTCTCTTTATCTCCTCTACACCTTCTCAATAGCAATATTCAATTAATTCTGAATTAATTTATTTTATTAAGAGAAATTTAGCAAATTTCGTTTTGGAGTTTTTTTCATTTATCTCCAAAAATAAAAGAGATAGGACAATTTTTATAGAGATCTTTTTTTGCAGAAAGAATCGAGGACTACTAAATAAGCTCATTAGCAAAAAATTCGTTATCTCTCTTGTTTTCTAAGAAAATTCATTTAAAAAAAGGAAAACTATGAATTTTTTGTTGAAAAAACTAGTTTTCCAAAATATCTCAGAAACTAAACGAGATAGAGCGATTTTGCATCAACCCTTTTTTGAAGCTTTCTAAATTCTCTAAAAAAAACCCTTATTGAATAATCGCTCTATCTCGCTTAGTTTCCAAGATATCTTTAAAAAATTGATTTCGAAATTTCTAAAAAATTCATTTATTCTCGAAAAAAATTGGGGTCACCTGAATTGAGGCCTCGAAAAGACGTTTTTTTCGTTGAAATTAGTGAAATTATTGAAATTATTGGTAATTATTGGTAATTTATCAACTTTGAAACATTCTGAATTCTGATTTTTCAACTCGAACATTAAAAAAAAATACTTTATAAGGAATAAATACGTTTAAAACATTACAAAATTGACACTGACTCGATTTTTAATCCTTTCACCAGTTGGTCTTGGTAGAACAGGTGCAATGCATTCGTGAAAGTTAGTACAAAAATGGTAGAATGCCTTTGGAAAATTGTATGAATTAATGCCATTGAGTTTACACACTCGAGTCCATTGTTTGTTGTAATAAAAATACAAAAGGTATTAATGTTTTATTTCAATTATGAACAGTGTCTCATTAAATGACACAATTCTCGTCTTTTTTTTTCGATTATTATTATCTTTTATTCGCGAAGATCCTCGTTTTTTTCCTTTAAATGCAAAATGGAGAGAAAAATTGAGACAGCAAATGATGTAGATTCCAGTACATAGATACCAGTTATCCTTGAGTCGATTCCCCTGTACATAAACCTGTTGAGAGCTCGTCGAACCGTCTCTCCATTTAACGTTTTTTTCCAACACCAAGGGCCATTTCAACTTGATACAAAATTATTATAATTTTTTTGAATAAAAATTTAACTTCAAAATTTTTGAAATAAATTTTTTTTTTTTGGAGCATTCTTATTTTAAAGGGATCTCAGAAACTAAGCGAGATAGCGCAATTTTTGTAGAATGCTTTTTTGTAGCTCTTGAAATCCTCTACAAAAAAGGTATCTACAAAATTTGAGCTATCTCGCTTGGTTTCCGAGTGCTCCAATGAAAAAAGGAGAAAGAGATGAAAAATTCTATTTCAATAAAAAGTTAACTCTAAAGTTCTTGAGATAAAAAAAGAAATTTTTGGAGCATTCTTATTTGAAGAGGATCTCGGAAACTAAGCGAGATAGCGTAATTTTGGTGGAAACCTTTTTTGTAGCTCTTGACATTCTCTACAAAAAAGGTCTCCACATAAATTTCGCTATCTCGTTTAGTTTCCGAGTGCTTGAATAAAGAATGAAGACAAACATGAAAAATTTCAGAAAAAATTGAGAATTCTGTTCGTAAACCTGTTGAGAGATCATCGAACCGTCTCTCCATTCAACTTTTCTTGAAGCAAAGGCTATTCCAGCTTGACCCAAAATTATTAGAATTTTTTAATAATTTTTTTTTAGGATTTTTGAAATTTTCGTCAAAAATAAGAAATTTCTGGTCATTCTTATATTAGAAGGATCTCGGAAACTAAGCGAGATAGCGGATTTTTTGTGGAGACCTTTTGTGTAGCTCTTAAAATTCCCTACAAAAAAAGTATCCTCAAAATTTTCGCTATCTCGCTTAGTTTCCGAGTGCCCATTAAAAAATGACCACAAACATGAAAAATTTCAGGCAAAAAAATTGAGAATAATTCTCCCCCCTCTCCGACTCAATTCCCTCAGCATTAAAAAATTACGCAAGTACTACGTGACATACTGGCTGCCCTATCCACGACTTGTTGCATCAAAAAGGAATGAAAAAAGAAGCGAAAAAATTTTTTTTACACAACTCTTGCGCGTCACGCGATACACATGTTTCATAGATAAATTGAGAGAAATAAAAATTTTTGAATTTTTTTTATTCATTCTCCTTTTCATTTTTCCACGTTAATTGAGTTAAATTCTTGCGGAAATTACACAGATGATGAAGCAGGAGCATGAATTTAGTCGTTAAACATCATAAATTAACGTTTAAATTTCGTGCGCTTTTATTTTTCATTGAAAAAAAGAAGAGAAAAAAACAATTAAATGAAAAAATTTTCATTGAATTTTTTTCGTTTTTTTCTCCAAATTTCATTGAATTTTTTTAGTTTTTTTTCTGAAATTTCATTGAATTTTTTAAGATTTTTTCCAAATTTCATTCAATTTTTTAATTTTTTTTTTGAAATTTCATTTAGTTTTTTTAGTTTTTTTCTTTGAAATTTCATTGAATTTTTATAGTTTTTCTTTTTGAAATTTCATTGAATTTATGAAAAAAAATATGAAATTTATTGCTGTAAAAAGACATCTGTGTCCTTGAATAACATAATGATTGTACTGTCAATTGTAAATTGTGCTGGGGCGTGTGAAAATAATGGAATTATTGTTACTCTATCTCAACCGTTATGTTTTTTTTTTATTTTTTTTTATTCGCTTCAAACACAATTGTATTTATATTTACACATTCTCTCTCTTTATCCTATGAAAAATGGGGATTTGCCAATGTTTCACACTGAATACAATGTCACATTAACATCATACAATAATGGAAAATATGATTTACCTCAATGCCTAATTGGTTGAGAGCCACGGAGGTAATGGAACGTGGGTATAAAGTGTGAATTCGAAAAAAAAGAGAAAAAAAAACAATTAAGTAACAAAATTTCCTAAGCAAATTGTAAATACGGGCTAACGTAGTGGGTTTATCGAAAAAAGCCAGGAAACCTTTTTTGTAGAGAATTTCAAAACCTACTAAAAAGTGCTCTTGACATTTCCCCTCAAACTCAATGGCCTTTGAAATATCTTTAAAAGAAGAAAACTCAACCATTAAAAATGGAAAATAAAGTGATTCGAAGGTTCTTTTTCATTAGTTTGAAAGGATCTTGGGAACTATCAGGTTTGGGGGAAAATGTCAGGAACTCTTTTTTGAAGAGAATTTTGAAAGCTAGAAAAAAGGTTTCTAGACATTTTCCTCTAATTCTAACGGTTTCTGAGATATCTTTAAAAAAATGTATTCGACCATCAAAAATAAAAATAAAGGGATTCTGAGTTTTTCTTCATTACTCCAAAAGGATCTCGAAAACTATCAGGTTTATCAAAAAATGTCAAGATACCTTTTTTGTAGCTCTAAAAATTCTCTACAAAAAAGCTCTCATGACATTTTTCCCTATCTCCAACGGTTACCGAAAGCCCATTAAAAACCGAAGCGCAACGCTTTAAAATCCGGAAAAAAACGTTCATAATACCCGGAAAATCCCTCAAGAAAAACAGATGCTATTTCCCTGAGGAAACAGCAGCTGTGTCCTCATCCTCAGCATCACCAGATGACATCTGTGTGCATCGCACAATTCCAATCCCCAAAACTCCAATCCTTCAAATACTATGATGATGAAATTAGCACAGAAATAGAATTTTCAAAATTCAATTGAAATTAAAATTTTTGGTTTGTTTTTTAAACAAAAAAATAATTGAAAAAGAAATATTCAAAAAATTTGCACTTATAGTTTTTGAAATTTTCTACATGTCCATATTTTTTATTTTTCAAAAAATAATTTATTTGCTTAACAAAAAAGGACTCAAAGCAAAGGGACTAAAATTTTCAGATTTCTGCTATTTTCAGTATCATTAAAGACATTTTCACATGTTTTTTTAAATTGGCAATAAATTATTTTTAGAAAACTGAAAAATATGCATATATAGCAAATGCAAAGGACTACAAATGTGAATTTTTTGAATATTTTTTTTATAATAGTTTATACATTTAAAAAAGATCCCCAAAATTTTCAAATTTCTGCTATTTTCAGTTTCATAATACTTGATGACACTGAAAATAGCAGAAATTTGACAATTTTCAAATGTTTTTTTCTTTTAACTAATAAATCAATTTTAAAAAAATAAAAAATATGCATATATAGTAAATTCAAAAACCTACAAATGTGAATTTTTCGAATATTTTTTTTATAATAATTGATAAATCTAAAAAAAATCTCTAAAATTTTCAAAATTTCTGCTGTTTTCAGCATCATTAAAGACATACATACATGTTTTTCTTATTTAAACAATGAATTATTGTTAAAAAATGAAAAATATACATTTGTAGTCATTTCAAAAACCTACAAACACAAATTTTTCAAATATTTTTAATAATAACTGATAAATTTAAGAAAAAATCCAAAAATTTTCAAATTCCTGCTATTTTCAGCATCATTAAAGACATTTTTACATGTTTCTATTATTTAAACAACAAATTATTTTTAATAAAATGAAAAATATGCATATATAGTCATTTCAAAGACCTATAAACACAAATTCCTTAAATATTTATTAAAAAATAATTTATAAATTAAAAAAAATCCCCAAAAATTCAAATTTTTTTGCTATTTTCAGTATCATTGGAGACATTTTTACATGGTTTTTTTTATTTAAACAATCAATGATTCCAAAGAAATTAAAAATATGCATACATAGTCATTAGAAAAAGCCCTACAAACACAAATTTTTTAAATATTTTTCAAATAAATAATTGATAAATTTTAAAAAATCTCAAAACTTTTCAAATTTCTGCTATTTTCAGTATCATCAAATATTTCCCATTTGATTAATAAAAAAAAATTCAAAAAAAAAGAACCTACCGAGAGCCGAAGAGTGTTTCCACCATAACTGGTGGCTCTTTCGAGTGGCTGATGAGCAGAAGGATGATTCCCCATCTTTCCCCCAAAAAAATCCCAAAAAATCCTCCTCAAACTCCAAAAAAAACCCCACACACACAATCACCAATTTTTCAAATAAATGAAAACGTCAAAATAATCGTAAATAACTCCTCGTAATTCCAAGAAAAAGATTCTTCCTCTCTCTCTCTCTCACACACACGTTCTCGATGTTTTCACAACGTTTAGTACACAAAGTTTTTGCACTGAATAACCAATATCCTATCGCTGAATGCTTCGCACACCTCCCAGATCAATTCCCATTCCATTAGAAAAAAAAATGGGAAATAATGCAGAAAAAAACGAAGTTTTAATCACTGAAATATTTGCATTTATCAGTTTTAAATTAAATAAAAAACGTTACTCCTTTTTTTCTAATCTCTACTCAATAGAATAGAAATAGAAATAAAAATAAAAATAGAATGGAAAAAAGATTCTAAATCATTTGTCGATGATTTTAATCGATCTATCGATTTTAGATCGATTCTAGATCCCAAAGAACGCCTGCGCGTTCCAAAAATTCAAAAAAAAATCGTTTTTAAATCCACAAAAATTCAAAAAAACGCGAATTTTTTAAACGCACTTTGCACAATTTTATTTTATTTATTTTATATTTTATAAAATAATAAAATTCACGAATTTTCCACTTTTTTCAAGACGAAATTCTCTCTTTTTTAAACTTTATTAAATAATAATAATATTAAAATCCAGTGCAACAGGTAGTTTTCCTTTTTTCCATTTTTTAAATTAATTTTTCCTTTTTTTTTAAATTAAAAATCCTCTTTTATTCGTTTAGTTTTGAAAAAAACTGGTCACACTGGCATTCTCTTCACTTCTCTTCACTTCTTTAACTCTGGCTTTGCTATATAGCAACACTATATACCACTATATACTATGATGAAAAAAAACTTCGTTGTCGTTGTCTGCTCTGAGGTGTATTTGTGTGACGTCACGCCCTTATACAAGAGAGAGAAGAGGAGAAGAAGAAGAAGAGGAGAAGAGTGGGATTTTACTGACCGGTCTTTCCTCTACCCATTTATATATTTTTCATCCATCTCGCTTGTTCACGTTTAAATTTAATATTCCTGATTTCATTCTCCATTCTCTTCGCTCGTATACACACACACACACAAAAACACATACACACACATATAGAGGCAAAAAAAGTGAAGAGTCCGCGAGAGTTGTGATGCGCCTTTTATTTTTTTTTTGGAGTAAATTCCAAGAATTATGAATTTTCAAGAATTATTCTGCAATTTTTTCTGCAGATTTGAATTTTTTTTTTTTTTTTTAGTTTTTTTTAATAAAATTGATGGAATTTAAAATTCTACACTTTTCAATTTACGTTCCCACGTTTTTCCGTTGAGTCCCTACACACACTATCGTCACGCTCAGGTTACTTCCGGTGACCCCACCGGAACTCAAAGTACGTTTGATCTTTCAATTTTTCATGTTTCATCGAATTCCACATTTTTTAAATGATGAATTGGATTTTTTGACACTTGAAATCAATTTTTGCACCTTTATTTGCACTTTTAAAGATTTTTGCGCGCTTTTTGAGGAAGAGATGGGTTCGCCGCTTTTTTTGGGCGCGAAATTTGAATTTTTGGAAGTGGAAATTAAGAGTTTTTCGGGTTTTTAAGGGTTTCAAGCCTTTTTTAGGGGTTTTCAACGGGAAATAATGCGATGTATAGCTATATATAATGGAATAGACTACCCCAAGACCCCCACCCTTAACTGCACGACACTAAGAACTGTGTGTGTTGTGTACTGTTGTACGAAAGAGAGGCCCCGGATCCTTGAAGTGAGTTTTTACCCAACACAACCTGAGGGATAATTTTCAGGGACGTAAATGGAAATGCCACGTGCCCTTTGCCGCGTCTTTTATTCAAAAAAGAAAAGTTTAAAGTCAATTGAATTGTCATTTGTTTAAATTTTAAATTTTTCAAATTTTATTAG
Organism: Aleiodes leptofemur; assembly: GCA_963942555.1. Classification (NCBI taxonomy): domain Eukaryota; kingdom Metazoa; phylum Arthropoda; class Insecta; order Hymenoptera; family Braconidae; genus Aleiodes; species Aleiodes leptofemur. The sequence goes on along the minus strand of OZ012614.1, from coordinate 14,786,910 downwards.
CGCCGTAAAAATTCGCGCGCTTTTTTGCGCGAAAAAAAGACGAATTTTCGCGGTTTCCTGGGGATTTTTTGAGAGAAATTGACAGGTGGAGGGAAGGGGGGGGGGGTAGATGGTGGATCAATGGGACGTGGATTTTCTGCGGACAGGTACGGGGCTTTGCGTTTGAAAAACGACAGAGGAAGAGTGGGGGGAAAGGGGGGAGGGGGGAGAACAGCTGCCATGGCAAATGGGCTTGTACATCTGCTGTGATGGGACGAAACGAAAATCCGATGGATTTCAAATGTTTTATCCTGGAAAAATAACTGAGAAAATTTTTCGAGAGTCTGCAAAAGAATTTCAATGAGATTTTTTAAAAAAATGGAAAATTTATTGAAAAAAAAAACATTTTTGGAGATTTTTTAAAGGGATCTCGGAATTAAAGCGAGATAGGGCGATTCTTCAAGAAACCTTTTTTGTAGCTCTCGAAATTCTTTACAAAAAAGGTTTCCTCAAAAATTTCTCTATCTCGCTTCAATTCCGAGTTCGCTTTACAAAACCGAATAATTTCTTTTTTATTAATTTTTTTTTTTTAGATTGTGTCAATAAATTAATTTCAAAAAAGCGCGCAATCACGCGCCACAATTGTGTAATAACATCACGATAATTTAATCATCCATAATCAAATTAAAAATATATATTCTCACGAGTAAATGCCATATGGAAACAAGGGCTACACTATATGACAAAGTATTTAGTATAATCCCTTTTTTTACTTCAATTGTATTAGACGCAACACAATTACATAGGTACTTAAGACCAATGCTTTAAATTGCACGTGATAACAGTGCGTATAAACTCTTAAGTATTTGGGATTGGTCAAGTAGCCGGGGTCATGGATCAGACACATACAAGCCATTGTCAACTACATCTGTTTTGATTGAGCCAATCGTCTCTGACACGCGCTATTGCACTCCAACGCCCTAACTCAATTAGGGGGAAACCTGTACTCTCTGCATTTACTGTCTTCTTAGAATTAATAAAAAATGATTTTTTTTTAAATTTTTTATTGTAGAGAATTTAAGGTAGTATCCTAGGTAATTCGAGTACAGTTGAACCCTTATTTTTTTGATGCCGCATCAAAGATGCTATTTTTTTACATTTTTCTGAATTTTTTCATAATTTTTGACCGTCCAGTTTATGAGATATGAATTATCAAAGTTACTGAAAATAGCAGTGGTGGGGATGAAACGCCCTAAATCGGACATAAATAACGAAATTACTAAAAAACCACAGGATTGACCCATTATTTGAAAACAATTGGCGAAGAGAACAGCATTTTAACTAAATAATAGAAGAAAAAAATATTCAATTCACCGTATAGTTATTGAGATATTTGAATTAGAAGGCAGTCGTAACTATTTGCCTCTCTCTCTGTCTCATGCGTGTGATAGGAAATTAATGTAAAAAAAATTCGAGAAAAAAAAATTATATTCACAAGCTGAAGATATGACTTTCGAATAGTTTAATCACTTTTTTCGGGTAAATTAAAGCACATTTTTCCCCGAATTATCAGTAATTAATTGGAAACAAGCCTGAAAATCCTCATTTTTCCCTGTTTTATTAACCGTACATCAGGAGACTACCTCAAAAATTTGGGAAAAATCATTTCGAGTGGAAATTGTCTATTATTGAAGCGTATTTCAGTTTTAAACGGAATTTTCCGCGATTTTCAAAAGGATCTCGAAAACCATTGGGTTTAGGAGAATTTATGAAGAGACCTTTTTTATGGAGAATTAAATTCTCTACAAAAAAGGTCTCTTGACAAATTCTCTTCAACCCAACGGTTTGCGAGATCCCTTTAAATAATGAAACGGAAGTGAGAAATTTGAAAAATACTACTGAATTTCACGTTTCGCGATATTTATTGATTTGCTTTGATGAAAATATCATCAAAGCAATATCATAGGAGATTAGTAATGTTAAAGAAAATTCGAGAAACAAAAAAAAATTATATTCACAAGCTAAAGATATGACTTTCGAATAGTTTAACCACTTTTTTCGGGTAAATTAAAGCACATTTTTTCCCGAATTATCAGCAATTAATTGGAAACAAACCTAAAAATCCTCGTTTTTTCCTGTTTTATCGACCCTACTAGTATGACTCCCTTAAGGACCTACAAAAATCCACCTTTCGCCTTTATTTCCCTCAAAATCCCCCGAAAAAACTCGCTCTCTCATAGCAAATTGCCTCTCCTCAACTCCATTATTTTCAGCAAAAGCAGTAAATTAATGAATTTAAAAGGAAAAAAACGTGCAGCTAATAAAATTACAGGTGAAAGCATTCATAACTGCATTTATCCCCAATTCTCGTCTCCTCTGAATCGATATTGCTAAAGCCACATGTTCCTCCCCCCCCCCTCCTCCTCCCGCCAAATGCACTTTACCCAATTCAATTACTTTGATATATATCTATATATATATAAAAATTCCGAAAAATTTCAAAAAGAGTCCGAAAAAATTGGAAAAATTTGAAAAAAATTTGAAAATAATCGAAAAATCTCCAATATTAAAATAAAACTGTTTTTTTTTGTTTCGTCACCTTAGAAACAAAGTGGCGCAAGTGCTATATATAGCACTTACGCCACTTTGCTTCTAGGCGCCAAATTCAAAATAATTGAATTACACGTGTGACACGATTCTATGGCCTTTGACACGTGAATTTGAATATATAACAGGTTTACTCATTGTCAAATTTAAAATTAAAAAAAAAAGGAAATGGGTCTTCTGAAGTGACGTCTTGAAGCCTCTTTTAAATTCTCTCATCTTTTATATTTTCATTAAATTGACTGAAATACCCATCGTTTAACCTTAACTTCCGGCCTTTTATTTATTCAGTGGAGTAAATCGTGCTTTCGTTTTTATACTGACGGGCACACGATACACACACAGTTGAGCTTTATAGCTTTTTTTTTGCTCTTTTTCTTTTTTCGATTTAGGGGCACTCGCTTCTATTTCCTATTTGTGTGTTTTTCTTTCGAGTTAATGTTTCTCGTTTATTTTGAGAAAAATTCCTTTTTTCTTTTTTTTTTGAGGCAATTTAATTCTTGGGAAATTATGTAATGTGGTTCAATTTATAGCAGCACTTTCTGGAGCGATTAAAAAGTAATAAAATAAATTGAAATTTGAAAAAATATGAAATTTCGGGAAAAATTCGAAAAGATTTCGAAATTTTTTTTTTAGAATTAAAATTAAATTTTGGGAAAATCTGAAAATATTTCAAATTTTTTTGGCGAAATACAATTAAATTTGTGAAAAAATCGAGAAAGATTCCAAAACGAGAAAAAAGTGATTTTTTTGCGATTTTCCCTCAAAAAAAGTCGAATTTTCAAAAAAAAATCGAAAAAAAAAAATTTACACATGTTTTCCACCTGAAATTTCCTCAGCTTTTCATTGGAATCATCAGAAAATTCCTATCTCGAATCATTTCATCAAAATACCCATTTTACCCCACCTTCCCCTAAAATTTGGAGATTTATCCCTAAATTCAATTAAAAAAATGACAAAAAAAAATCATTTCTAAATGTCGAAATTCTCTCAGAAAATTTATTAACGTACTTGTGTTACGTTACGTGCTTGAGGGGTCATATGTGGATAGAAAGCAAAAAAAAAAAAAATTACGGGGTTCATATCGAGTGCGAGGAGGGTTCCCACGACACTCTCTGTTCTCCTCTCTATCTCTCTCTCTCTCTCTCCCTTGTACTATGGGAAAATAAATTCAGAGGGGGTTGAAAATATTTCAGTTGACGCTTCGCGTTTATGGTCAGACAAATGGAATTGTAACCAGTTGGCTATCCGATTATTTACAAGACTCAATTCACTCCAATAAAATTATTTATCATTTATTTATGCGTTAAAAAAAATTTAATAAATAATTTTTTTTTTAAATCGTTTTTTCTTCACGTTTAAATTGACGAATGAAGAGGGGAAAATTATTTTTAAGAGGCACTCGGAAATGAGTGGGTTTAGAGGAAAATGTCAAGATACCTTTTTTGTAGAGAATTTCAAGGACTAAAAAAAAGGTATTCACGAAAATTGCTCTATCTCGCTTAGTTTCCGAGATTCTCTTCAAAAAAGAATGACAAAACAATAGAATGAAAAAAAAAGAAAAAAAATTTCAAAAAATCACAAAAAAATGAAAAAAATGAAGAAAAAAATTGTTTTTCAAAAATATATGTAAAGAACCCCCCCCCCCCCTCCGTCCCCCATCCCCCTCCACCCCCTCCCCTTTCGTTAAAACTAGCACCATGTGCCAAACACAGCAGTAATTAATAAATAAATATTATTTATTAAAAAATGAAGATTGAAAAATACTGAAAAATTCCTTTGTAAATATCTTGAAAATGAGTGGGTTTAAGAGCAAATGTCAAGAGATCTTTTTTATAGAGAATTAAATGATCTTCAAAAAAGGTTTCTTTTATAAATTCTCGAAAATCCAAAGGTTTTCAAGATATTCAATAAATAATATGAGTTTGATTTTTGAACTAATTTTAAATAAAATGAATTTATTTTTCATTATAAATCATTGAAATATAAAAATCCAAAAAAATCCTTGAAAAATATTTTTTTATTTATTTTTACAATAATGTAATTAACATAATCATGTTTATTAATAAAAATGTCTTGATAAATTCAAAACACTGATATCATTTAATCTTTTGAACTTTGTGGAAAAAAAAAATAATATTTTTATGTGAATTTTGATCAAAAATTAAGAATTTTAATCGTGTGTTCAATCAATTGAACATAATTGATATCGATAAATCGTTTATTGATTCAATCAAGAAGTAAAAATCATGAATAAATTTGAAAAAAAAGCTTCTGGAGTTACCAAAAATTATTTTGCAATTAATAAAAATTATTTATTAAATTTTTTTGCATTTAATGAAAATTGTTCATTAAATTATTCTGCAATTAGGGGAGAGTGGGGTAAAATAGACATTCAAATTGAACGGTTTAAGATAGAAATTTCCTAATGATTCCATTGAAAAGCTGAGGAAATTTCAGGTGAAAAAAAACTTTGTCAAAATTTTTTTTTATCTATTTCTCGAGAAATTTACTTTTCTGACCAAGTTTTGAAGGAGTTTCCCTTTCGAAAATCGAAAAAATTCACTTTTTCGATGTTATCTCTGGTTCTGTTGGTCCTAGCGACCTGGGGTTCATCTCAAATGAAAGATGAGCTCATTTCTCATCGATTTATATGGTTCAAATTTTTTTAAGTCAATTTTTCAAAAACTCATAGGCCATTTCCTGAAAATCAGTTTTTGCCCTATGAGTACTTGAAAAATTGATAATTTTTTTTTTGAACCACATAAATCTATGGGAAATGAGCTCACCTTTCATTTAAGATCAACCCCAGATCGCTACGACCAATAGAACCAGAGATATTCTCGAAAACCTGAAAATTTTCAAAAACAGAAGGTTTTCACCTTCAAATCTTGAGCAAAAAATGACATTTTTGAAAAATTCAGAAAAATAACTTCTGACATATGATTTTCATGGCAAATTTCCTCAGCTTTTCAATGGAATCATCAGAAAAAACCTATCTCCAATATTTCTCTCAATTTTTTGTAATTTGTGTCCATTTTACCCCACCTTCCCCTAAGCAATTAATCAAAATATTTTGCAATTAATGAAAATTATTAATTAAATTATTTTTAAATTAATAAAATTATTTTTAGAAAAATCTATAAATTTCCTTTCTCAACGAATAATTGATCATCGAACAATCGAATTGCATAAGCCATGAAAAAAAAGAAAAATTCAAGCAACTAATGAGAATAATTGAGCATTAATCCCCTTTAATTATTCCTCTTTTTTTTCACCGGTATTACAGATAATCTCATAATTAAATAAGCTTAATGATGCTTCTGTCTCAGTAAATAAGGAAAAGAAAAATAATTTGACAAGGTGAATTAATACAATTGAAATATCATTGAATCAGTAATTTATTCAGAAAATTATTTTCTTGATCTTTAATTTTTTCATATAAAAGGGCAAATTAATTGTCGTTTACATCAGATTCTGAATTATTAAAATCAAAGCAACAATGAAATTTGCAGTATTAATTTGTTCGGTTCTCCTGATTGCAGTAAGTAATATACGATAAAGAAAAATACAATCGGATTGAATTAAGCAATTAATTAATCAATTGAAATTAGTGATAAAATTGGAAAATGTAAAACTTATCAGTTTTTTAAAGGATATCTCGGAAACTAAGCGAGATACGAGATTTTTTAAAGAGACCTTTTTTGAAGAGCTCGTTTTGTTCTAAAAAAAAGGTTTCTTCAAAAATTACCGTATCTCGCTTAGTTTCCGAGATATTCTTAAAAAACTGAAAAATTTTAATTTTTTGTGGAATTGGAATTTTTTATTTTTTAATGAAAAATTTGAAATTTATTGTAATTAATTTTTTCTTTTTTTAATCTTTGAATTTTTTAGGGGGCACAGGCTCATCCCACTGGAAAGGAGCATCATGAGCATCATCATCACAGCTCATGGACCGAGAAAATCGAACGTATTGAAGTTAAAATTCAAAATGAGATTCAAGAAGGTCTCAGTGAGATAATTGGAATTACTAAGGCTATTGTAAAGAAAGGTGAAAAATTCGAAAATAACTTGAAGCGTATTGTCAGTGACTATGAAGCAAACATTGCCAAGGAGACCAACGCCTTATTGCAAGAGGTAAAATGAGAATGCTTAAGGGGTAACACCACTGTAGAATCTTCAAAAAATCGATTTTTTTTTTCTCGCTTTAAAAATTACTTTGGACCTTCCAGAATACGGGCAAGAAAAGTTATCACCTGAAACCCATTATTTCACATAAAATTTTGAATTTTTCCCAAGGCATTTCTTCATATTCGTAGCCTAAGTCAAAACTTCAATCGTGTTTTTCTCGAAACATGATTTTTCAAATTGGCACGCAGCATAACTCCAATAATTTTCATTATTTTCATTTGAATTTCCCACAGCATCTTGAAAACAATATTTCGAACAGGAATACGTAGGGGATTTTCAAAAAATTGATTTGCACATTTTTTATTGATAAAAAATTGCCGGTTTTTTGGCCGAAATTTGAATTTTTTCATTCAAATGGTCACCAATCACACAAAAAACAATATTTTTGGGATGCCCTACGTATTTCTGTAGCTATGTGTATCTAGACTGAGTCAATTTTTTTTTTTCAATTGAAATTTGCATCAGTTACACTGCGTGATGCAGAGTGTTTTAAATTCGAGGGGCCTCGCAAGAATGGCTCTTGTGTCGTCATTTTTCGATATTTTTTGATGAATTTTTTTTTCTGAAGACTCAAATATATGCTCAGTCACTCCCTTAAATATCATTATTTTATTGCCACTTTTTCTATAGAAAAAAAAATAGCCAAAAAACGCTTTTTTTAAGACTCTTACAATGGTGTTACCCCTTAAGGTAGTATTTTTAGGGTTTTTCCCCAATTAATTACTGATAATTCGCGGAAAAATGTGCTTTAATTTACCCGAAAAAAGTGATTAAACTATTCGTAAGTCATATCTTCAGCCTTGTGAATATAATTTTTTTTTCTCTTTTTTTTTTTTAACGTTACTAATCTCCTATGAATATCGCAAAACATGAAATTCAGTAGTATTTTTTAAATTTCTCATTTTTGTTTCATTATTCAAAGGGATCACGCAAACCGTTGGGTTTAGGAGAATTCGTCAAGAAACCTTTTTTGTAAAGAATTTAATTTTTCATAAAAAAGGTCTCTTCATAAATTCTTCTAAACCCAATGGTTTTCGAGATCCTTTTGAAAATCGCGGAAAATTCCGTTTGAAACTGAAATACGCTTCAATAATAGACATTTTCCACTCGAAATGACTTTCCTCAAATTTTTGAGGTAGTCTCCTGAAGTACGGTTAATAAAACAGGGAAAAATGAGGATTTTCAGGCTTGTTTCCAATTAATCCCTAATAATTCGGGGAAAATGCGCTTCAATTTACCCGAAAAAAGTGATTAAACTATTCGAAAGTCATATCTTCAGCTTGTGAATATAATTTTTTTTGTTTCTCGAATTTTTTTCAACATTACTAATCTCCTATCACATACATAAGATAGAGAGAGAGGCAAATAGTTACGACCACCTTCTAATTAAAATTTCTCAATAACTATACGGTTAATTGAATATTTTTTTCTTCTATTATTCAGTTAAAATGCTGTTCTCTTCGCCAACTGTTTTTAACTAATGGGTCAATACTGTGGTTTTTTAGTAATTTCGTTATTTCTGTCCAATTAAGGGCGTTTCATCTCCACCACTGCTATTTTCAGTAACTTTGATAATTCATATCTCATAAACTGCACGTTAAAAAATTCTGAAAAAATTCAGAAAAATGTAAAAAAATATCAAAATATCTCGAATTACCTAGGATACTATCTTAAAACCCCAAAATCTATGAAACCTCCAAAACTAATGAATTCTTCAATTCAAATCCTTCTAGACTAAAGAAAGAATCCAAAAGTCCGTTGAGCACGCTGGAAAAATCGACGTACAAGAATGCGTTGAATTGAGCAGTGGCTTAGATGCACTTGCCGAAAAAGCAATCAAAAGCATGGATTCCTGCGCCAACAAAAGATTGGAAAAAGGAGAAAGATACCTAAAAACTCTTCTTGATGACTCTGAAAAGCTCATTAGCAATCTCACAAGCCTCCAGGAAGAGGCAAAACACTGTGCTGAAGAGGCAGAGGACATGAAATCCGAAGACGACATGAAATCAGCCGGAAAGTCTATCGTTTGCGCCGATATTGTAAGTATTTTAAAGTTAAATCCCCAATATCTCCAAAACTATCGAAGATAGCGAAAAAACTCAAGAAACCTTTTTTGTAGAGAATTGAATTCTCTAAAAAAAAGGTCTCCTGCTAAATTTTCCTAACTCCACCGATTTGGCTTTGCCGATTCCATTTTCAAAAAAAAAATCTAAATGTTTAATTTTTTTGTGAAAAAAACGAAATTAACGTAATTTAATTTTTTTTATTCAAAGGTTGGAGCCAAAGTACTTTTTGCATTAGCTCAAGAAGTACCATTAGTGTCTGCTGATCTTGCTAAACTTCAGAATTACGGCAAGACATTATCTCTAAGTCTTGAACAATGCAGCAACAATCATGGATACATTCAATTCGAACAAGAAAGTATGCAATGTTTGAACAGAGTAAATAGATGCATTCATATTGCAATAGAAAGAAGTGAACATGAATTACTACATGAGTACATTCGTAATGGTGATGGTCATCTGAAGAAATCACATTCTGGTAATATGAAGAAGTCACAACCCGAAAGAGAAGCACCAGCTGACGTTAAAGCCTAGAGAATTCCTTTTTTTGTATTTATTTGTGTTTGAAAAAAAAATTACTGTAATGATCCCAGTTTCTGACACAGTAGTCCCAGTAACTGACCACTTTTTGCTAATTTCGCGGTTTTATTCAAACATTTAAAGTATATTTTGTTTAAAATTTAATTGTTGACCTCGTTTAGCACAACAAATATTTATTAAAATAATTGAATTAAATTAAATTAAATTAATAATTAAATTAAATTAAATTAGTTAAGTAAATTTTAGTTATTCTTGATGTTTTACGGTCAAAATTGGCTCTAAAGTGTCAGAAATTCGCTCAAAAGTGTCGAAAACTGGAGGAATTGTGGTATTTTTTATTCTAATTGATCATGTAATAAATAGTATTTACGTAATAAAATAGAAAAATCGTTTATAAATTATTAAACCTTGAATTTGTTGAATCGTATCTTTGTAATTGCGACTATTCCCAGGTGAATCAACACCATGCGCTTATATTAGTCAGCAATAAATGAGTAATTTCGATTTTTTTTTATTGCAATTTTTTTCCTTTTTTTTCGATTTTAATTGAAATAATTATATGCAATTTTTCTAACTGTGTTTTAATGAGCGAAAAAAAAGGGGGGGGGGAAGGGGGCAGAATAGGCATTTTGATGCAATTGGAAGAACTAAAGAAATTGTGATAAATAGAGATTTATTCGGCTTTCTTCTTTCCACTTTTCTTTTTTTTTTTTTTACTGAAGTCATTTAAATCAGAAGAAAATGGAGTTAAATCGGTGAAAATGGGGTGAAGGCTTTTTTCCTCGGGGAAAAACCGGAAGTCAGCGACGAGATGGAGCGATTCAATCGGAAATAAATCGAAGCATTCGTTTAAGTCAATTTTTTTTTCCCGGCTTGATTCGAGGGTGAATGGGAGAAAATTGATTTTCAGGAGAATAACGCTGTTGCAGTGAGTGAATGGACGCAAATGAGCTTCTGCAGTTTTTTTTCTAGAGTATTCAGGTCAAATGTAAAGTGATAAAATTTCGATTTACCACTTTAACTTGAATTTTTTGCAGTTTTTTAATTTGCACTCGTAAAATAATGGAGATAGAAAAAATTTACTGGAGACCTTTTTTGTGGGAAATTCAATTTTCTACAAAAAAGGTCTCTACGAAAATTACACTATCTTGTTTAGTTTCCGAGATATCGCAATTAAAGTGACTAAATTTCGATTAAAAAAATTTTAACGTTAATTTTTTAATTTTTTTTTACATCACAAAATGTTTTTTATTCAAGTACCTCGGAAACTAAACGAGATAGCAAAATTTTTGTTGGTACCTTTTTTATAGAAAATTAAATTTCCTACAAAAAAGGTCTCTGCCACAATTTTCCTATCTCCATTATTTAACGAATGCACATTAAAAAATTGCAAAAATTTGAAGTTAAAGTGGTAAATCGAAATTTAGTCACTTTAATTGCGGTATCTCGGAAAATAAACGAGATAGCGAAATTTTCGTAGAGAGCTTTTTTGTAGGAAATTCAATTTCCCACAAAAAACGTTTCCACAAAATTTTCTCTATCTCCATTTTTTACGTCATGCGAATTAAAAAATGGGATTTTTTTCGTCATGTCCTATTTTATTAATTAAAAAAAAGAAAATTATTTTTATGAATTAATAATTACGGGACAGCGCGTACGCTTGTCCCGACTATCAAAAATTATGCGCACGATATACCCACAATGGAGTATTCGCAAGGTCCAGCCACGTGCCTTTTATTATAAATAAATATAATGTGCAATGGCACGGGCCTCGCCCAGAAGGAACCGCCTTCATGATCACGGTTATCCTTCACGCCAAGTAAGTTATGAATTTTTTCTCCTATCAAATGATGTTTTATGAATTTTTTCACCATTCAATGCATACGAGAATCTATTTGTTAATTAACGATCTCTAGCGGTGATTTTATTAATTTGTCGTTTAGAATCTGAGGGAACTGTCATTTGTTTTAAAATTTGAAGAAAAAAAATTGTGGAAAAGAATTTCTAAAAAAAATGAGGAATTACGAGGTTAAATGAAAATTTGGAGTTAAATTTCGAAAAAATTTCGAAAAAAAAGGGAAATTTTTTTAGAAAATGTTTTGGGAATATTTTGAAAATAATTTCGAAAATTCTGAGAAATTTTGAATGGTGAGATGTAAATGATTTTTTGAAAAAAATATGCAGGTTTTGTATGAAGGAAGATTGTCGGAATTAAATTTACGAAAATTTCGAGGAAAAAAATCGAAATGATAGGAAAAATGTTTTTTCGATATTTCGAAAATAATTTCGAAAATTATGAGAAGTCTCATATATTGGAATATGAATGATTTTTTAATAAACATGGAGAAAGAGGCAGATTTTCGGAGTTGAATTTGAGGAAATTTCAAGGAAAAAAATCGAAATTTAGAAAAAAACGAAATCTTTAAATATTTCGAAAATTCTGAAAAATTGCAAATACTGAAATATAACTGAATTTTGAATAAAAATGTGGGAAAAAAGGTTCACAGAGTTAAATTTTAAAAAATTTTGAGAAAAAAATCGAAATTTAGGAAAAAACAAAATTTTTTAAAATTTCGAAAATTCTTAAAAATAGCGAATTGTGAAATATAATTGTTTCTAAATAAAAATGTGTGAAAAAAAGGTTCGCAGAGCTAAATTTGAAGAAAATTTCGAAAAAAAATCGAAATTTAGACGAAAAATAATTTTTTTAAATTTCGAAAATTCTGAAAAATAGGAAATAGTGAAATATTACTGATTTTTTATTGAAAATGTGGACAAAAAAATGTTTTCAGAGTTAAATTTGAGAAAATTTTGAGAAAAAATGGAAATTTCGAAAAAAAGAATAATTTTAAACATTTCGAAAATTCTGAAAAATGTAAAATGATCAAATATAACTGATTTTCGTTTTTTTCTATTTTTTTGGGAGATAAATAGATGAAATATGTTTCTTTGAATGTAAATTATCTGTTTTTTTTTTTGCGTAAATTCATTTGAGTCAAATGTCTTTTTTCATTACAATGAAAAATTGAATTTGTTTACCTCGTTAATCCACAATTCCTACACTCGTTAGATATTCGTCACGCTTTTACGAGCCCCTCGTTGCATCATTCACATCTACAACGTCATTGTTTCGTAATGCCGAATCATGAAAGGAATTACGAGGAAAAATTGCAGAAACAATTTATTCAGAATGTATATAAACAAAAAAGTTAATTACCTCTGGAGTCCAGTTTTTCTTGAATATCTCAGAAACTAAAGGAGATAGAGAATTTTTCAAAGGAACCATTTTTAAAGAAATAAACTCGAGCTTCAAAAAAGGTATTCATAGAAAATGCTCTATCTCGTTTAGATTCCGAGATCCTAAGCCATAAAGATGAATGGAAAAAGTCGAAAAAATATTTAATTATAAAAAAAAAGATAAAAAAGGATATTTTTATGGGAAATAGAATTTTTTTGATGATTTCATTGAAAAGCTCAGAAAATTTCAGCTGGAAAGCATGTGTCACAATTTTTTTTCCAATTTTTATAAAAATTTCGAAAAATTTGAGATTTAAAAAAGAAATTTTTAAAAATATTTTTTAAATATTTTTCAAAAATTGAAGAAAAAAAAATTTTGAAATTCGTTTCTATGGCAAATTTTCTCAGTTTTCCATTGAAATTATGAAAAAAAGTCTATCTCCAATATTTTCAGTGATTTCCATCACCTGCAGCATCCCATCGAATTCCCCGAAATTCCGCGAAATTCAAATTTTCAGACAGAAAAACCTCTCAATTGTATATTTTCACTTGTCTCCAAAGAGAATCGATTGTTTAAAGTTCTCGAGAGAAGCCGAGACACGAGTAAACAAAGTAACAATCGATTGAACCCCCTCATTGTTTCATAAACCCCTTTTCTCCCCTCGAATTTAATCTAAAATTCAGTCAATGAACTAAAAATAAACCGCGAATCCTTAAAAACTCGCTGGTAACCAAATACGAATTATTGACGGAAGTTTAAAGGGACTCGAAAGAGAAAGAGAAAGAGAGAGAGAAAGAGAGAGAGAGAGTTTAAGGTGTGCCGGATATGGATCGATCAGTGGCAACTCGAGCCAAACTAGTTGAGATTGAATTTCTGAAAGGACTCCTCCCCCTCCCTCCTCCCACCCACCGGAAATGGGCATCTGTCACACTGCAATTTTCGAAGACATTTCTCCAATTAAATCCAAAAATAAAAAAAGGACTATGAAATTTGTCTGAAAAATCAATTTTATTTGATCATCACTTTTTCTTAAAAGGCACTCGGAATCTAAGCGAGATAGAGCAATTTTCAAGGAAACCTTTTTTGTAGAGAATTTCAAGAGCTACAAAAAAGGTAATGACAAAAATTGCTCTATCTCGCTTAGATTCCGAGTGCTTGTAAAGGAAAGCTAATGATGAAATGAACGGGATTTATCTTAAGGTAGTATACTAGAGTAGAGTCGATAAAACAGGGAAAAATGAGGATTTTTAGGTTTGTTTCCAATTAATTGCTGATAATTCGGGGAAAATTACATTACTAATCTTCTATGATATTGCTTTGATGATATTTTCATCAAAGCAAATAAATGAATATCGCGAAACGTGAAATTCAGTAGTATTTTTTAAATTTCTCACTTTCGTTTCATTATTTAAAAGCATCTCGCAAACCGTTGGGTTTAAGAGAATTTGTCAAGAGACCTTTTTTGTAGAGAATTCAATTTTTCATAAAAAAGGTCTCCTCATAAATTCTCCTAAACCCAATGGTTTTCGAGATCCTTTTGAAAATCGCGGAAAATTCCGTTTAAAACTGAGATACGCTTCAATAATAGAAAATTTCCACTCGAAATGATTTTTCTCAAATTTTTGAGGTAGTCTCCTGGAGTACGTTCATATCTCATAAACTGTACGGTCAAAAATTATGAAAAAATTCAGAAAAATATAAAAAAATATCATCTTTGATATCCCATCAAAAAAATAAGGATCCACCCCTAAAAAAAGCAATACATCTTCCCACGAAAATAATTTCTTTCAATGAAATTCGCGAGAATGTGGGTGTTTGATGGTTCGGCGTGGAGTAATCGATACCGCGTCAAATACACAGCCAACCACGTGGGCCACGTGACGTCACATTGACGAATAAACCAGCGGATAGTTAGGATCAAGGTCAGTTCTGCCGCAGAATAAAATCGCAGTAATAATCGCCCTTCCCTCTCATTCACTTACACATTTTCTAAGATCAAAAAATCACTAAATAATTGCAAAAACAATTTCAAATCTAATTTAACGATCAATTCAAAGAATTAAAAAAAAAAAAAAAAATTGTAACTTTGATTACTGTAAATTTGTGTCGCTCCAGGTTTTACACGGTAGTGTAAGCAGGAAACACGTCACGCTGTCTAAACGAGAATTTCGTTCCTGGCAGCGTGACGAGGTAGTTGGCCTCTCACTGTTAACATCTTAGAATAAATAATAATTTGAAAGGAAAACAAAAAAAAAACGTTGCGCCTTTTTTTTCCCTCCATTTCCCTTTAAATTCAAAATTTCCCAAAAAATTCTAAAAAACTTCCTCCCAATTTCGTTTGAGCACTCGAAAAATAAAGGAGATAGGAAAAATTTCATGGAGACCTTTTTTGTAGAAAATTTCAAGGCCTACAAAAAAGGTTTCCTCCATTTTTCCTCTATCTCAATTATTTCCAGAGATATTCAGCAAAAACGTGAAGAAAACCTAGAAAAATCAAAAATTCCCAATGAAATGTAATTAAAATCTTCTTTCCCATGTGTTTAACATTGTCACGATAATAAAAGTACACACAATGACATGTGTCAATGACAATGGTAAACGCCCAGTGAGGGGAAGTGATACCCCCACAAGGTGAAGAGGGGAGGGGGTAAAGTAATGTACCTGTCTTCGGAGCATGTTCGCCGGTTACAAACTGGAGGAATCGATATCGCAACTGAATAGGGTGAAAGAAGAGAGAGAGAAAATAGAGAAAAAGACAGATATAGTCAAAATAACTTCAGGTGGGGCACTTAAAAAGCACCCCAAACATGCGCCCTATCATTTACCAATAAAAAAAACCCTTAATGATGCAATTAACAATGTAATTAATCAGGTCATCCAATTATTTCGCGAAAAAAACGCGAAATCATGGGGAAAAAAACGCGAATTTCTCGCGAAATCAAATAATCAAAGGAAATAGCAATGATTAATCGTGAAAAATCTTACCTTCAAAAAAATTCACTGAGATAACACACACACACAGATGCACACAGATGTACGTCAATGACGACAGTAGTCAAGCAGGTACGTCAAGTATCCCCTCCTCAAATATATTATTATTATTATTATTATTATATTATTCAAAGTAAAATCATCACACAAACACAAGAAACTCGTTTTTCTTTTTTATTAAATTTTTTTATTTAAATTTTTTTCTCTTTCCCTCCTTTTTTATTCAACTTTTTTTTTATGTGTATGTGTATGTGTGTTTATGTGTGTGAATATATATGTTGTCACACGTTATTATTAATCCACCAAGGTTGACTCGCGGATGAAACTGGCTCACACACAAAAAAATTGTCTTTGAAGAAGGAAAAAAGGGGAAAAAAGGTGGGAAAAAAGAGGATTTTTAAATACTGAATGAGTCGACACACTCACACACACATGGAGCAAAAAAAAGCGTTAATTTCTCACATTATATAAATGTGTTTGTGTGTGTGTTTAGAAAAAATGAACGGTAAAACAATAAATTCTTTTGTAAAATACTTCACGTCATTCAGCAAGCTACTGGCTCAATACTGTTATCACGTTATATTTAATTACTTTTTTCTTTTTTTCCTTGTTATCACGTGTTAATTTTTTCTTGTATTTTAACGCTAAAATAAGCGCTAAATAAAGGCGCGCGACTGAATTTCAAAAAATTTGAATTTTCTCGAGATTTTAAATTTTTTAATAATTCATTAATTCATCAATTTTCAGGTAAAAATGACTTTTTTCGCTTTTTTTAGTTATTCTTTGAGAATTTCGATAAAATTGTGTGTGCTCTCTCCCACGTTTTCCCGTCCGCTCAACCCGGCCACTGATCACTGATTCAGCGCGATATGAGAGAGAGAAAGAGAGAGAGGGAGAGTGTGCGCGTGTGATGAAATAAATACAGTAAAAAAAAGAAGATTTTTTTTTTCTTCAATTTTCACTACAATTGTTATAAATTTTTTTTTTTTTTTTTTTTTTAAGGAAAGACCAGTGCCAGACTAATGAAAAAAAACAACACCTTCACTGCCCGCGATATCGGATTTAACTGGAGCGCATGCGCCACGAACCTAACACTCTTCGCGGCCGGTGCGCACACGCGTCAAATAAAATTTCAACCTTTTCTCTGAATAAAAAACTAAAAAAAACACTATCTCTCTCTCTCTATCTCTGTCTTTCTCTTTTTTCCTTACTTTACTCGGGCTTATCAGTTCTAAAACTACTGGCTATCGCGAATAAAATGAGATCACACACGGTATCAGAATGGTGGAGAAATAGTGGGAGACACGCGTTAACCGCAGTTGGGAGGGGTGGGTGGGAGGGGGGAGGAGGGGGAGGGGGATAGGCGTTTACCTTTGGTCTATTTTTTTTTATCTCGCAAATTTATCTGATTTTGAGATTTTCTTTACTTCTTGAGATTCTAGAAATTCAGCTTCGCTTGTTGCTCTCTGGGTTTTTTGCGGGTTCAAGAGGAGAGAGGAGGGGGGGGGGGGGGGGAGTGATAGTGTTTTATCTTTGGTCTATTTTTTTATCTTGAAATTTATCTGATTTTGAGATTTTTTTTCCTTTTTGAAATTTTGGAAACTCAGTTTTGTTTGTTGCTCTCCTATTTCTTAGGAGTTCAAGAGGAGAGGGGGAGGAAGGGGGAGGGAAGGGGGGGGGGGGGGAGGATAGGCATTTACCATTGGTCTTTTTTTTATCTTGAATTTATCTGAATTTTATTTTTTTCCTCGAAATTTCTAGAAATTTGGTTTTGCTTCTTGTTTTTTTGGGGGGTTGAGAGGAGAGGGGAGGAGGGGGGGGGGGGAGGAGGATAGGCATTTACTTTTGGTCCATTTTTTTTATCTTAAATTTATCTGAATTTGATTCTTTTTTTCTTGAAATTTCTAGAAATTTGGTTTTGCTTGTTGCTTTCCGATTTTCTGGGGGTTTGAGAGGAGGGGGGAGAGGGGGATGCGGGGGGGGGGGGGATAGGCATTTAACTTTGATCGATTTTTCTTATCTTGAATTTATCTGAATTTAATTTTTTTTTCTTGAAATTTCTAGAAATTTGGTTTTGCTTGTTGCTTTCCGGTTTTTTTGGAGTTTCAAGAGGAGAAAGGGAGGGGGTGGGAGGGGAAGGGGGTTTAGTAGGGGGAGGGTATCACTATTTTTGGAGAGCGACCTTCCATCATGTCCCGCAAGTTCACCGCGATTTCCTGGAAAAAAGAGGTTTTTTTTTTTGGTGAACTTTTTAGGCGGATGGAGATTTTTTTTTTTTTTTTTTGAATATTTGAATATATTTACCTCTTCTCGTTGGGATCGAAGACGATCGATTATTGCCTCATTGAAATTCGGGTCGTTTGCCGGATCCTCGAGGTCTGTCTCGTTGTCTTTTGGTGGTGTAGTAAATTCACTCAGGTACTCCTGTTTTATTGTTTCGAGAATTGAAGTTGAATGAGATGCTGGAGACTTGAGATCTATAGCTGTTAGGGAGTCAGTGCCAGCTGGAATTAGGAGGGCCTTGTCGTAATCACTGCAGGAACCTTTTCTGGAAAATTATTGATTTTTAAAAATTGGGGTTTCGGAATTTTGAGAATTTTTAGGGAATTATTGGGTTTGAAGCGCTTTTTTAAAAATGAAAATTCAATTATTTACAAAAAAAAAAGAGGTATTTTCCGATTTAAGATTTTCCTGAATTAAACCCCTTATTTTTTTGATGCTGCATCAAAGATGATATTTTTTTATATTTTTCTGAATTTTTTGATAATTTTTGACCGTCCAGTTTATGAGATATGAATTATCAAAGTTACTGAAAATAGCAGTGGTGGGGATGAAACGCCCTAAATCGGACAGAAATAACGAAATTACTAAAGAACCACAGGGTTGACCCATTATTTAAAAACAATTGGCGAAGAGAACAGCATTTTAACTAAATAATAGAAGAAAAAAATATTCAATTCACCGTATAGTTATTGAAAAATTTTAATTAGAAGGTAGTCGTAACTATTTGCCTCTCTCTCTATCTCATGCATGTGATAAGAGATTAATGTAAAAGAAATTCGAGAAAAAAAAATTATATTCACAAGGCTGAAGATATGACTTTCGAATAGTTTAATCACTTTTTTCGGGTAAATTAAAGCACATTTTTCCCCAAATTATCAGCAATCAATTGGTAACAAGCCTGAAAATCCTCATTTTTCCCTGTTTTATTAACCGTACTTCAGGAGACTACCTCAAAAATTTGAGAAAAATCATTTCGAGTGGAAATTGTCTATTATTGAAGCGTATTTCAGTTTTAAACGGAATTTTCCGCGATTTTCAAAAGGATCTCGAAAACCATTGGGTTTAGGAGAATTTATGAAGAGACCTTTTTTATGGAGAATTGAATTCCCTACAAAAAAGGTCTCTTCACAATTTCCTCTAAACCCATTATTTCCAAAGATACTCATAACTTTACTCCAAAAATTAGGTACATACACTGCATGATTGTTGAATCCATAAAAAGATAGAAGATCCTTCATTTTCCGTACGAGTGCACTGTCCTTTGACGAGTAATACTGAAGATCACCTCCCAAGTGGCAAGCAACAGCTCTCAAAGTCTTTCCAATAATTTGCCTTTTCCCCAGATCATAATCCTTGAATTCATCGTATTTACCACCAATGATGCACAGTTTCATTGGAAAAACATCGATCTGCTTCTCCGTACATTTACGGAAATCATTAATTCTTCGTTTTTTCATTTCCTCGATGACTTCATCCGTGTAACTCATTTTCATAGCACTTCTAGCAGCTGCCAAACTCTCCTCCAGTGTAGACCAGAGAACATCTGGTGTTGTGAGGTCAAGAAATACCATCAGGGTCGTGTGATAGGGGGAGTGTGTTAGTGATGCACCAGTCATTGCAGCTGAGATTAGGGAGGATGCTAAGTGGCCAACTTCCCAAACGTGCACTATGTCCTTCACCTAATTCCACATTTTTTTTTCCATTTATTTTGATAAACTTTTTAATTTTTAATCTCATTTTCTTGAAATAACTCGAGAACCTGATCAGGTACGAAGTTGCGGATGGTTCCATTGGAAAGCCAGGAAAATTTCCTCTGGAAAATATACCCGGACGACCCATTTTCCTCTCCTCACTCTTTAGATACAGAAAAAAAACGATTTCAGCCCGTTTTGCCCCTGAAAATGCATTTTTCTCTGTAATTTTGGGAGAAATTGAGGAAAATGAAGTTGATTATAGTGAAAATCAGCTCAAATTTCCCCAGCTTTCCGATGGAATCATCCAAATCGCTCTATCTTCTAATGATCCCGAGATATTCGGAGAAATTACGAGATTAATCTCATTTTCTTGAAATATCTCGAGAACCTGATAAGGTACGAAGTTGCGAATGATTCCATTGGGAAGCCAGGAAAATTTCCTCTGGAAAATATACCCGGACGACCCATTTTCCTCTTATCACTCTTTAAATGCAGAAAAAAAACGACTTCGGCCCGTTTTGCCCCCAAAAATGCATTTTTCTCTGTAACTTTGGGAGAAATTGAGGAAAATGAAGTTGATTAGAGTGTTTTCCAACGCAAATTTCCCCAGCTTTTCGATGGAATCATCCAAATCACTCTATCTTCCAATGATCTCGAGATATTTGGAGAAATAACAAGATAAATCCGATTTTTTCGAATAATTCCCTTGAATTTCGCGACTTACCAAACTTTTTCCTGCTTTTCTGCCAAAAGCGTAATCCATAGCGATAGTAGGCTTCGGTGTCTCATCTTTCTCCAAAAATCTATAAACCATCGTCGTTTTTCCCTTTAAATAAGGAAAAAATCAATGAAAAATTAATTTTTTTCAGCTTTTTCGAAACTTACAACTCCTTTACTTCCAATAATTATAATTGATCGTTCTCTCGTCTCGTTGGGATCATTTTTTCTCCTTTGCTCCTCGTCTATAGAATTCTTGACAGCAGTCTCCCTCATAGTTTCCCTTAAAATTAATTAATTACTAATAATTAAGCGAAATCATTAAACAAAAAAATCGAGTTAAACTCTCACTTTTTTTACGTTTGTTTAAGGATCTCGGAAACTAAGCGAGATAGCGTAATTTTTGAGGAGACCTTTTTTGTAGCCCTCGATCTTCTCTACAAAAAAGGTTTCTTCGAAAATTACCCTATCTCTCTTAATCTCCGAGATATCTGCAAAATTAACATAAAAAATCAGTTCATCTCGTTTTTTACTTCACAAATTAAAACAAAATAATAATAAAAATTCAATTGTTAATCAATGCCACTTACACATTGTCACTTTTCATTGTTAAATTGCTTCATTAATTAATGTCAACGCCACACGATAGAAAATTATTAAAGGTTATATACATTTGTATACATTACTTGTTGTCATGGCAACGAATTTTCCTGAATTTTACTCAGTTTGTTAAATTCAAGAAGAAATTCATTAAACTTTGAATTTCAAATTTTCGCGTGAATATTCATATTTTGCTGTCAATTAAGAGAAACACTAACACTTTAATTAAAAAATTCTGAAGTAGTAACATAATTAAATAGAAATTTTAATTAAAAAAAAAAATAATAATTGAAGAGAGAAAAAAAAAATTCTTCTTGAAGAAATTCAAAAAGAAAAAAAAATTAATTAAATTCAATTACTTCATTTTAATATTATTATAATATTTAATATTTATAATATAATTATGATATACATCGAATATCTACATGCTCCAATAAATTAATGTTCATTCATTAATAAACTGCTTTTTTTTCCTTTTTTTTTTTCATCCTCACAATTTAAATATTGACAATGGCCAAAAGTGAAATTTAATGAAAAAAAAAATAATAATAATTATAATACGTAAATTGCATACCTCAGTAATTTTTTTTTCACTTCAGAAGCTCAATGAAAAATAATAAAAGTGAAGTTTAAAATAATTAATGCTAATTATTTCTCATCATTGCAACATTATTTACAAATATCAGACTAGAACATTGGAATGCAATGTTATTTTTCATTTTTTTTTTCCTTTCATTATCATTAATTAATTCAATTAATTCATTTCACTATCTAGTTAGCTATTACGTGAACTGATTCATTATCATTTTCTTCCTATTTACATGGTGATTCTTTTATTTTTACATTTTTTATTTGAATAAAATGAGATTAATTTTCTTCTTTTTCTACTGAATTTTTAAATAAATTTGAATTTCAGTTTTTTTTTCCTTTTTTTTTTGGCAAGATTAATTGATCTCATATTATTAATTCTAATTATCTGCATTTGCACGTTTTGAATTACACGAAATTGGCCAATTAACAATGGCAGTGTGTTTTCTCATCTAAAATATAATTAAATTAATTATTAATAATTTGGGGAAAATGGGGTAAAATTGATACACGTGTTAGTTTTGGTATTTTATACTATGAAAATTACTCGAAATCGATGGAAATATTGGACATAGGTTTTTTCTGATGATTTCATTGAAAAGCTGAGGAAATTCGCCGTGGAAATCATATGTCAGAAGTTATTTTTTTGAATTTTTGCAAAAATTCCATTTTTTTTTCAAGATTTGAAGGCAAAAACTAGGAATGTGCGAATATTACGATTCGATTCGAATTTCGAATCGAATAATTCGAAAATTCGAAATTATTCGAATTATTCAAAAAAATTCGAATTATTCGAAAATTCGAATTATTCGAAAAATTCGAATTATTCGAAAAAATTTAGAATTATTCGAAAAAATTCGAATTATTCGAAAATTCGAATTATTCGAAAAAATTCGAATTATTTGAAAAAATTCGAATTATTCGAAAAAATTCGAATTATTCCACAAAATTCGAATTATTCGAATAATTCGAAAATTCTAATTATTCGATTCAAATTTCGAATCGAATATTAATATTCGATTCGGTACGAATAATTCGTGGATTCGAATTATTCGCGCACCCCTAGTAAAAACCTTCTGTTTTTGAAAAATTTCAGGTTTTCGAGAATATCTCTGGTTCTATTGGTCGTAGCAACCTGGGGTTGATCTTAAATGAAAGGTGAGCTCATTTCCCATCAATATATGTGGTTTAAAAAAAAATTATCAATTTTTCAAGTATTTATAGAGCAAAAACTGATTTTCAGAAAATGACCTATAAGTATTTGAAAAATTGATTTAAAAAAATTTGAACCACATAAATCGATGAGAAATGAGCTCACCTTTCATTTGAGATCAACCCCAGGTCACTACGACCAACAGAACCGGAAATATCGCCGAAAAAGTGAATTTTTTCGATTTTCGAAAGGAAAACCCCTTCAAAACTCGCCCAAAAAAGTAAAATTTTCAAAAAATTGAATAAAATCAATTTTTCCACATGTTTTATACCTAAAATTTTCTCAGCTTTCCAATGAAATCATCAGAAAATCTCTATATCAAACCATTAAATTGGAATATCCATTTTACCCCACCTTCCCCTAAGTTATAAGCTAGTTCAGCATATTCCCAACAATTTCCCCTTTTTTTTTTGGACTTATGGCACTAGGCCAGTATCAAAAGAATTGGTCCTTTATCCACGACATAAAAAATTCAAATGAATTTCAATGAATAATTAAAATCACGAAAGCACAATGAAATTAAATCAGTCGATTAATAAAATAATTAACATTAGTCATCTCTTCCGATGATGTCTCATAGCTTCAAGCAGACAATAAACAACTCGCTCTGCATGTTATCTAGTCCATATATCTGTCATCCAATCGTCATTTAGCTCATCAGCCGGTAGGATTTTTAAATTTCTCAATGCCTGAAGATAAAATGTTAATTCTGATGTAACAACACCGTGCTGTGGTCCACCATTGTTAACGATATTCATTTTAATCAATTGTTCCCTGAGTTTTTCTTTGAATGATACATTAACTGTCCTGTAGAGTGCTTGAACTTCAACTGGTGGAAGAATTCCAGAGACTGCCTCGTGAAGTTTAATTAAATGCCTGAAATCAAAAATAAAGTCTTAATATCATAATAATTTAAAAAAAAATGTCTTAAAATCAATTTTTTTATTATTTTTTTAATTTAATGCATTTGAACTATGTTGTTTATTTCGCTAATTAAAATCAAAATATTTGCGAAAGTATCAGAATTAGAGAAATTTTTAGGGATTTTGTGAATTTAATTAGAATTCACGAATTATTCATATAGAATATTTAAATTTAATGTGAAAATCGAATTGAATTTTCTAATAATTCAAAGTTTTCGAATTATTTGATGAAATTTAGAATATATGTAAGAATTTATAAATAATTTCAAAATTTTGAATTATCAGAAAATTAAGAATTTATCCAAAAATTTTTTGTAAATTAATTGCAATGCATTTTCATTAATTAGAATTTTCCAAAATTTGAATTATTCAGGAATTCTAATTAATAAAAATGCATTGCAATTAATTTACACGAATCTAAAGATTTTTCAAGGCTAAAATTTCGATATTTAGTAACAAAAACTCAATAAAAAAAAGAAATTTTGAATCTAATTAATGAAAATCCATTGCAATCAATTTACACGAATCTAATGATTTTTCAAGGCTAAAATTTCGGTATTTAGTAACAAAAAGACAATAAAACAAGAAATTTTGAATTATTTAAAAAAATTTAGAATTATTTTGAATTTTCAGAAAAATTTTTAGAAATTCGATTTATCCAACGACTAATTTGAAAACTAAGAATGATTAAAGAATTCCTTAGAAAAACGTTCTATCCAAAATCCCCCCTATCCCCCCCCCCCCCCTTAATTCTCAAAATATCCATCAAAATCCAGAATCTCACCTCGAAATATTCCTAAACGACTGCGAAGGAACCGGTGGTCTTGCATTCCAGCTCGAAATCTGTCCCCCCACAAGATTATCCACAATAGTCAATATCTTCCCTTCTATTTCCCTGATATGAGATCGAATATCCCTCTCAACCGCATCCAGTAGCGCCACACCTCCACTGCCCCCCGAAGACCCAATGGCGCTTCTATTAGCGCTATGATTAGCCAATTCCTGAAAGTGGCCCTTAACAAACGGCATGAACCATAGCACGAGCTTCAGGCTCCTCCCCGCAAGTACCAGAATCGTGCTCGTAATTGTCTTCAATCCAGCCACATGCATGGCTCCAGCCCCCAGAACCAATTGACAACACCTCGAGTTGTAATGCCTCAACAATTCCGCTAATTGTCGTCCAACAGCTCCAGCAAGTGCTGTCAGTTCTGTCGCAGTTCTGCAGTACTCGTGGATCATCTGCGCGAGCATCAGTGCTGTTCCCACAACCGCATACTCTTCATCCCCAATTACAACAGAACTCCGCAAATCCTCATTCTCCTTTTTAATCAATTCACTCGGAAACTTCCGATTTTCATAAACAAACGTGACGAGCCTCTGACAGTCTCCAGTGACATCCGCTTGTTTCCATCTTTCATTTTCAAGCAATTGACTCAGTCGCGTCTTCCTCTCGTTGTGGAATCTCTGCACAAACTTACTCGCCTGCGCTTTAAACGCAGATCTAAGCGCAGTGCACTGTTTTCCGCAGATTTTCTCGCAGATTTCGGTGAAATCCTCGACCATACCAGCAAGTTGACATACCTGAAATGAAAATTATGGAGTGGTTTTTAGAAGCCTTTTATACTTTGAACGAATTCAGTAGTGAAGAAGTTAAACAGGATAAATCGACTTATCTTTGAGGTCATTTCGAAGGAAATATGGCGGAAACTAGGCGAGATAAGGTGATATTACTCATCTGTTTTTGTAGAGAATTTCAAGAGTTACAAAAGAGTTTTAGGGCAAAATTGCTCTTTCTCGGTTATTTTTTAAGGTATTTTCAAAAAATTTAATGAGAAAAAAGGAGACTTATCTTGTTTCACCTCTTCACTACTGAATTTAATCTTGGGATAAAGGTGCAGGGTCCATTTGGAAACAATAAATAAGGGGTAGGACCGAGATATTGGTGTATGGTTTGATCTAAGCTTAAGTTGCCTATAAATCGAACACATTTTGAATGGTTATTAATGTCAAACTGATATTTATAAACGTTAAACTTGATAAACATTAAAGAATTTAAGAGTTAAGGATCATGGGACGTTGGAAATATTGAATTTAATAATACTAATAAATTGTCAAATGAATGGTTCATTTGATAATTGATTAGTATTGTTAAATTGCATCAATATTGTTGATTTTTAACGTCCCATGATCCTTAAATCTTAATTTATGAACATGGAAATGAATATTACAGCTGATTGAAGAATTTGGGTTCCTCAATAATTTGAAGAATTGGTTAATATTTGGATATTATTATTCATCTTGAGTTATAATCGTGATGAGTTCCTCTACAAGTTCCCTCAGAAGTTCATCTGAAAGTTCTCTTCAAAGTTCCCCTGGAAGTTCTCCAGAAAATTCCTCTAAGGACCCCCCCCCCAAAAAAAGTTTCGCTGGAAGTTTCCCTCAAAGTTCAGCTGGAAGTTCTCCTCAAAGTTCCCTAAGAGTTCCTTTCAAAGTCTCCCTCAAAGTTCCCAACGTTCCTAAAGTAAGTTCGACGTTCATAAACATCAGTTTAACATTCATAATACTTTAGAATGTGTTTTATGTTTAGGCAACTTTAACTTAGATCAAACCGTGCATCAACGTCTCGACCCTACAAATGACTAATAGGAACCAAATGTACACAATTCAGTAGCGAAGTGGTAAAGGGAGTCAAGTCATATAGGATAACCATATATACTCAACTCCCTTTACCACTTCACTACTGAATTCATCTTTTCCTTTTTATTTTTGGATGAAATGTATTTGATTAAACTGTATCCTGGCTTATAACCCAAGAACGGTTTCCTAAAAAACAGAAAAAAAATTACCTGAACAGCACTGGCCCGGTCCGACAGCCAAGATCCCTTATCCCCAACATTATCACAATTCTTCTCCGCATACTTATCATTACTAGCCGATAACAAATTTCCTAATCTCTCATGACAGTAATCGCATACTGATATAAGCATGTCATTAAGCTTCGTTATGATCCGCGAGTGTTCGTCACTCGTCAGCTGCCTGTCGACCGTCACAACATCGTCACCAGACGAATCAACTGACAAATCCGCGGTTTCCTTCATGACTTCGTAAACCGCTTTGACTCGTTGCAGCAAGTACGTTAATGACTGTATCGTCATCTGGAGAAGCGTCAGACGTTCCGAAAGGGATAAGCCGCAGACCTCAAGTGCAGCTGCCTGCTGATCACTGCAGCAATCACTTGCTGCTAATGACTCGATGACTCTTTGTTTCGTGACTGCACGAATTGTCGTCACAGCCTCTTCTTTATAAGTGTCGACGAACTGGAAGTGCTTTTGCCGCAAAAGACCGGAAATTATGGACACCAACTTGTCGCCGTCGAGAACGGTCGTGTCTGACGTTAACGGACGGTTCAGATCAGCTGTTGCATATCTCTCGAACTCTGTCGACAGCATCTTGTCGACCAGCCTCTCCATCTCTGTTAATTGGGAGCTTAAGTGACGGAAACTCTGGATCCCGTTCAATTCTTGATGAAGAATCTCCTGGATAAAGATGTTTTTTGATTAATATATGAGAAAATATTCTTATAATATATACATACATACATAATATATATAATATATAATATATACATATAGGGGAGAGTGGGGCAAAATGGACCTAGAAGATGAGATGACTCGAGATTTTTTTAAAAAGGCGCGGTTGCTTCGAAAGATCTGAAAAAATTTCCAAACAATATAGACATGCTGGAGGATATTCTCAAATTTTTTCAGATTTTTTCGTCAACTCTTTCATTCCGAAAAAAATTCCTTAATCATGTTAACATGAGGGTCCATTTTGCCCCACTCTCCCCTATAATAAATACACTATGTATCAAATTTAGAAAAATCCATATTTCGTGAGATTCTCAAAAATTTGAAATTAAGAAATCTTCCCACTTTATAATTTTCAAGATTTGTGTTTTTTTAATAGAAATTCACTATTTTAGATGCAAATGAACACTATGAACAAGTAAAAAGCATACTTTATGATGCAGATTTCATTGATTAAGCATAAGCAAGATTATTTGCAATTTTTCATTAAAAAAAACCATTAAACTTCAATTTTTTTCGTTTCTGATAATTCATCTACAAAATTTCATCAATAGCGCCGATCCACATTTTTTCTAGAAAATCGATATAACTATCATTTTCCTGTATCAATAGGTAACTTAAATGAATAAATAATTTTTTTTAAATATATTTTGAAAGTGTATCTATCAAGTGCCAAAACTTTTATATCAATATCTATGCTATAAACCAAAAAAATCATAAAAATTCATGAAAAAACCCTTTTTTTTTAAACTAAAAAGTAAGAAGACCTCTTAAATTCTATAATCTATAAATTCTATCTCAAAATCAGTTTATATTTCCCTTATAAAGGACAGAATTGGCTATTTTTCCCTTAAAAGGGCCAGAATTGGACATTTTTCTGAAATGAGAAGACCCTTAAATCGTCATTTTTTTCTTTCTTAATCATCAATATACCTGAGTTGTTGATATTAGATCAAGTGCAGCTACATAATCAGGTGTCGAAAGAAGAAGCTGAATCATAGGTTGACTCTGATGGACCGTTGCCATTAGTTTCAGCTTCTCATGGACCAATAATCGATTGCATCTTGATCTCTCCAGTCTTAAAATATTCAACGAGTCTCGAACCAGAGTCTTGTCGATCTGGTTAATGTTTTTCCTCAGTGCCTTTAGAACCGTTATCGTCTGCGTCAGCTGCTCCATTAATGCGTCATGAGATGTCATTGCTATGAAAAAGGCCTGGGATTTTGAAGCGACTTGCTCTGCTATTCGCACCTCAACAATATCAAGATAATGACTCAATTTTTCTTGCAGCTGTTTCACGTGCATGACGATATTCGTGTTGGACTTTAATAGACCGTCTTTCGTGAAGGGAAGAACTGCATCGAAGTTCTCGCGTTGTGACAAATCGAGGGATGGCGTCAAAAAAATCTTTGGGATGCTGGAAAGATCGAATTGAGATGAGCGCTCTAAAGATTTCGATCTCTTCAAATTTTGAAAATTCGCGGTTTCCTGGGGAGGAGAAGGGGGCCGACATTTCGAGTGTTTTCTGTATCTTCGAACTATTTTTTTCATGTAATTGTCGAAATGGTGCATGCTTATTTCTGGGAGATATGGACTCTTTGGAATATCCACTTTTTCGATGAAACCATCGCCCCACGTTTTTGTCAGGAAATTCGACTGTTTTCCTTTGCGCGGATCGTTCAGGACGGCTGGAAGATTCTGGGCTGCTGAATAAATGGTCCATGATGAGGTTGAATCGGTTATTTGGCCGTTTGTTTTACGCTGCTGTTGATTGCTTTGCTGGAGAGCAGCGTGCTTTGTTGCATGCATTATGTAATCCTTGTCAGACACACCTTCCAGGGGGAGACTTGAGCATACTTCGTTGTAGCCATAGTGACAGACAAATGAACCACCTTCGATTGTGCAGTGATGCTCTCTCAAGTGTCTGAAGAATAATTGAGGTATTTATTAAATTTTTTTATTAATTATTAAGATTTTTTGTTCAATTGGAGGGAATAAGAGATTTTTATGCGATTTTAAGGTGAAAACACATAAGATAATTATTTTTTTTGTTAAATTTTACTGTTTTGGGGATAAATTGAAGGTCAAAAAGATGAGTTTTTGGAGATTTTTGAGATAAATTTTATTTTGGGGAATTTTATTGAAATTCTGAGGTAATTTTAAGGGAAAACGTGTATCAGAATTGATTTTTTTGCAAATTCGTATTGTTTTAGAGACGAATTTGGAGTTAATTTCTTTTGATTTTCGATTTTTTTCACTTTTTCAAGAATAATCTCGAGTTTTTTTTGGTTTGAGTGACTTGCGGTTGATCTTAAATGGAAGATGAGACCATTTGTTAGAAATTTATGTGTTATTGAAATAAAAATCATCAATTTTTGAGTTATTTATAGGCACTTTTGTGAAAAATCAATTTTTTTCTCTATAAAGGCCTTTAAAATTGATCATTTTTCATTCAAAACTCCATAAATCGATGGCAAATGATTTTGCCTATCATTTAAGATCAATTCCAAGTCGTTAAAATCAACAAAATCCAAAATATTTCCAAAAAAAGTGATTTTTTTTGAAAATTTTGCAATTTTCCCTATTTTTTCCGAAAAAAACTAGAATTTTTTTAAGAAATCCTAGAAAATGAATATTTTACATGTCACCACCTTAGAAACAAAGGGGCGTAAGTCCCATATATAAGCATAGCACTTACGCCCTTTTGTTTCTAAGGCGACAAATTATGTTTTCCACCTAAAATTTCGTCAGCTTCTCAATGAAATCATCAGAAAAATTCAATCCCAAATATTTCAACTGATTTCCAACAATTTCCATAAAATCTCCTCTCCTGTAATCATTGAATTATTTCATATATTAATTGAGTTGATTAATTCCTAATTAAAAAAGAAGAAAAATTTAGAGATAATTTTGCAATCTTTTTTTTTTAAATATTTTTTTTAGATCCAGAAAAATAAAAAATATGAAAACTTCTTTATTTTCCTCAAATTCTTCAATATTCTATAAAAAATAGAAAATAAATGAAAAATAAAGAAAACAATAAAATTAAATCACCTAATTAACAATTTTTAATTTTTCAAAAAAAAATTCTTTTCTAAAAAAATTCACAGGTTATGTTTGATTGTTGGAAATTAATTAGAGATTTATGACTGATAAGAACCCAAAAAAAATGGATTAATGAATTTTTTTTGTCCAAAAATTCCTCTAATAATGATGTGGCTAATTACATGAATATATTCTGACATATGTATTTCATTGACCTACCTAACGAAATCTTGAATACGCTTGAAGGTTAGGTTAGTGCAGTATTCGCATATAATTGTTGCGATTGTATCCGTTGTTTTGCCAATTTTTTCCATTTCTCAATTAAAAAATCCTCGTGATTTTTTAATAAAAATTTTATTCACACAATATCATTGTAGTTGGCTCATTGTAAAAACTAATTTTCTTCATTTTAACTGCATTTTAGTGCGATAAGCACACACGTATGCTCTCATTACCTGTACGATTACACGTACTAACACACACATACACATACACACATAGCACACATATATATACAACAACGGGTGGGGGAGGGGAGGGGGAAACGTCAGATGGGTGCGTTGGAGCCTCGATTGTTATCGACTGATGGCAATTGAGGGGGGGGGGGGGGAGGAGAAAAAGGGGGTACTGCTCCAAAATTGGTTTTCTTTGAATATTTTGGAAAGTAAGGGAGATAGAAGATTTTTTGAAGAGACCTTTTTTGTGGAGAATTTTGAGAGCTACAAAAAAGGTTTCTGTGAGGATGCTCTGTCTTCATTATTAAGGGAGATATTTCAATGAAATGGAGTTAAGGTAGAATTTTTTGATGCTGTATTAAAGATAATGGTTTTTTACATTTTTCTGAATTTTTTCATAATTTTTGACCGTTCAGTTTATGAGATATGAATTATCAAAGTTACTGAAAATAGCAGTGGTGGGGATGAAACGCCCTAAATCGGACGGAAATTGGAACGTTCTCGAAAACCATTGGGTTTAGGAGAATTTATGAAGAGACCTTTTTTATGAAGAATTGAAATCTCTTTAAAAAAGGTCTCTTGACAAATTCTCTTAAACCCAACGGTTTGCGAGATCCCTTTAAACCCAAAAAATCCTCATTTTTTTCTGTTTTATCGACCGTACTGTGGGATACGACCTTAAGAAAAGGCACTTGAAGATTATTTTCAAAAAATCTCGAAAATGAAATGTTTAAAAATATGCACATCTAGAAAATTCAAAAAAACTATGAATACAAGTTTTTTAAATATTTTTTTTCCAAATTTATTCATTGACAATTTTTTTTTTTTTTAATTGTCGCATTTATCTCAATTTTATTATCATAAAATGAAGAGATTTAGGAGATTTATCAAGACACCTTCCTTCCTTTCCATAGATTATGGGATTCTCTATAAAAAAATGTCTCTCACCATTTTCTTCGAAATCCACTCATTTAACAGATATTATCGAAAGAATATTGAGAAGAGATTATTTATTTTCTCATTAAAAAGTCATTAAGAATATTGGCATTGTGCATCGTCGTGCTAATGAGTAGTTGAAGTCGATAGTTTCGAAATTTGAAGGAAGGAACTGAAAGAAGTTCGGTCGAAGTTCATTCAATTGCTTTGAAGCCAGTAGTAAGTCCCATTTGAGGTCCAATAGTGAAAAATTAATTTTAATGAAAAAAAAAAATTGAATAATTTCAATTTCAATTCTCGCAAATTAAACGCAGAATGAAAATCCTCGGGATTATAATTTCTCTCACAAGTTTAACGTACATCAAGACTGATGGAGAAGGATTACAATCATTACGACAGAAAATAGAGAGTAATCATCTCTGGTCTGTCGTCTTTCCAGGTAAAACACTTGCAATTAAATTAAATTCGTTAAAAATTAAAAAAAAAAATATCTAACAATTTTTTGGATTTTTTTCAATACAAATAAATTATAAAACAAAAAAATTAACATTTATAGTTTTTTGAATTTTCTAAACGTGCATATTTTGTCATTTCTTTGTTAAAAGTAATTTATTTATCAGAAACATTGAGAAAAATTGAAATTGTTATATATTTAATCCTCGCGGTTTTGAAAATGCGGGATAAATGGCGCGCAAACACGATTTGAGTGTCAAAACTCCATTTATGCTGAATACATACCTATTTGTTAGTGCAATTTAGAGGAGAGACTTATACTGTGTAAATTCTGTATAAACACGGTTTCAATTCCGTTTAAATGTTCTAAAAATGCTGATTGAATACCGTGTAATAGTACATTATCTAACAAGTGCGGTAAAGTACTTTTTCCGCACGCAGTGCGAAAAGTAGCCACTTTTCACACATTGTGCATAAAAAAACAGCTTTCACGTGCGGTAAAGATTTTCAAACGCGTGTGATTACAATATTCGGCTTCAGCTCGTTTTGCTACGTTACACTCGTCGAAAAAGTACTTTACCGCACTTGTTAGGTAATATTTATTTATTTTATTTATTTATTAGGTAATATACTATTTTGACGAGTGAGAAGTTGCAAAACGAGCCGAAGACAAATTTTGTAATCACATGATTCTGGAAATCTTTACCGCACGTATAACGTACAGTTTTTGTTTTATGTAAACCGTGCGAAAAGTGGCTACTTTTCGCACGGCGTGCGAAAAATGTTTTTTTTTCAACGGATTTATTACGGTATAACAAAGGTCGAAGAACTGTGAAAACTGCACAATCATACGATGTAAAAACAGATAAAATTAATCATTTTAAGGAACTAAATGGTGTGGAAGAGAGAATAAAGCTGCACACGAGAATCAATTGGGAACATTCAGAATCACCGATGCTTGTTGTCGTACTCATGACAAATGTGGAGAAAGAATTAGGGGAGGAGAAGAGAAATTCGGGATAAAAAATAATTCTTCAATAACAATGTAAGAAATCCAAATATTCAATTAATTCAATTCTGCAGTCATTCTCAATGGAATATCTCTAAAAATCCTGGAGATATGCCCTTTTTTTATTTCTATCCTTTTTTGTAGAGAATTTCAAGAGTTACAGGAAAGGAGCGAGTATAAAAGGGCGTATCTCCCTTAATTTCCAAAATTAAAAAAAAAAATCTATTTATCATTTTTTTGCCTCTTTACCACCAAATTTTATTTTTTTTTGGCAGCAAATGATGATTAATGATGTAAATAATGTTTTTTTTTCTTTTTTTTCTTTTAGATTGAGCTGTCAGTGCGACAAAACTTTTTACGATTGCCTAAAAAGGAGCGATACAATTGTTAGCAACATAATTGGAGCTGGTTACTTTGATTTCGTGAGAAACAAGTGCTACGAGTCATCAAAAGAGAATAATGGACAATACATTTTAACGAATTTCTTAAATTATTCTGAAAACAAAGTAATTCGACAATTGAGCAATTTCTGGGGAAGAACTTTTGGATGAAATAAAATAAAATAATGAAAGACAGTAATTTCCCGAAATAACTTTATTCCTCAAAAATAAAAATTTCTCAAAAAAGGTAAAAATTCATCAAAAAAAGAGAGAAAAAGGTGTTTCAAAAAAAAAAAGATGATAAAAAAAACGTATCAAAGTGCATTGTTGTTGTTGTCGTTGTATGGATTGATACGTGTTACAGTGAGAATCGGTGGATTTGTAAAAATACTGTCATTATGATGTGAATATTGTATTTGCTGTTGATTTCTTTGACTCTCAAGAGCTATTAATTTTTGACGTTTCTCTTCCATTAATCTCTCACGATGTTTGTGGATGTAATCACAGACATTTGGCAGTCCCATTATTACGCAAGCAGCAAATCCAGAACGAAAAATATTCATGTCAGTTGCTTCGTACCTAATTAAAATGAGTCAATAATAATTATTATTTATTAAATCAAATAAAAATAATTATAATTATTATTTATTAAATCGAATAAAAATAATTATAATTATTCTTATTTGATTTAATGGGAGGGTAGAAATGTAAATTACTGTAAAAATTGGAAATTAGTTTGAAATATTAATTTTTACGAAAAAATCGGGTACCAGGGTTTCGATTTTTCGAATTTTGCAGTAATTTACATGACTACCTTCATATTCAATTAATCTAATTAAGGTTTTTTAAAGAAAATTACGAAAAAAACATGAAAAATGGAGATTTTCATTTAAGGATGATTGGAAGGTATAATCGAAAAAAAAAAGTAAATTTTGGTATAAAAGCTTCAAAAACAATTAATATAAGATGAAATTTTCAAATCTAATTCAGTGAATCTGTAAAGATTGTAAAAAGAAATGGAATAAGCCCGCGAAACCAAAAATTAATTGAAAATTGAAAAATTTTCATTCAATTTTACATTCGTTTGAATCTTGAAAAAATTGAAAAAATGCAAAAAATAATGAAAATTTTTCAATTTTTCAAATAATTTTTTGTTTCGCAGGCTTATTGTATTCCTCATAACATTCTTTATCTTGTATTAATTGTTATTTACGATTTTATACAAAAATTTGATGTTTTTTTCTGATTCTACCTCCCAGTCATCCTTAAATTAATCTAATTAAGGTCGTATAAAAAATTTAAAAAAAAAGAAAAATGGGGATTTTCATTTAAAACTCGGAAATTAATTTCTCATTTATTTTCACCATTCGTTGGTCCTCTCGTCATAGCACTCGACATGAAACAATGTAGTGACTCCATTGTATCCACCGATAGCAAATATCATGTCATCGATTATTTCAATCGCAAAATTGCTGCGAGAATTGTACATATCTGGTATACGTTCCCATCTATTTGTAGTTGGATTGTACTTCTCGCCGCTTTTTATTCTCAATTCACCAGTGAAGCCTCCTTGATTGATGTTAGAAAAGAAGGAAAAGTAATGGCATGAATTTGAAAAAAAAAATTTGCCAAAAGATTAGAGTGAAAAAGGCGTATCTTCATTAGTTTTCGAGATATTTCATTGATAATGAGCGCATAATTTACCTATTACATAAACACATCCATGATAAGCTATACAAGAGGCTCCACTTCTGCGAGATCTCATTGTTGGAGTTATCATGGTCCATTGATTGGTTTCTGGATCATAAACCTCGGCTGTACTGAGGCACTCGTGTCCATTGAATCCACCAGCGATATAAATCTTATCTGCTCACCCCAATAAATCAAGAAAAACAGTTAAACAGAGTCTAATAACTGAAATTAAGGTAGTATCGCAGGGAATTCGAGTACAGTTAAACCCTTATTTTTTTGATGCCACATCAAAGATGATATTTTTTTACATTATTCTGAATTTTTTCGTGATTTTTGACCGTGCAGTTTATGAGATATGAATTATCAAAGTTACTGAAAATAGCAGTGGTGGGGATGAAATGCCCTAAATCGGACAGAAATAACGAAATTACTAAAGAACCACAGGATTGACCCATTATTTAAAAACAATTGGCGAAGAGAACAGCATTTTAACTAAATAATAGAAGAAAAAAATATTCAATTCACCGTATAGTTATTGAGAAATTTTAATTAGAAGGTAATCGTAACTATTTGCCTCTCTCTCTATCTCATGCATGTGATAGGAGATTAATGTAAAAAAAATTCGAGAAAAAAAAAATTATATTCACAAGCTGAAGATATGGCTTTCGAATGGTTTAATCACTTTTTTCGGGTAAATTAAAGCACATTTTTCCCCGAATTATCAGGAATTAATTGGAAACAAGCCTGAAAATCCTCATTTTCCCCTGTTTTATTAACCGTACTTCAGGATACTACCTCAAAAATTTGAGAAAAATCATTTCGAGTGGAAATTGTCTATTATTGAAGCGTATTTCAGTTTTAAACGGAATTTCCCGCGATTTTCAAAAGGATCTCGAAAACCATTGGGTTTGGGAGAATTTATGAGGAGACCTTTTTTATGAAGAATTGAATTCTCTACAAAAAAGATTTCTTGACAAATTCTCTTAAACCCAATGGTTTGCGAGATCCCTTTAAATAATGAAACGAAAGTGAGAAATTTAAAAAATACTACTGAATTTCACGTTTCGCGATATTTATTTATTTGCTTTGATGGAAATATCATTAAAGCAATATCATAGGAGCTTAGTAATGTTAAAAAAAATTAGAGAAACAATAAATAATTATATTCACAGGCTGAAGATATGACTTTCGAATAGTTTAATCACTTTTTTCGGGTAAATTAAAGCACATTTTTCCCCGAATTATCAGCAATTAATTGGAAACAAGCCTGAAAATCCTCATTTTCCCCTGTTTTATTAACCGTACTTCAGGAGACTACCTCAAAAATTTGAGAAAAATCATTTCGAGTGGAAATTGTCTATTATTGAAGCGTATTTCAGTTTTAAACGGAATTTTTCGCGATTTTAAAAAGGATCTCGAAAACCATTGGGTTTAGGAGAATTTATGAAGAGACCTTTTTTATGAAGAATTGAATTTTCTACAAAAAAGGTCTCTTGACAAATTCTCCTAAACCCAACGGGTTTGCGAGATCCTTTCAAATAATGAAACGAAAGTGAGAAATTTAAAAAATACTCCTGAATTTCACGCTGAAGATATGACTTTTGAATAGTTTGATCATTTTTTCGGGTAAATTAAAGCACATTTTTCCCCGAATTACCAGCAATTAATTGGAAACAAACCCTGAAAATCCTCATTTTTCCCTGTTTCATCGACTTTACTCTGGAATACTACCTTAATTTTTCCTAAAATTATCATGCACTAACTGTTCAATGTTGTTGCACAACCATCAGATCTCTGCCGATTCATCGGTGCTATCAGTGACCACTGATTATCCTTGTAGCAGTATCTCTCGGCTGTATTCAATCTGAATCTACCATCGTATCCTCCCATTGCATAAACCATATCATTTAATAAAGCAACACTAACGTAACATCTACGTGCATTCATTGGTGCTATTTCTCTCCATGTTTTAGTTACTGCATTGAAACAGCGACAGCTATTGAAGTAGTCAGTAGGATTTACATTGTTTCCATCAGATGTAGTACCTCGAAAACCACCAATTACGTAGATGTTAAAGCCAATTGCTGCTAGACCATGATAAGCACGACCACCAGCTGGATCCATTTCCGAAATCTTAATTTAAAAACAATTTTTTTAAAAACTGCAATTTATCGTTGTATTTTTCGTTGATATCTTTGGAGCGAGTGGAGTTATCGAAAAATGTTAAGAAACCTTTTTTGTAGCTCTTAAAATTCTCTACAAAAAAGGTCTCTTGATATTTTTTGATAAACCTACTTGCTCAAAAGTTATTCACAAAAGAAATCAGAAATGAAGAGATAAAATTCATTTTTTCGTCATTTTTTTAAGAATATCTCAAAAACTAATGGAGATACGCCCTTTTTACCCTAATTTACACTCGTAGCTCTTGAAATTTTCTTTAAAGAAAGGGCTCAGACAAAATAATCATACTTATCTCCATTAATCTCCAAGATAATTCGTATTTTATCTCTTCATTACAAAATTAAATGAAATTAACGAAAAAATAAAATAAAATAGAATTGAATCAAATTAACTAAATAAAATAAAATTAAATTAAATTAAATTGACTAAATAAATAAAATAAAATAAAATAGAATTGAATCAACTTAACTAAATAAAATAAAATAGAATTAAATTAAATTGACTAAATAAATAAAATAAAATAAAATAGAATTAAATCAAATTGACTAAATAAAATTAAATAAAATAGAATTGAATTAAATTGACTGAATAAATAAAATAAAATAAAATAGAATTGAATCAAATTAACTAAATGAAATGGAATAGAATTAAATTAAATTTACTAAATAAATAAAATAAAATAAAATAGAATTAAATCAAATTGACTAAATAAAATCAAATAAAATAGAATTGAATTAAATTGACTGAATAAATAAAATAAAATAAAATAGAATTGAATCAAATTAACTAAATAAAATTAAATTAAATTGATTAAATAAATAAAATAAAATAAAATAAAATTGAATCAACTTAACTAAATAAAATAAAATAGAATTAAATTAAATTGACTAAATAAATAAAATAAAATAAAATAGAATTAAATCAAATTGACTAAATAAAATAAAATAAAATAGAATTGAATTAAATTGACTAAATAAATAAAATAAAATAAAATAGAATTAAATCAAATTGACTAAATAAAATAAAATAAAATAAAATAGAATTGAATTAAATTGACTGAATAAATAGAATAAAATGAAATAGAATTGAATCAAATTAAATAAATAAAATAAAATAGAATTAAATTAAATTAACTGGAATCCATCGATCAGCTCTGGTATCATAAGTTTCAATAGCCGCAGTAGTTCTATTGGCTCTCCATCCTCCAATAGTAAATAAAATCTCATGTGGAACTCGCGGTCTCGCGATTTCTGGAGTCGCCAATTCCCCATCCTTCTGCGTTATCATCTCCAAATCATACAAAAACGTTAAAGTCTCGATGATAATAGGTCTACAAGCTTCAACACCAACAACATAGCTGTGCTCTTTAACTCTCTCTAAAAAATACTGTGTATCAAGTAATCCAAGTCTTATTGTCTTCATCAAATCAACGATGTTTTTTTTCCTAGACTCAGGATCATGATCAATCCACTTTATAACGAATTCCCAAACAGCTTCTTCGCTTTTTACGTTTAATTCATCGGCTCCAATTAATGGTAACAAATTTTCGATCGATAATTCGAGAATATCCTCGTTTTTTTGGGCAATATCAATGAAATTTCTCATTACATAAGTGTGAGAATCATTTTCAAGATCTTTGCAGAAATGTTCACCAGCAAATCTCATAACTGATATACAATTTTCGGGTGTTAAATTGCTCTTCAAGTAGTCACAGCACAATTTTATCATTCCCATTATACACAAATAATTCGATGTTATCAGCAATTCGCAGACATTTTCGTGGGTCACTTCGAGGGAACGGAGATAGGCGTATTTTAAAACGAGCTCCATCATCTCGGATGAAACACCTGGGAGGTGAACATCTGTTTTTTCTTGGGTGTAAAGGGCAGTTGTGAAAAGGGTTCTGAAAAAAAGAGATTTTTAGTTTTTTTTGAGGAAAAAGGAATTTTTATTTTTGTTTTGGGAAAAAAGGAATTTTTAGTTTTTTTTGGGGGGGAAAAAAGAGATTTTTAGTTTTTTTGGGGGAAAAAGAGATTTTTAGCTTTTTTTTGGGGAAAGAAGGAGTTTTTAGTTTTTTTTTTGGGAAACAAGGAATTTTTAGTTTTTTTTTTGGGAAAAACGGAATTTTTAGTTTTTTTTGGGAAAAAAAGAGATTTTTAGTTTTTTTTGGGAAAAGAGGAATTTTTAGCTTTATTTTTGGGGAAAAAAAGAGGTTTTTAGTTTCTTTTTTGGGATAAAAAGAGATTTTTAGTTTTTTTCGGGGAAAAAGAGATTTTTAGCTTTCTTTGGGGGAAAAAAGGAGATTTTTAGTTTTTTTTTGGGAAAAAAAGAGATCTTTAGCTTTTTTTTGGGAAGAAAAGAGATTTTTAGTTTTGTTTTGGGAAGAAAAGGAATTCTTAGCTTTTTTCGGGGGAAGAAAAGAGATTTTTAGCTTTTTTTGCGGAAAAAAAGAGATTTTTAGCTTTTTTTGGGGAAAAGAAGAGTTTTTTAGTCTTTTTTTTGGAAAAAAGGACATTTCTCTAGGTTTTTTTGGGTTTTGGAGAGTATTTTGGAAATTAATGGAGATGGGGGGATTTTTGTGGAGACCTTTTTTTTAGGAAAAGTCAAGGGCTACAAAAAAGGTTTCGATAAAAATTGCGCTATCTCGCTTAGATTCCGAGATCCTTTTAGAAAACTGAGAATGAGAAGAAAATCTAGTTACTTTAATTATTTCTCAGAATTTTTTTTTAATTTCTTGGAAACTAAGGGAAATAGCGAAATTTTCGGGAAGTCAAGAGCTACAAAAACGTTTTTTTAAAATGAAAGTTGTGCTATCTCGCTTAAATTCCGAAACACTCCTCAAAAAAACTCATTATAACGAGTTTTCTCGAAAAAATATGAATTTAAAAAAAAAAATCGAATTAATTTCGTCAATTTTTTAAAGAAATATCTCGGAATCTAAGCGAGATAGCGCAATTTTTATGAATCCTCTTTTGTAGCCCTTTAAAATTCGTTACAAAAAAAGTTTCTTTTAAAAATTGCGCTATCTCGCTTAAATTTCGAAATACTCCTCAAAAAACTCATAATAACGAGTTTCCTTAAAAAAATATGAATTTTTCAAAAAAAATCGAATTTCTTTCCTCAGCTTTTGAAGAAATATCTAGGAAACTAAGCGAGATAGCGCAATTTTCATAAAATCTCTTTCGTAGCCCTTAAAATTTTCTACAAACAAAAGTTTCTCCAAAAATTACGCTATCTCGCTTAAATTCCGAGCTATTTAAAAAAAATGTGACGCAATAAAATGAATTTTTCTGATATCATCGACTTAGAAACAAAAGGGCGTAAGTACTATGTATATAAAGTACTAAAGTATACTATAAAGATAGCACTTACGCCCCTTTGACTCTAAGATGACGATATAAATTCCATTTTCTGAAGATATTAATACCTGAAATAACTGCTACATGCAGAAAGTATTGCACGATGAATAGAAAAAGTTCCACCATCCTCAAGATGAACAATAGCATCGCAAAATAATTTATTCTGTCGTAAATCATATAGTGACTGCATAGCCTGTGTACTCATGCATCTTCCACCATATTCAGTTATCATACGTTCTTCATTATCAGTTGAATCTCTGCTCTTCTCATTGATATCAACTTCCATTTTTGAATTTTATTTTTTTTTGAAAAAAAAATTTTTAATTGAGGAAATAGAGAAACTATTGAATTTTAGTAGCTAAAATTCCAAACTCCCGATTTTTCATTCATTTTTTCCTCTTTACTTTTGAATTTTTCTCACTTTTTTTTTTATTAATTATTTTTTTAATTAATTAATCAATTTTATTAATAATTTTTTACTTTTATTCACAACACCAAAAAAAAAATTGGAGCTGAGGTTAATAACTTGGGATTTTTATATCAATATTTTTTGGGTTAATGAGCGGAAAATGAGGGAAATTAGGTGAATTGAGGAGAAGAAAAAAATATATATATATGTAGCAACGCGCAGTAACAAAAGACAATAATTAATTAATTTTGTTGGGAATTTTCATTTATCGTAACGTGTCGTCCTGTTATTTTAGACGACATCGTTGATATTTGAATGTCATTTAATTTATTAATATACTAATTTATTTATAAATTTTTTTTTAATAAACAATTGAAGACAAGACATTTAAAGAAGTTTCAGTACTTTAAAACGAGATAAATAAGATTTTATCCACTCTTAGATATTACGGAAAATATTTCCTTAAGAGGTAACGGAAGGAGTTATATATATAGCAATTTTAAGCCCATTGTTTGATAATATTTATTAATATTATTTGTCATAAAAAAGTGTTAATGACTAAGGGAAGAAATTAGAAAATCAATACTTCTTGTTATTTTATGGAAAAAATCATAATTATTGCTAAACAATGAATTTGAAATGTAAAAAAAACAAAAAAAAATCAGTTTTATTTTAATATTTGAGATTTTTCGTTTTTTTTCCAAATTTTTCCAATTTTTTCGGAATTTTTTTGAATTTTTCCAAATTTTTTTTTGGAATTTTCTTCTCGAAATTTACTCAAATAAACTCCGGCAACCTTCCTTTGATGCCTGTTTTTAATGGATTTTCCTAAGGGGATAGTATCTCATCGAACTCGAGTACAGTTAACTCCTTATTTTTTTGATGCCGTATCAAAGACGATATTTTTTTACATTTTTCTGAATTTTTTCATAATTTTTGACCGTCCAGTTTATGAGATATGAATTATCAAAGTTACTGAAAATAGCAGTGGTGGGGATGAAACGCCCTAAATCGGACAGAAATAACGAAATTACTAAAAAACCACAGGTTTGACCCATTATTTAAAAACAATTGGCGAAGAGAACAGCATTTTAACTAAATAATAGAAGAAAAAAATATTCAATTCACCGTATAGTTATTGAGAAATTTTAATTAGAAGGTAGTCGTAACTATTTGCCTCTCTGTCTCTATCTCATGCATGTGATAGGAGATTAATGTAAAAAAAAATTCGAGAAAAAAAAATTATATTCACGAACTGAAGATATGGCTTTCGAGTAGTTTAATCACTTTTTTCGGGTAAATTGAAGCACATTTTTCCCCGAATTAACAGCAATTAATTGGAAACAAATCTAAAAATCCTAATTTTTCTCTGTTTTATCGACTGTACTCTGGGATTCTACCTTAAAGTTTAAGTTTGGGGGTCTTTAAGGGGCTTTAAGGCTTAAACCCCCTTAAAGACCCCCAAAAATTCCCCTACCCCCCTCCCCCCACCCCAAAATCCCCCAACCCCCCATAAAAAACCCTGAAAGTACCTTAAAGTACTTAGTACCTTAAAGTTTAAGTTTGGGGGGTCTTTAAAGGGCTTTAAGGCTCAAACCCCCTTAAAGACCCCCGAAAATTCCCCTACCCCCCTCCCCCCACCCCAAAATCCCCCAACCCCCCATAAAAAACCCTAAAAGTACCTTAAAGCACTTAGTACCTTAAAGTTTAAGCTTGGGGGGTCTTTAAGGGGCTTCAAGGCTTAAACCCCCTTAAAGACCCCCAAAAATTCACCTACCCCCCCCCCCCCCCCCCCCCCCCCCCCCCCCCCCCCCAAACCCCCCCATAAAAAACCCTAAAATTCACAGATAAAAATTATTTATTAAAAAACCATTCATACATAAATAGCCTAATTAAAAATTAAGTAGTATCTGACTCAACAATGCACCCTTTCCCCCCTCCACCATCCTCCCGCGTCGCCGTCCTATCCCCCCGCGCAATAGCGAGGAAGAACGAATTAGCATAGGCATCACCACTCCACAATTGAACAAAGGAATTCCACTTCTCACCAACGCAATTATCTTTAACAGCAGCAATCTGCTTGAGCTCCTCCAGCCCCTTAT
Organism: Aleiodes leptofemur; assembly: GCA_963942555.1. Classification (NCBI taxonomy): domain Eukaryota; kingdom Metazoa; phylum Arthropoda; class Insecta; order Hymenoptera; family Braconidae; genus Aleiodes; species Aleiodes leptofemur. The sequence continues at coordinate 14,743,678 of OZ012614.1, read as the reverse complement.
TCTCCCCCCCAAAAATCCTGAATGTCCAATGAACAATAGCGAATGTAGCTGCATTGGTTGGAAACGCGCGAATAAGCGTGCTGTTTAGGCCTCGAAAAAGGCACGAAAATCCATCGGTTTTTACGGATTTTTTCAAACAATCAATCGCTCCCAAATATTTTCCGTCAACATCCGCTTGAACTCGGGACTTGATGACGTCAATCGGATAAGTAAACAGCCAGGATAATGATCCAGCAAGACCACCAGCAAGTAGCATAGTCAAAGTCGACACCTGTTCACTAGCGCCAGTTCTTGTAAATGCCTCATAAGTCGAGAAATAAATTCCAAAACTGGGAGTTTCCCGTAGAACTGTGACTCCGAATCCCCGGAAAATGCCGGACAAGCCCGAACGCTTGTAGATGTCTTTTAGACACTCGACTGGACCACTGTAGCTGCCTCTGCCCGTTCCTGACTGCAGCTGCATCTGCGTTTTTGCCAGTTCTAAGGGGCAAACCACTGGAGATTGAGCCAAACCAGCGGCCGCACCGGCGACAAAGTGGCTCGACAGCTGTTCGGGGTTCGAAAATTGTCTTTGCGCTTCGCCGTAAATTCCGAAAGTCAGAGCATTGACGAGAGCTATTCCGGCCAGTGGAGATGTCATCCCACGGTATAAACCTGTTATCTGGAGGAATTTGAGGGGTTTTTAGTCTGCATGATTGGGGCATTATTTTGTTGCTTCAGAAGCAAAGGGGCAAGTACACGGAGAGAAATAGAATAGTAGCCATTACTATGTTCAACATAGTAATGGTTTTTTTACGTCGGGCTACATAGCGATAATTACTATGTTAACATAGGGATCTTTACTAGCTCAACATAGAAATAATTCCTATGGAACATAGGATTTTTTCCTATGTTACATAGATATTCTTTCTATGTTACATAGGAAAAATACCTATGTTCACACAGTTTTTACACAGTTGTTACACAGTTTTTATACGGAATTTACACCGCATAAATCTTGCACAAAAAAACGGTATATATTCCGTGTAAATTCCGTGTAAACACGGTTTTTACCCTCCAACGGTGTTTACATCGCATTTTCGAAACCGCTAGGGTGGGAATTATTCCAATGTTAACATAGGAGAAATTCCCATAAAATAGAAGGAGTATACCTATAAAAAATCGGTATTTATCCCATTTTTCCATAGGACTAGTTACAGTTACTGTAGTGACATTGTTAGCATCCCTATCTTAACATAGGAATTTTTCCTATGTGAAAATAGAATGAATAACTATTTTTTTTCTCCGTGTACTAGATGTCAGTTCAACAATACAGAGACCAATGAAAACCTGTCAATCTGATTGGAATCAACAAAATTCACACTGTTCCAACAACAAACTTCATGTCTAAAAAAATAGCCATTTTATACTTGACTTTAAATTAAAACATTTCACGAGTGGCAAAGTGCGTTTTTTTTCATGCACAAGTAAACAGGAAGACTTTTTGTTCAGAAATGAAAGAAAATACACTTTTCCGCACGCTGCGCGTGCGGTCAGTGGCACTTTCCACACGTTGGGCAAAAAAAGCAGTACCTTACACGTGCGCTAAAGGTTTTCAGACACGTGTAACTAGAAAACTCGCCTCCGGCCCGTTTTGCAACCTCACACTCGTCAGAAAAGTACTTTACCGCACGTGTTAGGTAATATACTATTTCGGCATGAGGTGAACGTAGCAGCAGTGTCAAAAAATAATAATATCTTAATAACTACAAGTCGTAGAAAAATGGGATCTCCCTTATTTTACACAGTATGTCTCGATAAATTTGCAATAGTTTCCAAGACATTTCAATTTAAAGTCAAGTGTCAAAGTGGCTTAAGTATTGATTGAATTGGTAGTTACCGATTCGGCAGCTAGAAGCGTCTGAAAACAGTGCCAAGTACCACGGAAACGTGGATTTTTCGTGTCTTGAGTCTGGAGATGGACTTTTATTGTGTCCAGAGGATATCCCACCACAAGACCAGCGCAGCCTGAAATAGTTTTACAGTTTTTTAAAAAATAATCTCAGAAACTAAAAGGGATAGCGAAATTTTTGTGGAATCCTCTTTTCAAAGGTCTTTTACTCCTCTACAAAAAAAAAGGTTTCCATAAAAAATTCGCTTTCGCGTTTAATTTTCGCAATAATCAATGAAGTTCAGAGCAAGTTTTGAATTTTTGTATGAAACTCGGGAAAGTTCATAGATTCTTCGAGTTTTCTTGATTTCATTGAATAGGGGAGGAAATTCTACCCCAAAAAGTGCTATAATGCAACCCATTTTGCCCCAGTAGTTCAAGAGATACGAAAAACTCAATTTTGTTCCTCAAATTGATTTCTTTTTCTTTTTTTTTCGGCGTTATCTCGAAGATTTTGTCACAAAAATTTCAAAAAAATACATAAAATTCTGATGAAATTGCCCAAAATTACTAGTTTTGACCAGTAAAACGACCCCTTGGCACCGAGTGAGATTTCCTATCGCTTCGATTACCAAAAAACCTCGAAAAATCTCTTATTTCAATGTAATAAAATAATTCCCCAATAAATTCCACTAATTTCACAATTCTAATTTTTTATGTCTTTATTATCAATCGATAGCGAAAAAAGTGCATCAATCGCTCCAATAAATTAAAATTAAAATTAAATTAATTAAATACCTCCGAAGCAGCCGGCAGTAAAGTCAAGTGCCATTGTATCTTATTTACAGTAAAAATAAAATTGTGAGAGCTTATAAATTTTTTCGAAAATCTTTTGAGCTTCACGGTTACATTAAAACATAATTTATAAAAAAATCCGGAATCCATGAAATTTAAAAAAAGTATAATTTCTCTCACTAAATTAAATGAAAATTTGAATTTATTTTAAATTAACACTTAAATAAAAAAGTAAAAAAAAAATTAAATAAACTTAAAAAAAAAATCACTCAATTTTTCAATTATCAATAAAATCAATGCATTATTTTCATTTTAATTAAATTTAAGAAAAAAATTTTTTTAAATGAAATTTTCATTTTTTCCGAATTAAATGTAATAAAATGGACTAAATCATGATATTAACAGTCTAGTACTGACCCTCGTCTTCAGTTTGTGCTTACAAACCCATTGCCGGAGTGCAAAGATCATCGCACATTTATCGTTTAGAGAAAGAGATGAAGAAAAAAGTCAAATATAGAGGAGAAAAGTGGGGTAAAATGGACCAATATGACTATATTATTCAGAAATTTTTTTTCGGAGTGATGCAATTTATAAAAAAATCTGAAAAAATTTGAGAAAATGGTCCAAAATGTGAACATTTTTGGTGAATTTTTTCAAATTTTTTTGGGGACTCCTTCACCCTCAAAAAAAATCCCGAATCATTTTGAGCTTATAGGCCCATTTTAACCCGTTTTTCTCTGTAGAAAATGAAATAAAATTAATAAAAAAATTATTCTAACATGTATTACAGTTATATCGTAATTCTGACACGTTACAGTATCATGTATATGTTTATATGTTAATAAATGTGATGGAAATAAATCGTTTTGAGTTTCCCGAAGTTGAATTGATCAACTTCTCGGGTGAAAAGTTCAAACGATAAGAAAATCATCGTTCCATTATTTTCCGTTTCTCTTCAATTAATTTTCTCTCGCTTCTTCTCAATTTATTCTCACCCCAACAGAACTGTCGGGAATCGGTTGGAAACATGATTATTATTATTGCGAAATTTTAATTGAATATTTTTGCGATTTTTTTATTTATTTTTTTGTAAAATTGCGAAATTCAGAAAATTTCGAAATTCTTTTTTTGATTTGAATTTTTGAAAGATAAGTGAAGTTTTTGAGGGTAAAGAGGGGATTTTTTTCACCACTTAGAGTTAATTTACACAAATTTAATGACATTTTTTTTAGAAAAAAATTATTTATTATAAAATTTTGAAATTCAGAAAAATTTGAATTTTTTTTTTATTTTTTTTAATTTGAGTCTTTGAAAATTGAAGTTTTTGAGGGTAAAAAGGGGATTTTCGTTATCATTTGAAGAGAATATTGATCGAAGGCAAGAAGAGAATAAAAAAGCAAGACCTTTGAATTTTGATTGAAATTTAAAAAAAAATTCTGATCCAGATTTCATTTATTTTAATGATTTTTTGAAAAATTATCAGGAAATAATGGAGATACGCTCTTCTTGTTCTCGCTCTTTTTTAAAGCTCGATAGAAATATTGGGGATAGGTTTTTTCTGATGATTCCATTGAAAAGCTGAGGAAATTTCCCATGAAAATCATATGTCAGAAGTTATTTATTTGAATTTTTCAAAAATTCTATTTTTTGCGCAAGATTCAAAGGTGAAAATCTTCTGATTTTGAAAAATTTCAGGTTTTCGGGAATATCTCTGGTTCTATTGGTCGTAGCGACCTGGGGTTGATCTTAAATGAAAGGTGAGCTCATTTCCCATCGATTCATGTGGTTTTAAAAAAAATTATCAATTTTTCAAGTACTTATAGGGCAAAAACTGATTTTCAGAAAATGGCCTATAAGTTTTTGAAAAATTGATTTAAAAAAATTTGAACCACATAAATCGATGAGAAATGAGCTCACCTTTCATTTGAGATCAACCCCAGGTTGCTACGACCAACAGAACCAGAGATATCCCCGAAAAAGTGAATTTTTTCGATTTTCGAAAGGAAAACCCCTTCAAAACTCGTCCAAAAAAGTAAAATTTTCAAAAAATTGAAAAAATTAATTTTTCCACATGTTTTCCACCCAAAATTTTCTCAGCTTTCCAATGAAATCATCAGAAAATCTCTATCTCAAACCCCTCAATTAAAATCCCCCCCCCCCCCTAAAAACCCAAAAATTCAAAAAAATTTCGAAATTCTCTTTCAAATTATTTTGATTCGAATTTTTGACGATAGATGAAAAGAGTTTCTGATGATAAAACGGGGATTTCCCTTATCATTTAAAGCAAGTATTGATCGAAGGCGCGAAGAAACCAAGCCCAGACCCTTTAAATTCCCCTCAATCCAATTTTCCCCCAATTTTTAAAAGTTTTCTCCCAAAAATAATGAAATTACCACAAAATTCCAGAAAATTTCAATCAATAAAAATATTAATAAATCAATAAATCAATAAATTTCAAGTTTCAGAACTTTTTTTCACGGAAAATTAAGGAGGGAAATAGTGTGGATGATGTTATTTGCGCAGAATCGAGTGAGCTTAAGTGTCAGGTGGTGAATATGTTGTACAGCTAAATATAATACGTCCAAGGCACGCGGTATGTCTCGATACCGTTTTGGATTTTAGTAAGAAACTGTGAGTCTACAGTTACACTAAAAAATTCGTGACTATTCCATTTTTTTCGCTCTTAATCGCTAATTATCGTCCTTTTTTTTTGTGTTATCGTGTTTTTTTTTAATTGCTGTCCCCAATGTTGGAGTAAAAAAGGGGGGGTTTTAAGGTGGGGGAATTTTGTGTCCTGTGCACCTTTATTTTCATTACGAAATGGTAAACAATGGATATAGTTATATAAAGTGATATAGTTACATCGATTTTAAAAGTACTTCAAGCACATTGTCTCGTGTATTTTCAAGGATTATTGATAAATCAAAGGCAAAGGTGGATCGAAGGAGTCTATCCACGTTCTTCAAGAGTGTAAATCACCAATTATCACATTTTGCAGTAAAAATTTTGGATTTTTTTATGGAAAATTGTCTGATGCAATAAGCGCGTGACAATTTCGTTTAAAAAAAATGGCTTTTTTCAGGAGTTTTTTGAGGATAACTTTGGAGCGAGTAGATTGAGAGAAAAATGTCAGGAAACCTTTTTTGTGGGGAATTTTAAGGGCTACAAAAAAGGTCTCTTGGGATTTCTCGCTACGTGTACTTGCTCCAAAGTTATGAGGGAATAAAGCGAAAAATACTAGTTTTTTCGATTTTTTCTTCTTTTTTTTTATATTTTTGATAATTTCGGGTAATTTTCATGTTTAATGAATTTAATCGAACGTGGATCGATTGGATTGATCGATGGGTGTGCATTCTTTTTGATTAATTGGATTCTGGAATTTTTTTCTGTAATTTATTTATTTTTTCAAATATTTTTATCGTGAATTTCATCGGAAAAGACGGTTTTCATTTGGTTTTTTGGGAATAACGTGGAAACTAAGCGAGATAGCGAAATTTTTGAAGAGACTTTTTTGTAGAGGAGAAAAAGAGCTACAAAAAAAGTTTCTTGAGAATTTTCTCTAAATCCACTTGCTCCAAAGTTATTCGCAAAATAGTTAAAAAATACTCGTTTTTTTTCAACTTTTTTGATAATTTCGTAAAATGTTAATGTTTAATAATCTTAATTGAACGTGGTTTGATTGGATTGATCAATCAGTGCTCATGCTCTTTTGAATAATTGGACTCTGGAATTTTTTTTGTATATAAATTCTTAGTTTTTTTTATTTTCATCGTTAATTTCACCGAAAAAACGCAGTTTTCATTCAATTTCTTAAAGATATCTCGGAAACTAAGCGAGATAGCGAATTTTTCGTCTAAGCCTCTTTTGTAGAAGAGAAAAAGAGCTACAAAAAAGGTCTCTTCCCGAATTTCGCTATCTCGCTTAGTTTCCACAATATTAATTTTAAAAAAATTCCAGAATTCATTTTTCTCGTTTTATTCATTTATTTTTTAATTAAAATTTTAATTAATTATCCTATTTAATTAAAAAAAATAATTCCAAGGGAAAAATTCAATCAATTCGAGGGTATAAAGAGACATAAGATGTCAAACGAGTATGTTTTTTTTTTATTAAAGTGTCCTTGACTGAAATAAAATTGCTATTTTCGTTCAATTTTACGATTTTTTATTCAAATTTTCCCTTTTTTTTTTTCTTTTAATAAAACCATTTAATTCACGCTCAATTATTATTTTCGCTTGATGAATTGTAATACGAGTGAAATGAGATATGAAGAAAATGTTTAAATTCTCAAATTACGAGAGAGATTATTTCAGCATCCAAAGCATTGAGAATTAATAATAATACTAATAATGAAACATTGAGAACTAATTTCTTAATATTAACAAAAAATTAATATTAATTTTTTTCTTAATATTTAATTAATATCCAATAATAATAAATAATTATCAATTTAATTAATATTTAATTAATATTTCCTTAATATTTTATTAATATTTATTCTCTCTTTAATTATTTAGATAAAATAATGGATCTGAAGAAATCCGAAAAATTGACGAATTCCCCACGAGCACAGGGACTATTCATAACACAAGAGCCACAGGTAGTTATTATTTTTTCATTTTTTAATATAAAAATTGTATTTAATTCACTATTTCAATCAATTAGTGATTCAAAACAATAATTGTACAATTGAAAACAATTGGCTTCAACTCGTGATACAATTTTAATTGAATTGTGAATGAAGCCTGAAATGAGTGGATTGAAAAGAACGAAAACAAAGAGAAGCCCCATTTTTTGTTGTGCTTATAAATTAAATTAATTCTGTGATGAAGAGAAAATACGAATTTAATCAATTTTATGATGTTTTCTTGTTTTTTTAGATAGGATCTCGGAATCTATGGAAGATAGAGAATTTTTATAGGAACGTTTTTTGTAGCCCTTGAAATTCTCTACAAAAAAGGTCTCCACAAAAATTTCTCTATCTCCTTTATTTTCCGAGATATTTACAAAAGAAAAACTCGTCTTTTTTAATCCACCAAAAAAATCGAATTATTGAATTTTTTGAATTTTTTAATGATCAGGATGAAGAAGCATCAGATTGTCCACTTCTCACACCGAGTCCACCAGCTGGTAATACCCCGGATCCACTCGACAATGTAACAATGTTCAATCCACTCGAGGGCACACCCTTGGAGATGACGCCGACACCTACACTCGACCATTACAATGCAGATGATGGATTAAAGGCATTCATGAGCATTGTCAATAGTCACCAAAAGCACGAAAATGATGGTAATTTTTTCATCAGATGGATCGTCATCTTAGAAACAAAGTGGCGTAAGTGCTGTGTATAAACATGGCACTTACGCCCCTTTATTCCTAAGATGACAAACAAAGTGACTTAAGTGCTATGCGTATATATAGCACTTATGCCACTTAATTTCTGAGGTTCTTCGTTTCACCTTAGAAACAAAGTGGTTTAAGTGCTACGTATAAACATAGCACTTGTGCCCCTTTATGTCTAAGGTCACAAACAAAGTGACTTAAGTGCTATGCGTATATATAGCACTTATGCCACTTAGTTTCTAAGATTCTTAGTCTCGCCTTAGAAACAAAGTGACGTAAGTGCTATGTATAAACACAAACAAAGTGACTTAAGTGCTATGCGTATATATAGCACTTATGCCACTTAATTTCTGAGGTTCTTTGTCTCGCCTTAGAAACAAAGTGACGTAAGTGCTGTGTATAAGCATAACACTTAAGCCCCTTTATTCCTCAGATGACAAACAAAGTGACTTAAGTGCTATGCTTATACATAGCACTTATGCCACTTAGTTTCTAAGATTCTCTGTTTCACCTTACAAACAAAGTGGTTTAAGTGCTGTGTATCAACATAACACTTATGCCCTTTTGTTTCTAAGGCCCCAAACAAAGCGACTTAAGTGCTATGCTTATGTATAGCACTTACGCCACTTAGTTTCTAAGGTTTTTTGTTCCACCTTAGAAACAAAGTGGCTTAAGTGCTATGTATAAACATAGTACATACGCCACTTTGTTTCTAAGATGACAAATAAAGTTTATTTAATTCTGAGATGAAACAAAGAACCTCAGAAACTAAGTGGCATAAGTGCTATGTATAAATATATTATTTACGCCCCTTTGTTTCTAAGTGTTACGCTTATGCAGTAAATGCTATGCATAAGCCTAGCACTTACGCCACTTTGCTTCTAAGCCAACGAATATATATGTTGCTTCTGTTCCAAGTAACTGGAAGCTCGAGTCAGTGACCCAGTTAATTAGTATTAATAAAAGTTTAATTCATTGGAATGAGAAGAATCAGAATGATGATAATCATTTAAATCATTCGATTGACCCTTTTACCAATAAAGCTACAAATGTTGTGGGACTAAAAAATTCCTTGTTGTTTCAACAAGACACGCGATATCATTTTTCCAGAATTCATTAATTTTATTGTCAATTGATAGCAATTAATAACAAAATTTGAAGTAAAATCGATTGCAATCGGTTTTTTTTTCGTAAATATCTCGGAATTAAACCCAAATAGTAAAACTTTTGTATAGAATCAAATTCTCCAATAAAGTTTCGTCCAAATTTTTTTTTATCTCCACTTCTTAGGATCTGCATATATCATTGCCTTAGGAACAAAGAGGCGTAAGTGCTATGCTTATAAACAGGACTTACGTCCCTTTGACTCTTAGGCAACGATATCTTTAAAAAAAAAACTGAAATTTTAATGAATTTTTTTTTTTTTCAATTATTTTTTCTTAAAGAGCCCAGTTCACGTGATCCAATGGTCGAATCAAGCAGCAGTGAGGAGAGTTCAATCACCAAGGAACCAGTCTGCACTCAACTTTTGACACAAGTTAACACAGCATTTCATCATCTGGCGCCAGACGCTCAAGCAGTTGTGAGTAAATACCTGAAAAATCAAGAAAATAAAGTTTTTAATTTGATGAATTTTGATTTTTAATTTTTCGGCATAATTCAATGTATTTATTTTTATTTAAAAAAAACTAAAACTTTAATAATTTTATTTTGTTGCAAAGAATTTTAGAAACAAAGTGGCATAAGTGCTATGGATAAACATAGCACTTACGCCCTTTTGCTCCTAACATGAGAAACAAAGTGGCGTAAGTGCTATGCATATATACAGCACTTATGCCACTTTGTTACTAAGACGATTTTTTCTATTTTGTTACTAATTTTTACAAAATATCTCGGAATTCAAGTGAGATAGAGCGATTTTGCTTTTCTTTCTAGCAAATTTCTAGAAAATTTCAAATTAAAAAGAAGGATTCAGGCAAAATCGCTCTATCTCGCTTAGTTTCCGAGATATTCTTTTAGAAAAACTGGTAATAGAATGAAATCAATTTGTCTGGAAATTTTGCAGTTTTCTGAAATCTCGAATTTTTCCCAAATTAAACATTTCAAACTCTTCCTTCACTGCACAATTTCAATGACGTAACTAAAAACTTTATGAATTCATCATTTTAAACGCAAAGATTATATTTATAACTCAATATTAATCATTTTCCTGTTAAAATAAAACACAAATTCCTTCAATATTTCATCAAATTTACTAATTAAGTCAATTGATTCTTAAAAAAAACCTAATTCGCTTGAATTCACATGATTTTAAGGAATTCGCGCAATCCTAAAAAATTTCACACAAGCCAATTAAACTGCGAGCGATGATAATCTAAATGAAATAAACTCATCACTAACAAAATGATAAAATAAATTGAGTATAAGAGACATTTGTGTTAACAAATTAATGCCAAGTGTGTTACGTAGCAATTTACGCGCGGGAAATCGGAGACAACGGTCATTGCCAAGCCCGCAAAAAAAAAGGCTATACCTATTGTATTTATAGCAATAAACTATAACTGTTAGTTATGCCACATGATTTTGTTTTTTTTAATTTTTTTATTCTCTTCAATGACACTAAGTCGTTAGTTTGTTGCACTAAATCATTCATTGTTCGATGTTAAAAATTTCCGTCTGAATTTTCCGCGCAAAAACCCGGAAATTTCAAACAAGTCACATTTTCACTGAAATTTCAGATAATTACGTCATTAAAAAATAAACATATCATCGATTTTCAAATAATTTCACTGAATATCAATGAAATTTGTAAATTTCAGTTTAATTGTTTCTTGAAAATTGAGTAAAAATAGGAAAAATTCCAAAAAAAAATTGAAAATTTGAGTGATTTTGATTCTGAACATTCATGGTTCAGTTGAAAATTCAAGTAAGCTGTAGAATTTCCGTCTCAATTCTACTCAAGACTCATAGATTCCTTTGAATTTCCTCTGAAACTCGCAGATTTCATAATCATCTTCCCATTCAAAAAAAAAATTCACTATCACGTTTTATGAAAATTCCCATCAAATTGTCTATGAAATTCCCATTTTTTTTTCTAATAGTGTTTTTCTTGCATAGTTTTGCAATCAAGAGGCGAGTGGTAAGCCACCACTGGTTGGAATACAATTGATTGTACCGAAACCGCAGAAGGATTACACTTTTACTAGATGGAATTGGCCGAGAATACGTCAAGCATGCTTCTGGCTGATGGTTTGTACTTTGGTACTGAGCACTGGATTGGTTGTGAGGGGAATCGTAACAATGCCGAAGAAGTAAGTGATAATTAACGAATTTTATCTGATATAGACGAAGGAATCAAATGGAGATATGGAAAGAATTTAGGAATTTTTGTTGATTAGAATCGATTGAAATTAGCTGAAGATAATTATCGGATTCATTTCCGAGTTCATTTTTCAAGTTAATTTACTGATTGTTCATAGGATTATTGGAAAAATCATCAACAACATCAAAATATTGTCAAATCGTCAAATGCGATTTGCTATTTTGATGTTGTTAATGATTTTTCCAATATTCCTATGAACACAATCATTCCATTAGCTAAAGAATTCGGGATAGCGTCTTTTTTTAGGTTCTGACTATTCATATACGATCAAAACAAAGTGGAGATCTAATATACCTCAATGAAAACGCAAGAAACCTGCAATAAGTAGACTTACTATACATTGTAAGAATAGTCAGAGCCTTTTTTTGATGACTTTCATTGAGAAGTGGAGGGAATTTTAGATGAAAAACATGTTTCTGATTCAATTTTTCAAAATTTTTTGATAATTGGCTATTGTTGGGCGGAAATTGAAGATAAAAAGCTTTAGGTTGCAGTGAAATTTCATTTTTTCGATGATATATCCAAAATAAAATGGAATTTTTCCAAAAAATGGAGTGTTAGTTTTGATTTCTAGTAGAAAATATCAAAATCAAGCAAAAAAAGCTTCCATTCGGAAGCAAAAACGCAAAATCTATTTCTAATACATGACTTCCATCACAAATTTCTTCAGCTTCTCAACAAAATCTTCAAAAAAGTTCCATCTCATCTCGAACCGTCTCATTAAAATCTCCACATATCCTATAAAACATCTAAAAAAACAACCATAATTCCTTAATTTTCCAGATGTTCACCCCCCACCGAATGGTGGCAAGGCAAGCTCTTCTACGAGATATTCCCAGCGTCCTTCCAAGAGTCCTCAAAAAGCCAGCGCCACGGAATCGGTGATTTCCGCGGTATAAAAATGCGTCTAAACTACCTCCAAGCCCTCGGAGTTAAAGCAGTACGCTTAAATTCAATATTCTCATCACCAAATTATCCAGAACACTACAAGAGTATAACAAGTCTGACTAGAATAGACGAGAGTCTTGGATCCATGGAGGATTTCGAGGAGCTGGTCGATACGTTGCACAGAAACGGTATGACCCTAATTTTGGATTTTCCACTTCATCCATTCGTCGATGAACTGAGAGGAGGATTGATAAAACGCAAGAGGGTCAAGATTCCAGGAAACGACAAGATCGAGGGCAGACGAAAAAGAAGCGCAGATAATTCGACGACAATTGGAACGACTGCAGCATCGATTGGGTTGACAACAGAATCATCCATCAACATAAGCACATCATCACCCAAAAATTCGACGGATGGACCAAAGTCTGAAAAGTATGTTGCCTCAAATTTTGTGGATCCAAGTCAGGCAGAGAACGAAGTCACCAAAGCTCTGAAGTACTGGTTGCGAAAACGAGTGGATGGCTTCTATTTAAAGGGTCTAGAACATTACGTCAACGATACTCATTTTGTGGACCTACTTAAGGACTGGCGAGACATTGTGGGTTATCGGAAGATCCTAATCTGCAGCTGGAAGGCTCTGGAAACAGCTAGAACGGAGATTATTAGGGATACTGTTGTAAAGACGATGGATCTGTTGGATGTAACGCTGGATCTGTCGAAAGGGACTGGGGATATTAAGAGGCAGATTGAAGCGGTTACGAAGAGCGATTTGTTGAAGGATGAACGGGATCATCCGTGGATACATTGGTCGATTGGGAGTGTTGAGACGGATAGGATGGCTTCGCGTTTGGCTGTTAAGAATGCGAGTGCTGCGGTAACGATGCTGGGGATGATGCTGCCGGGGACACCTAGTATTTTTTATGGGGATGAGGTGAGAAACTTTGGGGATATATCGGAAAATAAGCGGGATAGAGTAATTTTAGGAGCTGTCTTTAGAGACGTCTTTTTGTAGCTTTGTCTTTTTAATCAAATTGTCATTATGAAAAGATAGGGGAAAGTGGGGAAAAATGGACCTGTTTGTTGAAATTATTTGGGATTTTTTAGAGAATAGGCAGCTCTATAAAAAAATTTGAAAAAATTATACAACAATGAAGACATATTGGAGCATCTTCCCAAATTTTTTCAGATTTTTCAAACGACTCCTTAACTTTGAAAAAAAATCGTGAATTATGTTGTTGCAGAGGTCTATTTTGCCCGATTCTCCCTTATTTAGAGTAGATCATTACGAAATTTTGTCTATATCGCTTGATTTCTGAGATATTGATTAAAGATTGATTTATTGATGATTTTTATTTGAAGATTGGAATGAGAAACTGCCTCTGCGATGATCATCGTGATCTTGATCATCTTCACAATCTATCACCGATGTCGTGGGAGACAGTTAAAAATTCAAGTGAAAACTTTTCAGCATCGAATCTACTCACTTGGCTACCACATTCGGACAAAATAGTACAAAGTAATATGGGTGATGCTATAATCATGATGTCCAGATTACGACAAGTTACTACACCTATTTTTGTCGAGACTGCAGTGAAGCACGATCACGTCAGAGCTAATTGCGACGTCAGGTGATTTTTTAAAGTATTTGCTATTAATATCTCATTAAAGGAAGCGTCCCAGTGAAGTCGAGTACAATTAACTCCTTATTTTTTTGATGCCGTATTGAAGATTATATTTTTTTACATTTTTCTGGATTTTTTCATAATTTTTTTCCGTGCAGTTTATGAGATATGAATTATCAAAGTTACTGAAAATAGCGGTGGTGGGGATGAAGTGCCCTAAATCGGTCGGAAATAACGAAATTACTAAAAAACAACAGGTTGACCCATTATTTAAAAACAATTGGCGAAGAGAACAGCATTTTAACTGAATAATAGAAGAAAAAAATATTCAATTCATCGTATAGTTATTGAGAAATTTTAATTAGAAGGTAGTCGTAATTATTTGCCTCTCTCTCTCTATCTCATGCATGTGATAGAAGATTAGTAATGTTAAAAAAAATACGAGAAACAAAAAAAAATTATATGCACAAGCTGAAGATATGACTTTCGAATAGTTTAATCACTTTTTTCGGGTAAATTAAAGCACATTTTTCCCCGAATTATCAGCAATTAATTGGAAACAAGGCTAAAAATCCTCATTTTTCCCTGTTTTATTAACTGTACTCCAGGAGACTACCTCAAAAATTTGAGAAAAATCATTTCGAGTGGAAATTGTCTATTATTGAAGCGTATTTCAGTTTTAAACGGAATTTTCCGCGATTTTCAAAAGGATCTCGAAAACCATTGGGTTCAGGAGAATTTATGAGGAGACCTTTTTTATGAAGAATCGAATTCTCTACAAAAAAGGTCTCTTGACAAATTCTCCTAAACCCAACGGTTTGTGAGATCCCTTTGAATAATGAAACGAAAGTGAGAAATTTAAAAAATACTACTGAATTTCACGTTTCGCGATATTCATTTATTTGTTTTGATCAAAATGTCATCAAAGCAATATCATAGGAGATTAGTAATGTTAAAAAAAATTCGAGGAACAAAAAAAAATTATGTTCTCAAGCTGAAAATATGACTTTCGAATAGTTTAATCACTTTTTTCGGGTAAATTAGAGCACATTTTTCCCCGAATTATCAGCAATTAATTGGAAACAAACCTACTAATCCTCATTTTTTTCTGTTTTATCGACCATACCCTGGGATACTATCTTAAGGATATCTGGAAGAACATTGAAATTATTGAGGAAATTATTTGATTTATTTTGCAGATATGCTAATGATGAACTCATCGTTATTGAAAGATGGTATCCACGTCAAAATAATTACGTACTAGTTGTTAATCTTGGAAATGTAACACGTACAAAAGATTTATCATCGCTCTATTATGATGGACATGTAGTTATTGGTCCAGCTGAAAAATTAAATCACGGAATATACTTCAAAGAATTTACAATTGCACCTGGTGAAGCATTTTTAATAAAACTTGAAAAATGACATCTTACCAAAATGAATTATTTCGGATTTTTATTTCATAAATTCGTATTGTTTTAATTACACCGATTTGTTACGACAATTGCACAGATCTATGATTTGCTCAATATTTTCGTAATTCTATCAAATTGAATGAGAATCGAATTTTGGAAGAATTTAAATTGAAATAATGCTGCATTGCTCAATGAAAAGAAAAAGGCAAAAAAAATAAACTAGTTTGCAATTCTTTTTTTTTTTCTTTTTATTTTCATAAGTCATATTTTTTTACCGAATTTAAATAAATTAATTAAACGTTCTAAGGCGTTAATTATGATCAACGAAATGAATATCTTGATACTTATCAAAAAAAAAGAATTTAATCTACATCAAAAAAAAAATGTGTATTTCGATGTGAATTATCAACTTTTAATAGTTTATTATTAATGAATAAATTGAACTTGTTGATAAGAATTAATTTCGTGTAATTATTTCATCAAAATTTCGGTTTTTTCATTAGTAAAAATGTTTATTAACGTTTGGGTTGAGTTTCTCGCAAGTGGTTTTGCTGAGCATTTTTCTAATATAAAGAAATGGGTTTGGGGGGAAATTTAGTTGTTTCCTTGGTCCGCACCACGGAGCCACGAGCTGAGTTCTTGGTAACTACAATTTCTTGCTCTGAGGAAGGTCCCTGGATCTCCGACAGAGAGTGTCGTAGCAGAGTTTGCTACTAGCCTCCGCCGTCATCTCGGCTTTAGGATGGGATGTCACGTGTTTGATGTTTTCAAAACGAATGCGTCTGAATGCGTGACTGATCTTCGAGATGGGCGAGAGAGTGTTGGTCAAAGTAAAGTAATGTGCGTGTTGGCCTCGGCTGATAACTCAACAGGGCCTAACACAAGGAGACTTAATTTTTTTTGAAAAAAACAAGAAGTTGAGATAAATTGTGGTAATGAATCAAAAAAAGAAAAAATGGCAAATGTTTGCAGAATTATTTATTGATAGGAAAAACCGCGGAAAAATGGACCTTCAGGCCAAAATGATTCGGAATTTTTTTTGAGAGTGAAGACGTCTCCCAAAAAATTCGGGAAAATTCACTAACAATCTCTATATATTAGACCATCTTCTCAAATTTTTTCAAATTTTTCCACAAAGTTCTTCACTCTGAAAAAAATTCATTAATCATGTTTTCAGAAAAATTTGTTTTTGTTACTAATTTTTTTCTTAATATCTTGGAAACTAAGCGAGATAGGGCAATTTTGCTGCAATCTTCTTCTGTAGAGAATCTCATCGGTAAAAAAAAAATTAAAGCTAAATCGCCCTATCTCGCTTAGTTTCCGAGCCATCTTGAAGAAACTTCCGAAATAAATTCAATATATCTAAAAAGCTTTAAAATCGTAGAATGAGCTTTAAAATTCCGAGAACTTGAACAATGAAAACAGACACAACACTTTCATGATGATGTAATAAAGATTTGGCGCACTGACAGAAAAATGCAACTCACCAATTTGCGAATCGTAAAATGTATTTTGAAACCTAAACAATAAGTCTTCATCCAAAAAAGCTTCGATTCTCCCTAATTTTTTCAGACTACTGAAAAGCTCCTCCCTAATTTTTTTTTCAGCTCATTGCATGTCCAGAATACTCTTCATAATCACTGCTATTATACTTATTATGATAATAGCTTCATTATATCCATTAAAACACTCTGCATAATGCAGAAGTTCATAGTAGAGACCCGAATAATAAATGCGCGATCTATATTCCCCCATCATATACCCTCCCCGCGACTCCAGTATTTCCGGACTATCAAATGCACCGAAAATGTCTGCTAATTCCGCGATGATTCCAAAAAATTACACGGAAAATGAAAAAAACAGTATCGACAAAGAGTTTAAAGCGATTCCAAAAACCCTAGAATGGCAAAAATATTTTCTGATCATCGGCGGATTTTGGCCATTGGAAAAAGCGTATATTCGTCCTTTTTTGTGCATAATTTACATGATGGGTCAATTGGCCATGGAATATGCTCAATTGACTCTAATTCCCCATGACTTTGATGGAATTGTGCTAAGTATTTTTGAAACAGCTGTGCAGACTATGGTTTTCACGAAAATGGTCGTTTTTCGGTACAGTACAATGCTGCGTAAAATAATAAATGTGATGAAAGAAGAATGGGAAGAAAGCATGTATGAAAATTACGAGGAGAAAGAATTGTATCTTAAATATAACTACTGGGCAAGATTGTTTGTGAAAATCACGGTTCCATACACACTGACTGCTTTGAATCTTTACTATTTGAGGCCATTATTAACAGCTCTTCTTTTTGGCAGTGAGTATTTGCTTCTTTTGATGTTATCCTTTTTTTTCAATATTTAAGAAACTAAGCGAGATATGTTGGAGGTTCTAATAGGATCTATAGAAAATGCATGATGAATGATTGTGTGAGGAGTCACTATAGCACATAAAAGCATGTCTGCTTTTGTTATCTATGCAGAAAAATATATATTAATTCATACAGGACAATATAAGTTATGAGTATATCAGATATATTAGATGGATCTGACCATATGTAAAAATTCAGATTATTTGTATAAAGTTCATATATTACAGATATCCATGTGACTTCTATTATTAAGATATTTATCATATATTAATAACCTAACTTGCTTCATATAATAATATTTACGAATCCAGCATTCTTTGCATATTCTATTTATATTGAGATACATGCAAAATATATCGATAATATATGAATTTAAAGCAGATATTTCATATATTTTCTCATATATCATCTACATAAGAGAAATATACATCATATATGTGTCGTATAATTTGAAATTTTCTAGCATATAAATTCATACATATTTTTCCGTGCGGGTACTTTATTTCATACGACTGATCCTCTAATATGATGAATGCTATCACTCGTCTAGCGAATAAGTATCGGTATGAGTCTGAAAGTATTGTGTTGTGGCTCAATCAAGAATTTTCCATTGTTCCCAACCAAAATAAAAGGGTTCTTGTAGAGACCTTTTATGTAGATCTTTTTCTTCTTTATTTTCTGTTTATCTCGCTTAGTTTCCGAGATCTTAACTCAGCAGTGATGATCAGATGATAATGAAATTTGATGTTAATTTGAACAGATTCATCTGGAAATGAATCACTGGCTCTGCCATTTCAAGTATTCCTACCTATTCAAATACTCGATTTCAAAACATTCCTAATGACCTATGCCTACTTTTATCCAGTGGTGTATTTCTTGTCTTTTTACAATGCCTGGCAGTGTCTTCTTCTCACAATTCAGCTGCACATCTGTGGACAGCTTTCGATTGTTGAGCACAGGATCAAGAAAATGGCTTCTGAAGAGTCTGATGCTGTTAAACATCGGGCGATCTTCGAAGCGATCGTTCGGAGACACGATAGATCAGTTTGGTATGATATCTTTGATAGTTTTATGGATTAAAATCATTCCACTCTTATTTGAATGTTCACAGGATGGCAAATACTTTTGATGACTACTTTCATTTTGTCACGCTGTTCGATCTGACTGTGCTGGTAGTTGAATTAGCGTTGTCAGCTTACACTATTATGATCGTGAGTGAAGATGATTTTGAAGAGATTGGGAAATTGATTGATTTAATTTGCTGATTTCAAGGGAAGCCAAATGGGGCCTGTTCTCGCAGTTACTATGGGGGCAATTCTTTTTCTGCTTTACTGCTTCTGTCTCATTGGGGAAACTCTTATCTATCAGGTACGACGTAAAATAGGGATTCTGATGAAACGGCTTGAGATGAATTTTTTTCGATGATTCTATTGAAAAGCCGAGGAAATTTCCGGTGAAAAACAGAACTTATTTCTTAGATTATCGTTTTTATTAAATTTACTCGAATTTTCAATGTAATCAACGAAAAAAATCTATCTCAAATGTTTTCATCAATTTCTCACGATTTTTATTGCATAAAACATCAAAACGCGTCGTAAAATGCATTCTTTTTTCTATGTTTAATTATTTAATCAATTTATAAAAGAGCGAGAGAGTCCATGCCGCTTACTATAAGTGCCTCTGGTACAAAGCCTCGATTGAGTTCAAACGAAGTCTCATGATCTGCATGATTCGATCACGAAAACCACTCAACATGACTGCTGGAAAGTTTTTCATATTCTCATTGAGTGCTTTCACTGGAGTGAGTTGATTATCATAATCATCAACTATTGAAAAAAGAAAAACACTGATTCTTCAATTATTGACAGATTCTCAAGACGACATGGGGATATCTTTCCATGCTAAGGAATGTAGGACAATGAAAAGGTTCACGAATCCGTAGAGACAATTATTAATTAATATTAACACTAGAATAGAAAATATCTTCTTCTCCAGAGCTAAAAGAAACACGAATAGAAAAATTAGTTTCGCAAAAAAATAGTCTTTTCAATATTATTTGAAATCGTCACCTGATGTTTTTCAGAATTTTACATTCTGAAGAATTAGTTCTTGGTCAAAGTATAAAAAAACGGATAGAGTAAGACATTCATCAGAAACTCTCGATCTAAGACTCTCCCAATATTCTTACTACTGCGCCACTCCTTTCTTTCCAACAACTTGCATGTCCCAAGGAATTATCCAAAATTATCATAATCTCCATCATCTCAATCTTGAGTAATAGTTCCATCAAATCCATTATTTCTCGATGAATAATAGATCCCAAGAATATGCAAACGCCTTCGATCAATACATCACCGATTCCCCTTCGATTCTCCTCCAATTCCACTTGTGTCGTGAGTATTTCCGCGCACCCCTTTATTATGACTTTAAAAATCTTCCCCGAAAGCAGAAAGAAGGTGATAGATCGTGACTTTAGAGCAATCAAAGAGATATGGAAGTGGCAAAAGATATTTTTAACAATCGGCGGATTATGGCCATTGGAGAGTACCTACATTCGTGCTACTATCTGGATAGCTTACTTTTTGTGTAACCTAGCAATGGAGTATGCTGAATTATTCTCAGTTATCGGTGATCTTGATGGAATGGTTCTAAGTCTGGCCGAATCTTCAATGCAAACAATGACTTTTACCAAATTAATTATTTTCCGGTACAGTGAAATGCTGCCAAGAATAATGATCACAATGCAAAAAGAATACGATGAAGGAATGTTTGACAATCATGAAGAGAAAGAATTGTACTTGAAGTACAATTATTTGGCACAGATGTTCATTAAAGTATCAATTCCATATGTAATGACTACAGCAAGTCTCTGGTATTGTAGACCTCTTTTGACGACTCTCATCATTGGCAGTAAGTGCAATAGTTTCAAGACTCTTTGCTTTTCTGCACAGAGAAAAATGTTTTCTTAATTTAAGAATGTGCAGTCACTTAATTTAAGGATGTGCAGGTCACTTAAATTAATAAAGAAAAAGTCACTTGATTTAAGTGGGAAAACGCACTTGATTTAAGTGAGTTTTACTTCCTCAAATTAAGAAAGGAAAATTCACTTGATTTAAGTGAGGAAAGGCACTTAATTTAAGTGACTTTTACTTTCTTAAATTAAGAAAGAAAAAGTTACTTAATTTAAGTGAGAAAAGTCACTTAATTTAAGTGGGAAAACGCACTTGATTTAAGTGAGTGTTACTTTCTTAAATTAAGAAAGAAAAAGTCACTTAATTTACGTGACTTTTACTTTCTTAAATTAAGAAAGAAAAAGTTACTTAATTTAAGTGAGAAGAGTCACTTGATTTAAGTGAGTTTTACTTTCTTAAATTAAGAAAGAAAAAGTTACTTAATTTAAGTGAGAAAAGTCACTTGATTTAAGTGGGAAAACGCACTTGATTTAAGTGGGAAAACGCACTTGATTTAAGTGCGTTTCACTTTCTTAAATTTAGAAAGAAAAAGTCACTTGATTGAAGTGAGAAAAGGCACTTAATTCAAGTGACTTTTACTTTCTTAAATTAAGAAAGAAAAAGTGACTTAATTCAAGTGAGAAAAGTCACTTGATTTAAGTGAGTTTTACTTTCTTAAATTAAGAAAGAAAAAGTTACTTAATTTAAGTGAGAAAAGTCACTTGATTTAAGTGGGAAAACGCACTTGATTTAAGTGAGTTTCACTTTCTTAAATTCAGAAAGAAAAAGTCACTCAATTTAAGTGGGAAAGCGCACTTGATTCAAGTGAGTTTCACTTTCTCGAATTTAGAAAGAAAAAGTCACTTGATTGAAGTGAGAAAAGGCACTTAATTCAAGTGACTTTTACTTTCTTAAATTAAGAAAGAAAAAGTGACTTAATTCAAGTGGGAAAGTCACTTGATTTGAGTGGGAAACGCACTTGATTTAAGTGAGTTTTACATTCTTAAATTAAGAAAGAAAAATTCACTTGATTTAAGTGAGAAGAGTCACTTAATTTAAGTGACCTGCACATTCTTAAATTAAGTGACTGCACATTCTTAAATTAAGAAAACATTTTTCTCTGTGTATCTCATCAGGAATCACTTGATTGTACAGATTCTGGCATCAATGATTCTTTCGTTCTTCCGTTTCACACGAAACTACCATTTCCAATATTGGACGCGTCAACTTACTTCATGACTTATGCTTATATGTCACCGATGGTATATCTCCTCGCTTGTCATACCGCTTGGCAGTGTTTTTTGATCACAATCCAATTTCATATCTGCGGACAGCTTTCTGTTGTTGAATTCAGAATTAAGAACATCATCAGTGATGGATGGGATGTTGATAAGAGCCGAAGGATTTTTGAGGATCTTGTTGAACGGCATGCGAGAACAGTTTGGTATGTTCAAGGAATTTAGTCTAATAAGCAGATAGATATTTTTGATATTGACAGGTTGGCGAAGACTTTTGATGACAATTTCCATTTTATCTTGATGATCGATCTTGTCATGATGACTCTTTTACTGGGACTGGGATCCTACGTTGTAATAAAAGTAAGTAATTCTTCCAACTTATTAATTAGCTAATGTTCAGTTCTAATTGTTTTTAGGGAAATGCAATGGCACCTTTCTTTGTCGTCATCATCAGTATAACACTTTTTCTCATCTACGTCTACTGCATAATTGGTGAATGTCTAATTTCCGAGGTAATTCTTCATCAATTTGGCAGAGTCACTCCTCAAACATTTTTTCATTCATGATAGAGCATGAAAGTCCACGCTGCTTATTATGAGTGCCTCTGGTACGAGTCATCGAAAGACTTTAGGAGAAGTCTGATGATCTGCATGATTCAATCTGAGGAACCACTTCGTATGACAGCTGGTAAATTCTTCGTCTTCTCGTTAACTGGATTCACTGATGTGAGTTGATTGTTTTTTTTTATATCTCGGAAACTAAGCGAGATAGGGCGATTTCGTCCTAACTCCAATCCTTTTTTTTAGAGAATTTTGAGAGCTACCAAAAAAGTTTCTATAAAAATGACGGTATCTTTCTTATTTTCCGAGATATTTGAGCAAAGAGATGGGTAAGAATGTGATGTCAATTAAATTCGTCGACAGGTACTGAAAACCGCATTGGGATACATCTCTATGCTACGAAACGCCTCACTCTGAATGTGCAAATAATTCATATTTGTAAATTTCCATAAACTCCTTCATTTCACATGGAAAATAATAAAGAGGAACATAGATCTATTCTCGGAAGGATTATTCCGAAATTCTTCGTCTTCTTATTGAGGAGCTTTACTGATGTGAGCTGATTATTTTGGGGAAATATCTCGGAAATTAAGCGAGATAGGGCGATTTTGCCCTAATCCTTTTTTTCGTAGAGAATTTCCAGAGCAACGAAGAAAGTCTATATGGAAATTTTGTTATCTCCCTTATTTTTGGAGATATTCGGTCACGCAAATGAATCGAAATGTTATATAAATAAATGTCGCAAACAGATACTTTTCAGATACATCTCGATGCTCCGGAAAGTCTCACAGTGGATGTGCAAATAACTCACACTCAAGAAAAAAACCTTCAGATTTGATCAGATCGAATTGAATCTGATCAGATCTGAACAATGACACAAGCACCACTTCAGAATATTAAAAATTACCAGATTTACACCCAAAAAATCGTCAAGGAATCCAATGTTCAGATCTGATCAGATCTGAGAATGTCTTCCCGGGCACTTATAAATTTCTTTGAATTCTCTTATTACACCATAGAAATTAATCAAATTGATCATGAATTCTGTAAAAGCTCTAATATTCCGAGAGAGTCAAATTTTTCAAACATTATGAAAGGAAAATTCAACGAATGTTTTTCAACTGAAATCTTCCCAGCTTTTCAATAGAATTTCAAGAACTATAAAAAAGGACTAGAGAAACAAGAGCATATCAGAAACCCTAGATCCGAGACTTTACCAATATTTTTACTGCTGTCCCACTTCTTTTACGACTGCGACACTTTTTTATTTTCCTTTTTCTCCGACGACTCGCATGTCTCAACGAATTATTAAAAATAATTCTAAGCCCAATTGTTACAATGTTGAGTAATAGTTCAATTAAATCCATTACCCCTCGATAAATAATAAATCCGAAGAACATGAAATTGCCACCGATCAATACGTCTCTGATTCTCCTTCAATTCTCCCCAATTTCAACTGTGTCGTGAGTATTCCCCCGAATTCACTCATTATGACTTCAAAAAACTACCCCGAGAGCAGAAAAATGGAGATAGATCGTGACTTTACAGCAATCGGAGACATCTTTACGTGGCAGAAAATATTTTTAAAAATCGGTGGATTGTGGCCATTGGAGAAAACCTATATTCGTGCTAATATCTGGATAGCTTACTTCCTGGGTCACCTGATAATGGAGTACGCCAAGTTATTTTCAGGTAATACTGATCTTGAGGGAATGCTTCTGAGTGTGATCGAGTGTTCAGCGCACACCATGTTTTTCGTCAAATTAATAATTCTCCGGTACAGCGATATGCTGCCTCGAATAATGATTACAATGATGAAAGAATACCAAGAGGGCATGTTCGAAAATCATGAGGAGAAAGAATTGTACTTAAAATACCATTATCGAGCAAAGATGTACGTCAAAGTCTCGATTCCATACATACTATCTAGTTCATTTCTCTACTACAGCAGGGCTCTTTTGACTACTTTTATCATTAGCAGTAAGTGCAATAGTTTCCTGAAAATTCTTTGATCATCTGTCTCATCAGGAATCTGTTGGTCACACAGGTTCAGGAAGCAACGGTTCTTTTGTTCTTCCATTTCGGGCGAAAGTCCCATTTCCAATATTAGACGCATCAACTTACTTCATGACTTACGCCTATATGTCACCGATGGTGTATCTCATTGCCTGTCACAATGCTTGGCAGTGTCTTCTGATCACAATCCAATTTCACATCTGCGGACAACTTTCTGCCATTGCTTACAAGATTAAAGCTGTTGTCAGTGATTTTGGGAATGTTTATGAGAGCCAAAAGATCTTCAAGGCTCTTGTTGAACGACATGCAAGATCAGTTTGGTATGTTCAAAGAATTAGGCTCAATGAACAAAATTATATTCTTGATAGAGTAGATGGGGAGGGGGAGGGGAGTCAATTGAACCATGGGGTAATTGAACCATTCGACTGAAAAATATGAAAAAATTAGAAGAAAATGCCCTTTTGGAATAATGTTCTAATGTATCGACCCATGATAATGATATCAAATTTGAAATCATGATTGTTCAATTTTCAAGAAGTTAAATTTTCATGGTTATGGGGATGCAAACTTTTTTTTCGACGAAATGGTTCATGATATCCTAATTTTCAAATACCGTAAAGTATCACTTGTAATTTCTCAACATAACTGTATTTCATCATTTTTGATTTGATTCATACGGAAATAATTATGTTATGATTTTTAATGAGTTAATTACGGTCACAGTTTTGACTAACGATCGACCATGAACATTTTTTGAGCACTTTTCGATCATGGATGATAAATGGCTTCATCGATGCGCGTCTGACTATGTATAGAGTCGATCGTTAGTCGAGTCGAGGTTTCCACTTGGGATCGACCAAAAGTCGACTCAATGTTCAGCTGATCGCTGGTCATCTCGTTATTCATATTACCATCGACTAATGCTCGACTAATGATCAGGTGAGCGCACAAGTCGACCCCCCCCCCCCCCCTCCCAATCGAATGGCAATCAAATAGTAATCGATGAATCCGCCAGGGTTAGATTACCTTAGCGTGATTATACAATTATATTCTTCTTTCAAATTATAATCATCTGTTAACTAATTTACTTACAAAAATAATGGAGCGGACGACGAACTACTGTTCTATAGAAATCGAAGCGATTTATTATCAAAAAGTCTATTTTCAAAAGATTGTAATAAAATTTTCGGTTCAACTGACCATCTTCTTCCCTATCAACAGGATGGCAGAAGCTTTTGATGACAGTTTTCATTTTATGTTGATGACCGATCTGGGCGTGTTGACGCTTTTGCTGGGACTGGGATCCTACATTGTAATAACAGTGAGTAATTTGTTGAAATCATTGATTGGGTAATCTTCAGTTTTGAGTTGGTTCTAGGGAAGTAAGATGGCTCCTATCTTCGTCGTTGTCATCATTGCAACGCTTTCCTTTATCTACATCTACTGCATAATTGGAGAGTGTCTAATTTCCGAGGTAATTCATCATCATTTTGATAGAAGCACTTCTCAAGCAATTTTTTCATTCATGATAGAGCATCAAAGTTCACGCTGCTTATTATCAGTGCCTCTGGTATGAGTCGTCAAGAGACTTCAGAAAGGGTCTGATGATCTGTATGATTCAATCTCAGGAGCCACTTCGTATGACAGCTGCGAAATTCTTCGTCTTCTCATTAAGGAGCTTTACTGATGTGAGCTGATCATTTTGGGGAAATATCTCGGAAATTAAGCGAGATAAGGCGATTCTGCCATAATCCTTTTTTTTGTAGAGAATTTCAAGAGCAACGAAATATGATATGAATTAATGTCGCAAACAGGTACTGAAAACCGCAGCGGGATACATCTCCATGCTCCGAACAGTCTCACAGTGAGTGTGCAAATAACTCACAACTGTCAGCCTGAGGAGACCTCTCAACGCTGAAAAATGCAGGAGAATGAAAAGGTTTACCAATCCGTAGAGACAATCATTCATATCACAACGAGTAGGCAATATTTCATCTCCTGGAGATTAAAAACACATTATATTCAATAAACATGAGTAGAGATATTAGTTTCACAAACATAGTCTCTTCAATATTATCTAAAACCTTCACCTGATGTGTCAAAAATTTTCCTGAAGAATTAATTTAGTGACGTATGAATAATGGAGATACGCCCTTCTTGCCCTGATCTATTTTTATCGAGAATTTTAAGAGCAACAAGAAGAAAAGCGTACTAAAAAGGCATATCTCCATTAATTTCTGAGATATGTTTGAAAAATTGTTGAAACAGAAAATCGACTGATCCTGTTTTACATCTTCACTACTAAATTTTTGGGGGAAGTATGAAAAAGACATGGACAGTAATACTAAAAATTAATTCTTCATCAATTTGACAGAGTCACTCCTCAAACATTTTTTCATTCATGATAGAGCATGAAAGTCCACGCTGCTTATTATGAGTGCCTCTGGTACGAGTCATCGAAAGACTTTAGGAGAAGTCTGATGATCTGCATGATTCAATCTGAGGAACCACTTCGTATGACAGCTGGTAAATTCGTTGTCTTCTCGTTAACTGGATTCACTGATGTGAGTTGATTGTTTTTTTTTTTTAATATCTCGGAAACTAAGCGAGATAGGGCGATTTCGTCCTATCTCCAATCCTCCTTTTTAGAGAATTTTGAGAGACACCAAAAAAGTTTCTATAAAAATGTCGGTATCTTTCTTATTTCCCGAGATATTTGAGCGAAGAGATGGGTAAGAATGTAATGTAAATTAAATTCGTCGACAGGTACTGAAAACTGCATTGGGATACATCTCTATGCTACGAAATGCCTCACTCTGAATGTGCAAATAATTCATATTTGTAAATCTCCATAAACTCTCTCATTTCACATGAAAAATAATAAAGAAGAACATAGATCTATTCTCGGAAGAATCATTCCTAATATTTCCTACATCCTTAAATCTGCCAGAAAATTCTGAATAAATTGAATTTTTTCTAAAAAAAATTGTAAAAAATATTGCGAAATTTTTTACACCCTCGACGAAGAGAGGATAAAATCTGCCCCCACTCAGTTCACACCATGAGAAATAGTGGGGGGACTTGCGTGACTGAGTGGAGATAAAGTTGCAATGAGCAGCGATTATTTGAATTATGAAATCGAAGACATTTATTTTGATATCAGAATTGGCGGTACTTCAGAATGTTTAATGTTTTTATGAATTTTTTATGAAAATTATTATCCATGAAGGACCGTTCTCTCATTCTCTGGTGCGACAAACTCTGGGTAACATCCAAATAATATAATGGAAGTGAGTGAACGAGTCCTAAGCTTTCAGAAAATTTCTAAAAACCTATATTATTACAGATGGATGATTCGAAAGAAGCCAAGTAGCTGTTTAGCTGGAATCAACTGGTCTTCGTTATCATTGGACTCTGGCCATTGAAGCCTACGTTCTTCTTATTTTACACTTGATTGATGTACTTTGCGATTCATCTGATCCTGGGATTTGCAGATTTGTTGGCAGTTCTGAGGAGGCTCTTTAGAAAGCGGGTAACACCTTTCATACTAACAAGGAAACCTATTCCGTTGTTTTTGTGTCAAACTAAGAATTACCTATTTTTTGCATGGGCTGAGAAATATGGGTTACACAAAATCGAAAAAGGCTTCCTTGTCAGATAATTCATTGATTCACAAAATGAAATGTCATTTTTTATTTCGATTCATGATATTAGCATTAGCGAATGAAATAGTACCAGTGATGTTGTCTCATCTTCCCCAATCCTTCTCTGAATTGATTCATGAGTATTAATCATCAATGATTTACTAATTCATAAATTAAATTATGAATTATTGAGACTTATTTTTTGTTAATACTAGGCTGATGCACGGGCTTCGCGCGCATATGGCTTTGTTCTGTGAGCTGAATAAGCATGCATGTATTTTTAACTGCCCGATTAGGGAAGTTTATGTATTTGCCCAGAAAATTGAAAATCGATTTTTTGATTGATCTTTACGTTTTGAGACCTCCACAACATTTTCTGATAGTTTTTAGGAACATATCTGTATGTGTGTGTGTGTGTGTATGTGACTAATTTTTTCGTTCACGTTTTCTCGTTAATCAATAACGCGATCGAGATGATCAATATCGAAATCGAAGCATCTCGATATAGATTAGTGTTGATGAGATTTTGGTTGGAATCGGTTCAGAGATTTTTTAGTTTTTTACGAGAGCATAATCAAATTTCTTTCACAATATCTTCTGTCCTGTTAGTGATAGTGTAAAAATTCTTGATGGAGGTGAAAGGTGGGATCATTCTTCAGCAATCTATGTAGTTTTCAATAAACGATATCGATTATTGAGGTATTTATGGAACCTTCCGTAGGAATCCGTTGCTGCCCGTTAACTATCGAAGGAATCAATACTGAATGAATAAATAAATCAATATATAGGGGGAAATGATTTCATATCTCACCTCCATTCAGAATTTTCATACTAAGATCAATAAAACTGAAGATATTTTGAAAAACTTCTTCTCAACTTCGTTGTTTGCGTTCGTTTTTTAAATTCATCATTTTTTCTAATAATAAGTGAGAGAAATTATCGGAAAGTTCTTAGTGCGGCTCAAAGAGTCACACTCATCACAATACATTCTTACTAATTCCTCCTCATTAGCAATAACGCATCCCTCCATTCGCGAGCGAGCGAGCGAGCAGCGACGCACCTCTAGTTTTTTTTTTTATTAAAAAAAATTCTTCAAACCTGTTATAATGAGAATATCGAGAAAGCGAAAAGTCAGAATTTTCCGATCAGACCCACTACAGCCCGGGGACTCATATGGGATTCATACACGTAATTGTCTGAGTAAAATTAGGGAGAACCAGCTAGTTTATTCATAATAAAGCGAGAAAGTCCATGCTACTTACTATCAGTGCATCTAGTGCGATACCTCAATTGAGTTCAAGAAGACTCTCACAATCCGTATGATTCGATCACGAAATCCACTCTGAATATCCACCGGAAAGTTTTTTCTATTCTCATGGAGTGCTTCCACTGGAGTGAGATAATTTTCATCATTCAGTTACTGACAGATTCTCAAGTCGACGTGAGGATACCTTTCAATGCTGATGAATGTGATCGAATGAATGTATGCGTATATTATTCACAAATGCGTATAGACGATTTTCCTTATCAACACTAGCAAAAGCCGATATTTTCTTTCCTGGAAATTAAAAGCACATGATTCAATAAACACGAATAGAGAAGTTAGTTTCACAGAAATAGTCTCTTCAATATTATTTGAAATCCTCATCTGGTGTTTTAGAATTTTTCTTTCTGAAAAATTGATTCTTCGTCAAAGTATAAAAAAAAAACAGATAGAGTAAGACATTCATCAGAAACTCCAGATCTAAGACTCTCCCAATATTCTTACTACTGCGCCGCTCCTTTCTTTCCAACAAATTGCATGTCTCAAGGAATTATCCAAAATTATCATAATCTCCATCATCTCAATCTTGGGTAATAGTTCCATCAAATCCATTATTTCTCGATGAATAATAAATCCCAAGAATATGCTATCGCCTTCGATCAATACATCACCGATTCCCCTTCGATTCTCCCCCAATTTCACCTGTGTCGTGAGTATTCCCGCGCACCCCTTTATTATGACTTTAAAAATCTACCCCGAGAGCAGAAAAAAGGTGATAGATCGTGAGTTTAGAGCAATTGGAAAGATCCTAACATGGCAAAAAGTATTCTTAACAATCGGTGGATTGTGGCCATTGGAGAGTACCTACATTCGTGCTTCTATCTGGATGGCTTACTTCTTGTGTCAACTGGGAATGGAGTACGCCGAATTATTCTCAGTTATCGGTGATCTTGAGGGAATGGTCCTGAGTCTGGTCGAGTCTTCAATGCAAACAATGGCTTTCGCCAAGTTGATCATCTTCAGATACAGCGGAATGCTGCAGAAAATAATGATCATAATGAAGGAAGAATATCAGGAGGACATGTTTGATAATTACGAGGAGAAGGAATTGTATTTGAAGTACAATTATTTAGCGAAGATGTACCTAAAAGTCTCGATTCCATACATTCTGATAGCTGCAAGTCTTTACTTCTGCAGGCCTCTTCTGACCAGTCTCATCATTGGCAGTAAGTGTGATCCTTTCGAGACTCTATGATTTTCCCTCTCATTAGGAATCACTTGATCGCACAGGTCCTGGCATCAACGATTCTCTCGTTCTTCCATTTCGAACGAAAGTGCCATTCCCGATATTAGACACGTCAACTTACTATATGACTTACGCATATATGACACCGATGGTGTATCTTCTTGCCTGTCACAACGCCTGGCAGTGTCTTCTGATCACAATTCAATTCCACATCTGTGGACAGCTTTCTGTTGTTGAGTACAGGATAAGGAATGTTGTTAGTGATGGTGGAGATGTTGGTGAAAGCCGGAGGATTTTTGAGGGTCTTGTCGAACGACATGCCAGATCGGTTTGGTATGTTCAAGGAATGAGCATTGTTTTAGGTCTATGAGCAGAATGATGGTTTTTGGTATTGACAGGATGAATTTGATAGGATGGCAAAGGCTTTTGATGATAGCTTCCACTTCATCTTGATGATCGATCTCGTTGTGATGACTCTTTTGCTGGGACTGGGGTCCTACGTTATAATAATGGTGAGTAATTTATTGAGATCTTTAATGAAGTCATCTTCAGGTTTGAAGATGTATGGCCGCTATTAGTAATTTTTCATCTTTTCTTGAAGATCACTTTCAAACCATTAATTCGATTGATCCGTCAAAATATATTTTTTTGGAGGATAGTATTGTTTATCAATTCACAAACTTTCATTACCGTACACCGATATTCTGTTTTCTTTCTAAAATTCTGTAAAGTTTTCATGAAAACATAGAAAAAACGCAAAAAATAGATGTATGCTAATGACCTTTGGAAGTCGATGCATAATGATACTACCGTTATATTTTCACACATCAATCAGATTAACGATTCGTAGAAAATCTCCAAAAAATTATCGAACAATGGCCAATAGTGACAGAACATCATTGATTGATTCTAGGGGAGTGCGATGGCGCCTGTCTTCGTCGTCGCCATCAGTGCAACACTCTTCCTCATCTACGTCTACTGCATAATTGGAGAGTGTCTCATTTCCGAGGTAATTTTTGATCAGTTTAGCTCAAGCACTTTTCATACGTTTTTCTACTGATGATAGAGCATAAAGGTCCACGCTGCTTATTATCAGTGCCTTTGGTACGAGTCGTCGAGAAACTTCAAGAGCAGTCTGTTGATCTGCATGATTCAGTCTGAGGCGCCACTTCGGATGACAGCTGGGAAATTCTTCGTCTTCTCATTAACTGGATTCACTGATGTGAGTTGATTAATTGTGGGGACTATCTCAGAAACTAAGCGAGATAGGGCCATTTTGTCTGAATCATTTTTGCAGAAAATTTCAAGAGCTATGAAAAAGGTTTCAACGAAAATTCCGCTATCTTTCTTATTTTTCGAGATTTTTCATCACAAAGATGGGGCAAAATGTGATATTAATCAAATTTACCAACAGGTACTGAAAACCGCAATGGGATACATCTCTATGCTACGAAAAGTGTCACAATGAATGTGCAAATAACTCACACTTGTAAATTTACTCTTGAAATCTCCTATTTCACATGAAAAATAAAAAGTGACATAGAGATACTTTTGAAAGAATTGTTCCCAATATTTTTTTCATCCTTAAATCTGCCAAAAAAAAGCAAAATGGTGGATATTTTTACACTATTGATGAAGGGAGGGAGAAACCTTTCCCCACTCACTTCGCAACACGAAAAATGGTAGGGGAACTCGCGTGACTGAGTAGAAACAAAATTGCACTGGTAATAGTTTGAAAGAGCAGCGTTTATTCGAATTATGAAATCGAAGACATTTATTGTAATATCAAAATTGGCAGCACTTCAGAATGTCTAATGTTTCCATGAATTTTTGATGAAAATTACTGTCCACGGAGCACTGATCTCTCAGTCTCTGGTGCGACGAACTTTGGGTGACATCCGAATGCTATAATGGAAGTGAGTGAACGAATACTTTCGACTTTCAGAAATAAATCTAAAGACATATTATTTTAGGAAGATGAATTGAAAGAAGCAAAGCAGTTGTTTGGTTGGAATCGAATGGTCTTCATTATCATAGGACTCTGGCCATTGGAGCCGACGTTCTTCTTGTTTCATACTTGGCTGATGTACTTTGTGGTTCATCTGATCCTCGGGTTCGCAGATTTAGTGACAGTTCTTGGGAGGCTCGACGAAACAATTGCCAATGTGTCTGAAACGGCGCTAGAAAGCATGATTATGGTGAAGATGATAGTGCTGAAGTACTCGAGCACTCTCGAGGAGGCTGTGATGCTGGCGAAAGAAGGATTGTCTGATGACAAGTTCGTGGAATCAGAGGAAAAGACGATTTACCTTGGTTACAATTCAAAAGCAAAGAAATTCTTCAAGTGGGCGGTGACCTTTGCATTCATGGCGGCAATTCTGTATCATCTGAAGCCTATGGAGACTCGTTTGAGAGCTGGTAATGCCTTTAACACTCATAAGAAAATCTTTTTCGGTGTTCTTGTTAATTAAAATCTCAAAGATCCGTATTTTTAGGCATAAAAATTAATATTTTCGAAAGTTGACATATTTGCAGTCTCCATAATTGAATGGAACCAACGGCATTATTTCCGGAGTAAGAAATCCTCTACATGTTTTCGACTTCATTCCATTATTTGAACTGCAAATATGTCAAACATTAAAAAAACCTCTATTGATCCCAAAATTTGAGGAGCAGCTTCATTTCCCAATTTTTTTTCTACGAATAAAGAAAACTACGCGTCTCTTAGATTTCTACAAAGAATATCGGAAGAGGTTTTCTCGACAAATGATTCATTAATTCCAAAAATGAAATGCTTTCTTTCATCTCAATTCATAATATCAGCATTAGCGAATGAAACAGTACCACTGATGTTGCCTTATCGTTCCCACATCTTCTTCGAACTAACGGATATAACAACTTACATTGTCATTTACGTCTATCAATCACCAATGATTTACGTCCATACATTTCACACCGCATCTGTCTGCTTCCTGATTACTCTAGTCATGAATGCCTGCGGTCATTTAGCTATTCTCGCGAGGAGAATCAGAAATGTGAAAGCGAGGGAGTCTGATGAATTTCGATCAAAAATTATGCTGGGAGAACATGTGAGCAGGTATCTGGAGATCATGAGGCAAGTTAGATGAATAGTTGGTCTTTTCAGCGATTATTATGATTATTATGAATGAATTGAATTCTTCGATTTGATAGATTTAGCAGATTGATCAACAAGAGCTTTCAGATCATTCTGTTGGAAGAATTGATTACGACTACTGTTTGCTTGGGTTTGGCATCTTACAATGTTCTTGTGGTAATTATCACCTATTTTCTATGGATTTTCCATTTTTCCTCTCATTCCAAAGATTTTCCAAACTCTTTGGAATGTTCTAAATGCATCTCTCTTTATCAAAAGTGATTCGGAAGCTGAGAGATTCATTTTTTGTTACTATTAGAATGCAGATTTAGCTGATACAACAACATTCATGACATTCATAATGTACGTATCAACAATGGTGCTTCTGATTTACGGATACTGCGTTGCTGGTGAATGTTTGATGACAGAGGTATCGAATCAACGATCCTATTGATCAAATAAGATCTATTAATGCTAATTTATTCCCATGTAGAGCACAAATGTGCATAATGCTTATTATCATTGTCGATGGCCTGAATTACCATTGAACTATAGAAAATCATTGACACTGTGCATGATTGGAACGGAGAAGCCTCTGCAGTTGAAAGGAGGGGGATACTACATATTCTCAATGGCTGGATTTACTGGAGTAAGTATGCTATTTTGTTGGAGTATTATTTTATGATGAAAAATATGAATTTTCTTGATGATTATTTAATATTGTTAAATTCAAGTATTCGAGCGTCCCATTACCCAAACATTTGAATTTATTAACATGGAGATGAATATCACTATTGAATGGAATTATTCTTTTTCAGATAATGAAAACATCAATGGCATACGTGTCCATGCTACGAACACTTATATTATAAATCGCATTTTAGGTTTCGAATGAATTCAATAAATGATCTGAAACTAACAAGCAGAGTACTGAAGTTTTCGAGATTGAATTTTTTTTGCAACGCGATTTCATACATTGCATCCACTCATTGCTTTAAGTTCCAATTTAAGTAATATATTATTCATTATCTCTAGTATTGGATGATTAGTTTGTACATATGTAATTCTAGAGATACTAATCGATCGGATGCAGCGGGCAATCATTAGCGTATTAAAGTAAATCATTTCAAATTTTTTTACCGGCATAGCTCTCGGGGTCGTGACATATCATTATATCGATAGTGAACGTGGCTTCCAACTAGGGAAGCGTGACCTCAAGCCGAAATCAATCGCAGTTTTGAACTCTGAAAAACAAACAGTCTGCATTAATACCATAATAGAGAATGGAATTATGGATTAAATATGGTGAAATCAGATGAAATTTAATCTGAAATATTAATTGAGGCTAGAAAAACAGCGTCAGAGATTTGTCTGTAGAGAATTTCATGCTCTACTAAAAAATTCCTGTTACTTTCGTTGCTATCTCTCGTCGTTTGGCCCGAGAGACTGAAAAAAGTGAAAAGGAGGCGACTTTCCGAACTTCAATGATTTTTATCATCGTTGCTCTATCCTTCCTGTATCTTTCCTCTTTCTTTTATATTAATATCCTCAATCGACAAATTATATGATGGGGAATTACAATGATCCATACCTTCCTTCAACTGAGGAATCTTCTGGAAGTAACGCCTGGTCTCCGAAGTCTAAAATTCTTTATTTTTCAATCTCAACAATAAATGATCGGTTGTTTTGACCCAATCGTCTGTTAAACACAACGTGGATCCAGGATGTATTTTACAAAAATCTGCTTCAAACTATAACATAAAATTCCGTGGATTATTTAGTATGAATGATCCCAGCGGTATCGGAATACATCAATCGAATGGAATTAAAAGAATTGTACCTTGGTCAGTATGGAGTAATAGTTAGAGCAAAGTTCTCGGGGGAATGTTGTCGTTATCTCGTGAGTTAGGTATAAAAAAACTTCGCGTTGTAATACTGAGAAAGTTTAAAAAAAAAGGTTATTGTAAATTGTCAAAAATATCTTTCAAAAAAATAAAAATAACATTCAATAGTATATTACATGCCTAGGGCAGTAATGTAAAAAATGTCTCAGAGCACATGTAATTGTTGGCCGAGGTGAAGCCGAGGTCAACAAACATGTGCTCTGAGGCTTTCTTACTTACTGCCCAAGGTGTGTTTACTATTTTTCTGCACACGGGGACGGAAGTGAGCTTACGCTCGAGCGCAGCGAGGGCCGAAAGTCTCACTTTCGTCCCAGTGTACAGCGAATGAAATTGATCTCATAATTATATAAATTTCCTCGAGCCTTCTTCTGTCGCTTTTTGGATGAATTTATTTTCCTCTACTTTAATGATGATGCGTGTGAGTCTATTCCGTAATTTGTTATTCAATAACTTATCTCTATGGTATTTCCGCACGATCGCCTGCCCCGCAGAATTATTTTCAAATAAAGTTCGTAGTCGCTGCAAAATAATTACAATCATATTGATTTTAAACAAGTGTAATTGTCTTGCACTGTTCAAAAGACCTTTAAAGAATTTTTCCACGAAAAATCTAGTGCTATACAAATAAGCATCATTACGGTTATTGTGATGATGAATACCCCTGGACGTGTGTTTCTTGTGTCTTCTACTTGAGCGAACTCATGAACAGTAGCAACAGTTACAGATTTTGGGTTTACCTCAATTAACGATTGCCTCGAAGATAACCCCATGTCATTTGATAATATGAATGGGCTGGGAATCCCAGTGGGAGATTCCCAGCAGAAACATTATATACAGGAGAGTGCAGAGGTGGATACTGTCAAAAGTTATGGAAAGGGAAAAGTATAGATAGTAAACCAAATTTATTAAATAATGTATCATGCAGGAAGTTGTGACAGGAATTTACCAAAATTTGTATCAATTTACCGTGATTTATTTTGATACAAAGTACATGAAAGAAGCACACTCACCTGTCAATAATCTAATTCAGCACAATGATTCCATGCTCGTTCAAAAATACATAACTCACACGCACAATATATTATGCGAACATAGCAATTCTTTCTAGAATATTTTCTCCGTGTACCTCAATGAGATACGAGCATCTGAAGTTGGGAAGAAACAGGCATCCATAGCGTTTTTTTCCAAACTCAAAATGGTCGGAAATTTGGAAGAAAATTTTTTTTTTAATTTTCCCCATTGGAAATCACTTCTATTGGCATTTCTACACTATATCAAAAAATGAACTAAATAACAAAATATGACCCGAAAAGTGAGTGAAATAGCGTAGAATGCCTCATATACATAATTCACCTACCACCAAACGTAACCAGCAGGCGTGCGCAATGTACCCCTCCCATTTCTAGTACTCATAAACTTCCACAGATTAGTTATCTGTACCTTCTTATCGCACCACGCTCTATTTTCTGATTGGTTCAATTGAGAACAGGGGAGAATTTTTGAGTATAAATTGCCATCGCTTTTCTAAAAAAAGCATCAGTTCCTTCGGAGTCTTGCTTTGAGGAAATTATCCTCAAGGAGAAGAAAACATTCTTCAAAAAATGAAGCTGCTACTTATTGTCTTAGTAATTACTGTTATGGGTAAGTTGTTTGAATTGTTTACAGCCCGATACTCTTGAAAATTGGAAAATGTTGTTTCAACTTCTTCCTTCATGGCCTGTATCCATTGATCAAACTCAAAAATGCCATAAATCTGTTTTGAAGCAATGTAATACATAACACACATATCTTATTGGTTGATTCGATCAACTTACTTGAAATTTTTGTATTATTAAAATTCATTAGAATTCATACATGTAACGAAATATAATAGAAGGGGAAATTTCCTGGATCATGATTTGTAAAAAAATTGTCTTATCGACGTTTTTCTTATGAAACATCAAAATTTCAATTTTTTTTCAATTGCCACCACAATATATTCTGGCTTATAATCATTCAGTACTTCCTTTGGAATATCCGACTAATTGAAATTTTTTAATTACCAAATAGGGCCTTCTTTCGTCACTGTTTTAGAAAAAAACAATAACCGAAAGAGACTTTATTCAATTATTATGATCTCATACTATTCGTTTCCAGTATCAAACTATGCTTGTATCAATAATTCCTTGATACTATGCGTAATACATATCATCGTTTATATTCTGATGGAAAAAACAATTATTTTCAATAGTGGGCTATAGTTATGGACAAGAGGAAACTTCTGCAACGAACTCCGATGTATTGCCAGAGGCAGTCCCCACAGCTGTTGACGTTGAACAGAAGGTGGTGACTCCTAGATTCCACAGCAGCTCGGACTTCATTCGGAAGTGAGTATTACACACATATATGTATAAGAATATTTTGATGATATTCCTCCGATATTACTGAGAATATCTCGTAATCCATGACATATGTTAATATCTTTTCATCTGTGGATATATATGATCCGTTCCCGGGCCTCCATTAGATTTTGTGATATGCTTAAAATATGTATTCTAAATCAGCAAACGTGGAATTAAAATCATAAAAAATTTTAAATTGCAGTGAGCGGCGTTACGGTCGCAAGAAGTAGTAACAATGTGACATCAATATAACACGTGGAAATTCCTATAAAGTGGATCTATTTACTTATGTATTTCTTGCTTTCAATAAAAAAATAAAAAAATTCAACATATTTTGAGAATACTTGACTTCGATTCCTTTCTTCTACATTCTCCGCACAGTTTATCATTAATAAGGCTCGAGTACAAGTGCCCATGAAGCGCAAATCTACGATCATTGATCTTATTCATATTAATCACTTCAATTGATGTTGTTTATGTTAAACATGATGTTTTCGAAACTCATCCCAAAAATACTCAATTGACTAGTCTTGAAGACATAGCTTGCTTTTTCGGATGTTTTTATGCTAGTATCTAAAAAACTACTGGACCGATTTCGCTCAGTTTCAATAGCAAGCTTTGTGCTCATCAGCTTGAAGCGATTCAGCTAAAATTTCGGCGAGCGCTTGGGACACACATGGCAAACTTGCGGTACAGCGGAAAATGCGTCATCACACATACACACACATACACACGGACACAGACAGTTTTTAAAAACGGCAGTTCTCGACGTTTTGGGTCATTTGCATTCATATTGTTAGGCCAGAACTATTTTCAAATCACGCACAAGTCGTGAAGCTCCTGCTGGTTTCAGTCTCTTTCTCCAATACGACCAGATGACTACTGCAACAAAGGAACGACTGAAATAATCAAAAAGAACAAGTATAGATCCATGCAATTAACAATAATTTCTTTAAACTCTGGAAAGAGTGCAATTGAGTTGATTGCTAGGATCGAAGAACTCTACTCTAATTGCGGAGGTGAATTATTAAAGATAATAACTCAATTGAAAGTTTACCTCGGGAGTTTCACCTGCTCTAGATGGTGCTATTTTGGTGAAAGCCTTTTGGCGGATAATATCATGAAGACACTCGAGAGTGCGAGGATAAATGTGAGTTTATTTCTTATTGATAATCAGTAATTTAATTTAACGTTTCGAATTGTTTCGAGAGGAACGAGATTTTGAAGATGCACGTGATGTTTTTGAGACACTCCATTGGGTTCTGGGATTCGGGGGATTCTGGCCACTGGATCCAACGAATTTTCTTCATCTCTTATTCATTCTTCCTTATATTGTTAATGTGAGTTCCGGAAATTCTTGTGATTGTGAAATCTGAGTTGAATGAAAAGGGGAATTTTGTGGTTCAACTCACGTATGATTGTCACAGGGAATCTTTGGGGTTCTCGATCTTGTGGATATCTTCGGGGATCTCGAGTTGACGGTCATCAATCTTGCAGAATTGCTGCTGTTAATATTGATTAGCATCAGGTTGATGTTCACGAGGTATTCGAGGAGACTGCCGAGGTTAATTGTTACGGTTCTTGGTAGAATAAGGGCAGATTCGTTTGGATGTGATGAAGAGAGGAGACGCTATCTTGAATACAATGTGAAGACTAAAGTTACAGTTAAAGTTGCGTTGGTGCTGGTAGGTTGTACAGCAATTATGTATCATTGCAAACCACTTCTGGCGAGAATGGAAGCAGGTATTTATCATTTCAGGGTGTGAATAAGCCTTTGGATTTAATCTTAGACTGGTCACCTTATGAGGGATTCTCCGCATTCCGCTGTCATGAAATCGTTAGATCGCTCGGAATGACCAGTCTAGGATTAATGCATTCTATCTAATTTCGTGGATTATTGAGTTTTCAATCGATTTTTCGAAGTGAATTCGATTCATTCAGAAGATATTTTTTTTTCCATAACAGTAATTATGGGGAAAATGGATAATCCATATGTACTTCCGTACAGAGTTCGTCTCTTCTTCAGCTATAATAATCCGAAGATGTATTATCTCGTGTATTTTCTGCAATCAACAAATGTCTTCATGAACGTATTTGTCGTCGCCGCTTCCTGCCTGATTTACGCATTCTGCTTTCACTGTTGCGGCGAACTTTCGGCGCTTCAATATCGAATAAAGAATATCAATGATAGGGCCGGAAAGGTTCATGAGGAGGAGAATGTATTCAGGATGTTGGTGAATCGACAATTTGCGATTGTTGAGTGAGTTATTATTTTTTTTAGCGTTTTGAAGAAAAACATAATATTTTGAGGAAATGATTGAAGATAGAATGTTTCTGGCGGTTTCATGAGAATGGATTTATCAAAATTCTCTAAAAATGATGACTATTTCAGTGCAGAATTAGAGGAAATTGAAAAATTCCACTTCATCTTCGCGAAATCGCCCAAAACCCCTCATAAGCACCTCCAAAGTCGATGATTTCGATCAATAGGATCAGAGATGTCCTCGGAAAAGTGCAAAGAATCAAAAATATGAAATTCGCCAAAAAGGGGAAAGTTCAAAAAATCCCAAAAAATACATTCTGACATATGCTTTCTATCAAAAATCTCTTCATCTCATCAGAATTCTCATTCTACTCTACTTTTTCCTATATTACACTTGACTCCTTCTAGATTAATGAAGAACATCAATAAAACTTTCCAACTAACATTACTGGAAGAACTCGTCATGATGACTGTCATGCTCGGTCTCTCCTCCTATTGCGCCACGTTGGTACGTACTACCGCAATTCCACCGTATAATTAATACAATGAGAATAACTGAATCCTCATTATTCCAGAATCTGACAAATCCTCCCGTCTGCATCCAGTTTGTGCTCTATGCGTCAACCGTTTTGACAATGCTATTCGCCTATTGTTACGTTGGTCAAGCTCTCATCACCGAGGTACTATGAACCCCCCCCCCCCCACCTTTTACAAGCCGCTCCAGATAATTTTTTCACCTCAAAACAGAGTTTGAAAGTCCAAGAAGCCTTCTACGAGTCTCTGTGGTATGATCTCCCGAAAAATCATAAGAAATCAGTGCTAATCTGTCTGGCGGGAAGCAGCAACTATTTGAAACTCACCGGTGGCAGTTATTACATATTTTCGAGTCCTAGTTTCACTGGTGTAAGTAATTCTACCGTCAAAAAATGATGAATCTATTTTTTTCTCATATCTCCAAAATTGATTGAGACCTTCCGCATCTAAACCTCTTATCGGCTCTTAAAATTCTATACCAAAATAGATTAGAGCCAAAAAAGCTGGATCTCCATTAGTTTCCGAGATATTCGCTAAAAAGATCGCTGAAAAATCAACTTATTCCCTTTTACCTCTTCACTACTAAATTTATGGATTTAATAATCAATTTTAGGTGGTGAAGTCTGCAGGCGCCTATTTATCAATGTTGCGGAATGTTGGGGAAGCTTAAAGATTTGTAATTAAATTTAGTATTGATTTTTATCATGAAATAAAAAATGAAATTTTCAACATGAGAATGAATGTAAAATAATAACGGATAATTCCAGGAGAGTATCTGTTATTTCAGATAACAGCTCAATTTTCTATAGCTCAATCAATTAAAAACAGGGTTACTTGAATTTCTAAAATTTTATAAATTTTTCATACACTCGTTCTGGAACTAGTGACTCTACATTTTTTTCTGAAAAATATATTGCGAAATTTGGTCAAACTTCGATGATAAATATCACAAGCCTGTCACGACTAAATTTCATTGGTTAGCCGGAATGAAAGTTCACTTCTTTTGTGAATCTTCCATACAGTTGATATCTTGAACATTTTATCCAACGGTACATAATTGAACACAATTCACTATGAAATCTGAATATGACAGTTCAGAACATTCAGTCATGTGATCCAAGGCAGTTAACTTCAGCCTAGTAAGAATGGCAAACCAAGGTTCCTGCCTTATTCATAGTCTTTTGGGTCATGTATAGTCCGATTTTTGAAACGATTACTTTTCTGGGAGTCCCAAGCCATATCTGAGATGAGTTTAACCTCAGTTTAAAAAAAGGAAATCCTTTGATAATCGGACTGTATTGAATTTTTCATCCGATCCTGGTAAGGAATATCCTTTCTGGTTCTGTATTGACGATCAAAGCTAGGTCTAAATCTAACAAAATGTTACTGTCTGGACTTCGATCAAGTCAGGTATGCAAGGTTAGGCTTGACTTACAAAGTCAGGCCAACTTCATTCGACCCAGATCAAAACTTCTAGCCGGAATGCCAAAGGGTTTACGGAAGGAACGATTCATTCGATCAAATGAGTTCTCTTATTCTAAATGCTATTCATTCTCATGAAGGACACAAATGTTCATAACACTTATTATCATTGCCGAAGGCTTAAATCTCCACTGAACTACAGAAAATCATCGACATGGTGCATGATTAGAATGAAGAAGCCTCTGCAGTTGAAAGGCGAGAGATATGAGTACGTATGCTGCTTTATTGAAGCATTTCATAATCAAATCGAATTAATTTTTTTCAGATAATGAAAACAACAATAGCATACATATCCATGCTACGAAAACTTATATTGATAAATCTCATTTTAGGTTTCGAATGAATTCACTAAATGATCTGAAACTCAAAACAATTGTAATGTCTTACCTCTTCTCCGTTTTCTGAATCTCTTTCTCCAATACGACCAGAAGACCACTGCAACAAAGGAACGAATGAAATAATCAAAAAGAAAAAATATAGATTCATGCAATTAACAATAATTTCTTTAAACTCTGGAAATAGTGCAATTGAGTTGATTGCTAGGATCGAAGAACTCTACTCTAATTGCGGAGGTGAATTATTAAAGATAATAACTCAATTGAAAGTTTACCTCGGGAGCTTCACCTGCTCTAGATGGTGCTATTTTGGTGAGAGCCTTCTGGCGGATAATATCATGAAGACACTCGAGAGTGCGAGGATAAATGTGAGTTTATTTCTTATTGATAATCAGTAATTTAATTTAACTTTTCGAATTGTTTCGAGAGGAACGAGATTTTGAAGATGCTCGTGATGTTTTTGAGACACTCCATCGGGTTCTGGGATTCGGGGGATTCTGGCCACTGGATCCAACGAATTTCCTTCATCTCTTATTCATTCTTCCTTATATTGTTAATGTGAGTTCCGGAAATTCTTGTGATTGTGATATCTGAGTTGAATGAACAGGAGAATTTTGTGGTTCAATTCACATATGATTGTCACAAGGATTTTTTGGAGTACTCGATTTCGTGGATATCTTCGGGGATCTCGAGTTGACCGCAATCAATCTTGGAGAATTACTGGTGTTGATAATGATTACCATCAGGATGCTGTTCACGAGGTACTCGAGGAGACTACCGAGGCTGATTGTTACGATTCTTGGTAGAATAAGGGCGGATTTGTTTGGATGTGATGAAGAGAGAAGACGATATCTTGAGTACAATGTGAAAACTAAAGTCATAGTTAAGATTGCGTTGGGGTTGACAGCTTGTACAGCACTTATGTATCATTGCAAGCCACTTCTGGCAAGAATGGAAGCAGGTATTTATTATTTTTGAGTGCATATCGACATTTGAGTGATTCTCTCAGTTCAGTTTATCTAATTTCGTGGATTATTGAATTCTCGATTGATTTTTTGAGGTGAATTTGATTAATTCAAGAGATACTATTTCTTCCATGACAGTAATCATGGGAGAAAGGGATATTCCATATGTATTTCCGTACAGAGTTCGTCTTCCCTTCAGCTATAATACTCCAAAGATTTATTACCTCGTGTATTTTCTGCAAACAACGAATGTTTTTATGAACGTATTTGTCGTCGCCTGTTTCTCCCTGATTTACGCATGCTGCTTCCATTGTTGTGGCGAGCTATCGGCGCTTCAGTATAAAATAAAGAGTATTAATGAAAGAGGTGAAGCAGTTCATGAGAGGATGAATGTATTCAGGATATTGGTGGATCGACACTTTGCGATTATCGAGTGAGTTTTCCTTTTTTTTCACGTTTTGAAGGGAAAAGTGGGAATTTTGAGGGAATGGGATCATTTAAAAAAATCGATCCCAAGCCGTTTCATTAGAATTCCCATTTATATCTACTGGAGTAATTCTAGATTGATGAAGAACATCAACAAAACTTTTCAAGTAACATTACTGGAAGAGCTCGTCATTATGACTCTGATACTAGGTCTCTCCTCCTATTGTGCCACATTGGTACGTATCAACGAAATTCCCCCAAAATAGGAACGCAATGAGAATAACCAAATCTCGATTATTTCAGAATGTGACGAATCCTCCAGTTTGCATCCAATTTGCTCTCTTGGCGTCAACCATTTTGACAATGCTATTCGGTTATTGTTACGTCGGTCAAGCTCTCATTACCGAGGTACTATGATTCTTCCCCCTTTTTACAAGCCTCTCCAGATAATTTTTTCACCTCAAAACAGAGTCTAAAAGTCCAAGAAGCCTTCTACGAGTCTCTGTGGTACGATCTCCCGAAAAATCACAAGAAATCAGTACTAATCTGCCTGGCAGGAAGCAGCAACTATTTGAAACTCACCGGTGGCGGTTATTACGTATTTTCAAGTACCAGCTTTACTGGTGTAAGTGATTTTTTTTTCCTATTTTAACAAC
This sequence comes from Aleiodes leptofemur, assembly GCA_963942555.1. NCBI lineage: Eukaryota > Metazoa > Arthropoda > Insecta > Hymenoptera > Braconidae > Aleiodes > Aleiodes leptofemur. Next base: position 14,699,011 of record OZ012614.1, on the reverse strand, counting down.
GTAAATCGATTTTTCTTCAACCGTTTTCTTCAAATATCTCGGAATTCAATGGAGATATGTCCTTGATGCCTCAGTACTTTTGTATAGCTCTTAAAATTCTACCAAAATGATTAAGAGACTCCTGAAAATTCGATTTTTTCTCAAAACCTCCCTATATGATAAAGTAGATGAGCTTGAGTGGAGCTAACACCTTACATATTTATTCGTCCACTGATTGGTTGGAGAGAAATCCATAATCGATATAAAAATCAATAATAATATTTTAACAAGCTCACGAGACCTTATATTACCTAACAAGTGCGGTAAAGTACTTTTCTGACGAGTGTGAGGTTGCAAAACGAGTCGAAGGCGAGTTTTATAATCTCACGAGTCTGAAAATTTTTACCGCACGTGTAAAGTACGATTTTTTTACGCACAACGTGCGGAAAAAGTACTTTACCGCACTTGTTAGGTAATATACTATTTCCGCGCGCTACGCGTGCGGTCAATGGTACATTCCACACGTTGTGCATAAAAAAACAGTACCTTACACGTGCGGTAAAGATTTTCATACTCGTGTGATTACAAAACTCGCCTTCGGCTCGTTTTGCAACCTCACACTCGTCAGAAAAGAACTTTATCGCACTTGTTAGGTAATATACTATTGAATAGTTTCATTGGAAGTCTGATCACTAGAACGGTTCCAGCGAGTTCCCTTAATTCCGCTAATTCCCTAAATTTCACCAATTTTCTTCAAATATCTCCTGAACTAATGGAGATACGCCCTTTGACCTCCGATTCTTTCTCGCAGCTCTTGAAATTCTCTAGTTAAGAAAAAATTAGACGAAAAAGGGCATGTCTCCATTGATTTCCGCGATATTCCCTGAAAAAAAATCGATTTATCCTGTTTTACCTCTTCACTTCTGAATTTACGGATATAATAATCGATTTCAGGTGGTGAAGTCTGCAGGCGCCTATTTGTCGATGTTACGACGTGTCGGGGAGGCTTGAGGATTATTATTATTATTATTATTAAAATTGGTATTGATTTTTTATTATTATGAAATAAAATGGGAAATTTTCAGCATGAGAATAAATGTAAGATAATAACGAATAATTGCAGGAGAGTATCTGTTATTTCAGTTCATAGCTCAATTTTTAATAGCTCCCTCAATTTTAATTTTTTTTCCTTCTTGCCTAGACCTCCCTAGTCGGATGTATGTACCGTATTCTAAAACTGTTATTAGATGTCTCTCTTGATTGACAAATTACAACTCGCAATTTCATAAAAGTAACATGTAAACTTCAAATTGTTCCATTTAAACTCTCTCAATTAGAAAAAAAACAGGGAAACTTCAATTCACCTACAGTTTTGAAACTTTTTGTGTAGATAGATATATATATATATATGTATATATATATAGCTATAGATATATACATCTATCGTCGCCTTAGAGTTAAAGGGGCGTAAGTCCTATGTATAAGCAGTGGACTTACGCCTCTTTGCTTCTAAGGCGACAATATATATAGATATATGTATATATACACTTGTTTTGGAACTAGCGACTCCACTCGGTTATTTTAGGTAGCAGTGAGTAAATGGCGTATATAGACACTTGTCGCTCTTTCGTATCGTCTGAAGAAGTTTTTGATAACAAAAAATAATAAAAAGGAGAAATAAGCATTCGGGTTTTTTTTTAACGTTCAATTAAAGGGCGATTGAAAGTGGATAGAGGTGCGCGACCGTTTATTTTTTCTCGGAGTTGTGATTTTTATTTTTTATTTTTGTTTTCTAATTTTTTTTTTCATAATTTCACCGCGTTTTAGTTTTTGGTTAGATTGATGAGTATTTTGAAGCAAAACTCCAGTATTTCAAAAGAAATGTCTGAGAGTTGTGATGAAAGTGGAAATAACGATGACTTTATTAAATTTAATTTTAAAAAAGAGTGCCACGATATATTGAAACAATTTCCAGAAATATTGGAGTTTATTGATAAATTGCAGGAACACATAAAGAGACAGAGAAAGAAGATATGGAAATTGAAGAGTAAACTGTCTTTGCAGGTAAGGAAAAAATGAAGAGATATTTCTTTGAAAATTGAATTTTAAGGTAGTATACCAGAGTACAGTCGATAAAACAGGTAAAAATGAGGATTTTTAGGTTTGTTTTCAATTAATTGCTGATAATTCGGGAAAACTGTGCTTTAATTTACCCGAAAAAGGTGATTAAACTATTCGAAAGCCATATTTTCAGCTTGTGAATGTAATTTTTTTTTGTTTCTCGAATTTTTTTTAACATTACTAATCTCCTATCATATGCATGAGATAAAGAGAGAGCCAGCTAAAAATGTTCAGATCTAATCAGATCAAATTAGATCTGAGTTTCTTACATCTGATCAGATCTACCTAGATCTGATCAGATCTGATGACCCAATTTAGATAAACTCAATCAGATCTAGTTAGACCTGATCAGATCTAGTTAGATCTGACCAGATCTAGTTGGATCTAATCAGATCTAGTTAGATGTAAACAGATCTGATCCAACTTAGATCTGATTGTATCTACTCAGATCTAATTAGATCCATTCAGATTTATTCATGTTAAAAATCTCTATTTTGTCAGATCTCAATGGATGTAATCAGATCTAATTAGATCTGATCAGATCTAATTTGATCTCATTAGATCTGATCAGATCTAATTTGATCTAATTAGATCTGATCAGATCTAACTAGATCTGATCAGATTTAACTAGATCTGATCAGATCCAACTAGATCTTATCAGATCTGATGACCCAATTTAGATAAACTCAATCAGATCTAGTTAGGCCTGATCAGTTCTAGTTAAATCTAAGTAGATCTAGTTGGATCTAATCAGATCTAGTTAGATCTAAACAGATCTGATCAAACTTAAATCTGATTGTATCTAATCAGATCTAATTAGACCTATTTAGATCTATTCATGTTGAAAATCTCCATTTTGTCAGATCTCATTGGATCTGATCAGATCAAATTAGATCTGATCAGATCTAATTTGATCTGATCAGATCTGAACATTTTCTCCTGGGGAGGCAAATAGTTACGACTACCTTCTAATTAAAATTTCTCAATAACTATACGGTGAATTGAATATTTTTTTCTTCTATTATTTAGTTAAAATGCTGTTCTCTTCGCCAATTGTTTTTAAATAATGGGTCAATCCTGTGGTTTTTTAGTAATTTCGTTATTTCTGTCTGATTTGAGGCATTTCATCCCCGACACTGCTATTTTCAGTAACTTTGATAATTCATATCTCATAAACTGGACGGTCAAAAATTATGGAAAAATTCAGAAAAATGTACAAAAAATATCATCTTTGATGCAAAATCAAAAAAATACTACCTCAAATTAATTTTAAAATATTTAATTTTCAGAAAATGGTGGAATCTGTTGATCCAGGCAATAGAGAAGATAAAGAGACACAGACAGAGGAAATTAAAGGAACAGATTTTCAAAATAATTGGGATATTAATTCAGATAAATGTGGAAGTATCTCGGATCAAGTGAAGCAAGTTGCTGAAAATGCACTTCAAAAAACTGGTTTTGTTTATGAAGAAACATCTGGATTGTACTATGACTATAATTCTGGATATTATTACGATGCGGTAAATAATTAAAAACTGTAAAATTTCCAAACAAATCATCAGTTTTTCAAAAAATATTTCGAAAACTAAGCGATTTCATCTGAATCCTTTTTATTGGAGCACTTGGAATTCTCTAAAAAAAACTGTTTGAGAGCAAAAAAAAGGCATATCTCCATTATTTACTGAAATATTAAAAAAAAAACTGCTCATAAAATGGAATAAAACTGAAATAAACTAAAGTTTATGGATTTTAATGGATTGATTTTTTTTTTCTTTTCAGACTCAAGGACTTTATTATGATGGGAATTCTGGAGCTTATTACTACTACGATGAAGCAGCAAAGTCCTATAAATTTCACAGTCAACCAGCTGCCGACAAATGTGAAAAAAGAAAAGCCAAAAGTGCCAATAAGGTTTAAATAAATTTTCAATTTATTACTCTAAAACGAAATTATTAATTCTCAATGTTAATGATTTTTCCTCTTTTTTCTTTTTCTTTTAGGTTTCGGATGAGATACATGAGTTAATAGCCGGGGTTTCAATGATAAACCTTGAAAATTATACTCGGCACATATTAGGTAACTAGCCATTTGGCAATACAATACGAATACCTGTTCTATCTCTCTTGTAGGATGACGTTAAAAAGCAGAAAATAAGAGGAACTGATGTGGATGATGATCGTGATGAACCGGAGGAGGGCGAGTGCTCCAATAGCGATAGCGAAATTATCAATGACACTTCTAGTAGTGATAATGAAAATGATGAGCAAGGTTTTGATTATTTTTTTTTTACGATTTTTTGTTGATTTGTGATTGTTTAAGAATTGAGGAGATATGATCTCTGGAACTGTTGGGTTTAGAGGAAAATGTCAAGAGACCTTTTTTGTAGAGAATTTTGTGAGCTACAAAAAAGGTTTCTTGGTAAATTCTCGTAAACCTCATGGTTTTGGAGATACTTATGAGAGAAGATGTACGTGATTTTTTAATGGAGTTTTTCGTTTATTTTAGAATTGGCCAAGACTTATCCACCTTGCATGAGGATAATTGTGAAGGAAACAAATTTACCGAAGTTGAGAGTCGGTTCCTTGTTCATTGTTGCGTATACTGGTGGCTCTTTGGGACGTGAAGGCGATCATTCTGTGCTAATTCCTGATATAAATATCAGTAAGGTAAAAACAAAGGCTTTGAAATGAATTTTAAGGTGGTATTTCAAGGAACTTGAGTACAGTTGATCTTATAAAGTAGTCGTAACTATTTGCCTCTCTCTCTCTATCTCATGCATGTGATAAGAGATTAATGTAAAAAAAATTCGAGAAAAAAAAATTATATTCACAAGCTGAAGATATGACTTTCGAATAGTTTAATCACTTTTTTCGGTAAATTAAAGCACGTTTTTCCCCGAATTATCAGCAATCAATTGGAAACAAGCCTGAAAATCCTCATTTTTCCCTGTTTTATTAACCGTACTTCAGGAGACTACCTCAAAAATTTGAGAAAAATCATTTCGAGTGGAAATTGTCTATAATTAAAGCGTACTTCAGTTTTAAACGGAATTTTCCGCGACTTTCAAAAGAAACTCGACAACCATTGGGTTTAGGAAAATTTATGAGGAGATCTTTTTTATAAAGAATTGAATTCTCTACAAAAAAGGTCTCTTGACAAATTTTCCTAAACCCAACGGTTTGCGAGATCCCTTTAAATAATGAAACGAAAGTGAGAAATTTTAAAAATCCTATTGAATTTCACGTTTCGCGATATTCATTTATTTGCTTTGATGAAAATATCATCAAAGCAGTATCATAGGAGATTAGTAATGTCAAGAAAAATTCGAGAAACAAAAAAAAATATTCACAAGCTGAAGATATGACTTTCGAATAGTTTAATCATTTTTTTCGGGTAAATTGAAGCACATTTTCCCCGAATTATCAGCAATTAATTGAAAAAAAAACCTAAATATCCTCATGTTTTCTGTTCTATCGACTGTACTTTAGTATACTACCTTAAATTTGAAAAATCCAAATAAAAACCAGAATAATTGTTTTTTTTCAGCATCACGCCAGGTTTCAATATGACGAGGCAAAGCAGCAGTATGAGATGATCGATTTAGGTTCAAGAAACGGGACAATTCTCGATGGAAAACGTTTATCAGTAGCTAAACAGGAATCAGAGCCTTTTGTCGTGATGCATGGATCAGTTATTCAAGTCGGTAACACAAAACTCCTCTGCCACATTCACTCTGGTTACGAGACATGTGGACACTGTGAACCAGGACTGGTCCAGCAGAATGATGCTGCTGAAGGCTCTTCAGCGCCGAAAATCTCGCATCACAAATCGGAGCTAAAGAGACTGAAGAATAAATTCGGAGTTGATAGGGACAACACACAGTCTGCTAGTTTAGTAGCAATTGGGTATCAGGACAGGGCAAAAGCTAGAAGAGATTATGTTGGCTCATCGAATCATCATGCTAAGACGGAACAGAGCTCTGTTGATACGTAAGTCTGATTAGAGAGGAAAAATTTCATTTTTTTGTGGGAATCTCTAAAAATAATGGGCTTAGTAAGAGTTTAAGGTAGTCTCCGGGAACTGTCGATAAAACAGAAAACATGAGGATTTTTTAAATTTCTCACTTTCGTTTCATTATTTGAAGGGATCTCGCAAACCGTTGGGTTTAGGAGAATTTGTCAAGAGACCTTTTTTGTAGAGAATTCAATTCTTCATAAAAAAGGTCTCTTCATAAATTCTCCTAAACCCAATAGTTTCCGAGATCCTTTTGAAAATCGCTGAAAATTCCGTTTAAAACTGAAATACGCTTCAATAATAGACAATTTCCTCTCGAAATGATTTTTCTCAAATTTTTGAGGTAGTCTCCTAAAGTACGGTTAATAAAACAGGGAGAAATGAGGATTTTCAGGCTGGTTTCTAATTAATTGCAGAAAAAAACATAAATTCTCCCAAACCTCATTATCACCCCCAAAACTTCTATTTTCATCTTAAAAAAATAATTAATTCATTCAATTCATTGCAGATCGATAGCAAAGGACAACAAAGGATTCAAATTGCTCTCGAAAATGGGCTGGACTGAGGGACAGTCCCTTGGCAAAGACGGCGATGGAAGAACTGAACCAGTAAGTTAAATAATAATAATAAAAATAAAAAGAAAATACAGGACTTTGCACTGCAACTCTAAACAGGAAGGTGAAGAGGCGTGTCACCTGACCGGGGAAAAATTGTCATTTCTCGTTTCATGGTAACACCCCAAGTTCCGGTTGAATTGAAATAATGAGAGTATACTGTTAAAATCCATCTATTTTACTGTAATCATATTTGTTTTACCAGTGAAAAAACATTAAGTGATGCTGGTTGTGTGCATGATGCAACCACACAATTTTTTCCATAATTTTATCTTCAATTTAGATTTTTTTATTTTTTTTTTGTTAAAAAAAAAAGTTTGCTTCTTCCTCTCTATGTGTATGCATTCCCTGGAAATAATGAACACTGGAGGAAAAATAAAATCAGAGTCCTCTTGGTTTTCAAAGGCAACTGAAATCCTGAAACTGTCTCAAGACTAATATATATAATCACAAATCGTCTTCTTCCCTATTCGTAATTTCCATTCAACCGTAAGACTTGAAGAAGAAGTAGAAGAAGAAATAAATTACATGAATCATGGAAATATGTAGAGCAATAAGAAAAAGTACTTAGAAATTTTAAAAAAAATCTTGGAATGAGGTACTGTTTAAAAAAAGTTGGCATTTCTCGGAAAATAAACGGAATAGCGAAATTTTTGTAGAAACCTTTTTTGTAGGTAATTAAATTCTCTAAAAAAAAGATATCTTCAAAAATCCCGTTATCTCGCTTAGTTTCCGGAATACTAAAAAAAAACTAATTACTAGAAAAAAAATTTGTTAAAAAATGGCGAAAAAATAAAGGCACTATTACAAATGCATAATTAGAGAATTCTTAAGTGCAGTAATGATGAAGAAAATGACAATTCAGTATGTAAAGCAGAGAAAAAAAGTATTTGAAGCCAAAAAATTGAATTAATGCTTTGAAAAATTGGCATATCTCGGAAACTAAGCGAGATATCGCAATTTTCGTGGAATCTTTTTTTGTAGGAAATTAAATCCTCTAAAAAAAAGGTGTCTACAAAAATTTCGCTATCTCCCTTAGTTTCCGAGATACTCTAAAAAATCTGATCACTCTCCAGCCAAAAGTGAATTTTTTTTAGAATTTTTTCATTAAAAAAGTGGGAAAAACATAAATGCACCACGAATGCATAATCAAAGAATTCTAAAAAAGACTAACGACCAAGAGAATCATAATCCAGCGTCCACCATTAGACCGTGAGCATCAGAGTACGAAAAATTTAGTGGTCTTTTCCCCTTTTATTTTTTATTTTTTTAATTTTATTTTAAATTCACTAATCTATTTTGTCTCGTTGGTTAAAACGAGTCTGACATTCTGAAGGGAAAAAACGAGAGAGAAAGAGCATTCGTATGATAACGAGGCCCCTCTTTGTCCCCCCCCCCCCCCCCCCCCCCATGAGGATGAGTGGAGCAAGAGTGAACACAGACTGCCAAAAAGAAGAAGAAGATCAAATGTTGGAAAAAAAGTAAAAAAAAAAAAAAAGAGAAAACATCATAAAAATAAAGAGGAAAAAAAGGAGAAAAGTCGACGACATGGCCAGTGTTTTTTTTTCGAGAGAGAGAAAGAGAGAAAGCGAGGTGGAAGGGTAGTCGTCTAATTAATGCAAATCTACTAAAATCCAAATGATTATTCTTCTCCCGTCTAGACGCATCCAAGTTCCATTGCATGTTATTCAACATTTTTATTTCCTTTTTTTTTCATTTTCTCGACAATTTCCTTTTTTTTTTGTTTCCTCAACAATTTCCTTTTTTTCCTTTTTTATCTTCAATTTCTTTGGGTTTTTTCCGACTCTTTCCACTCGGATAAATTTGAATGAATTGATGAGAGAAAAAAAGGGGGGTAATAAATAAATTAATAAAAATCATTGGAATTTGCAGGAAAAGAGGCATTGAGTGTCCGTTAAGAACGTTTTTCATTAAAAAAATTCATTTACTGTGGTTGTCCCGGTTTCTGACACTTTAGAGCTAGTTTCTGACACATTCGAGTTTTTATGCATTTATTATGAAAAAATGTGGAAATTAATGGAAATATTGGAGATATATTTTTTTTGATGATTCCATTGGAAAACTGAGGAAATTTTGAGCGGAAAACAAGTGCCACAATTAATTTTTTTAAATTTTTTCGAGAATTTGACTTTTTTGAGAGAATTTTTGAGGGAAAAGCCTTTCGATTTTTCAGAAAATTCAGTTTTTTGAAATATATCCGGTTCTATTGGTCGTAACGATCTGGGACCGATTTTAAATGAAAGATGAGATAATGTGCCATCGATTTATGGGGTTTTGAATTCAAAAATATCGATTTTTCACATAGTTGTAGGGCAAAACATGATTATCATAATTTTTCACAAAAATTCCCATAACTATCTGAAAAATCGATATTTTCAAATTCAAATCCACATAAATCGATGGGAAATGATCTCAGCTTTCATTTGAAATTGGTCTCAGGTCGCTACGACTAATAGAACCGAAGATATTCCAAAAAAACTGGATTTTTTCACAAATCGAAAGGTTTTTATCCCTCAAAAATGCTCAAAAAATCAAATTCTCAAAAAAATATAAAAATTAATTCTGAAACTTGTTATCTGCCTGAAATTTCCTCAGCTTTTCAATAAAATCATGAAAAAAATTCTACGTCCCACTGTGTTTCATTACAATGTCCATTTTGCCCCATTTTTCTCCTTATTATTTATTCTTATTATAATTGAGAAATTTGCAAAAATCGGTATTCCTATTTGTGGATCTCATTTAATGTACTTCCACTGCTTCCAGCTTTTCGACTCGAGAAACGTAATGATAAAAAGGAAACGGAAAAAATAGAGGGAGGGGGGGAAGGAGATGGAATACTGGAAAAATGAATGTTCTTGTTTCTTACAGAAAGGCTTCTGCAGCTTTGCAATTACCTCTGTGTACGCGCATTATCCCTTGGGCGTACCACTGACACTCAGTTGTGGTTTAACTGACGCAGATAAATGCATTTCCAAGTGCGTAAAACATCCGCTGGGTGTATGCGTGATTTATATTTAATTCACATTTTTTTTCGTCATTTTTTTTTGAATTTTTTTTGATAAAATTGAATTTTTTAGGCAAATTGGCTTTTGTCAACAGCTTTTTTTGAGAATATCGCGGAATCTAAGCGAGATAGAGCGGTTCTCATAAAATTGATAAAATTGGATTCCTCGAAAAATTGGTGATAAGCGATTTCTCGAAAAAAATCGATTCTTAAAGAATCGATCTTGAGAAAATACGATTTTTTCAAGAAAAAAAAATCGATGAATAGATTTAATAAATGAATCAAATAATTACAACTTCTGATCGATCAATTTCAAATGTTCGATTAATCGATTGCGACATCCCGTATAGAGTTCGAGATATCGCATATCATTCGATATTTTCGTTTAACTAGTTTTAGCTTGAAGGGATTTTTCTTCCAAAAACAGCAATTTCCGATCGATTTCAAAAATCGATTAATCGATATCGAAATTCGATTAATCGATGCCAAGATTAGATTAACCAAATTTCGGATCGATCGAT